>VDFB02281492.1:1001445708-1001667971 GCA_007258455.2 Sequoia sempervirens | reverse complement strand
AACAAGCATATGCATATTTGAGGATTTATTTAAAATTGACTAATGATATGTTGATTGAAACTATAGGATACATTATTTTACCTTAATTTTTTGGTCTAAAAGATGAGGGAAGTTCTTATTCTATGTCATATTCTTTCTTCTTTAGATGTATCTCATATTTTATTTGGTGTATCCATGGATAAAGCAATATCAAGCAACATCATCTATGTCATGCCATCAAGGTATCAAATATGTTTGAACACTAGTAAAGAGGTTACAATTGCAAGAGATCCGTATATGCCTTTATTTTAGATTAAGTCATTTAACCTTAAATAATTTTAAGAACATACATAAGGATCCTCTATATAAGTGCAAGGATTCTTTGCCTAATTTGTAAAAATTTCAAAAGGAATAACAATGGTGGGAAAATTAAGACAAGATGCAACAATTTAGAATTCCTAAAGGGTTTACAATTATTAGAGCCAAAGTAGGTTATATGTAGGTTTTATATTATAAAATGATTCAAGAATCTATAAGGCCCAAAGAACCATAAGCATTGCAAACTTTAGTTTAGAAGCATAAGGGATTGGATATTTTCATTCCTAAACATGGTTTTCATAAAAAAAATTACTCATGTAGCAAGCACACTATAGAATTGACAAAGAAGGTTAGGGTTTTTAGCTTCATTTGTTATATGGAGATATTTTATTGTAATGTACATAATCAATGATATGATTCTTGATTTTTTATAAGATTTAATATTATGACACCTTAACAAACCAAGCTATGACTTTCATGGTTCACTCCTACATGTATGAAATTTACATTTTCATCTACAAGTTTGACCCTAAATTTGTAGTTTTAAAATTATTTTGTGACCTTGACCCCTACACTTCTAGTCTTTAGGAATTTATTTATCTCCATTTTTTAGACTATGTTGAGAGCCATTATAATGTTTTTTTGCACTAACTTTGGGAGGAAACTCATTTTTCCTTACTCAAACCCTTAGATTGATTTAAAAAAATTGAACAGGTTAAAATACATGCCAAATATAAATGCAAGTTCAATGGGTGTAGTTTTGAATTATAGACCTCTCATCCCCTAATAGATAGTTGATAGTTTTGATATTCATTTTTCTCTTGAAAGGTGTTTAACAAGACAAAAATATATGCAAAACGGGGAAGCAAAATACTATATTGAAAATGCTTTAAAAACTTTCAAACAAGTGCAATTTGAATTCAACAAATTTTAAAAAAATTGCATTTAGGGTTTCGAAATTAAACAAATACATGCATTTTGAACTCTAAAAAAAAAAATTTTAAATACCTCGTGCTCAATAGTGGTCGATATGCAAACTGGAATGATGAAATTTGAAGAGAGGAACAAAAATTTGCTTTCGTCGGTGAGAGAAACTTTGTTTGGTCACCGTCACAGACTCTGTTCGCCACACGCACCAGGGAGACAGTGACTAGTAAAAGAACACAATAAAAGTGTGAAAATGAAACATTTTTTTTTTGTTTTTGTCATATTGAAGGGGTTCGGTCGAACCCAGGTTCGACTGAACCCACTTGGATATGATTTTTTAATTCGGGCATTCACTAGTTCAGCCGAACCCATTTGATTTGAGGAATGGAAAAAATCCGAATTTTCCTTCCTCTTAGAAAGTGTAAACCACTATTCTAAGGTAACCCCAATATCAGATGCTTGTGTGGATCAATTCCCTTCTCAAGACTATATAGCAAATTAGTTGCCTTGAACTCTAATTTATGATAGGTATTTTGGTTGCAAGTTATTTGATGGAGTTGTGGGTCTCACTAGGGTGATCCCATAGTATTGGTTTACAATTTTTGGCCAAACTGGACATTGAAATATTTTTTTTTAGCTAAATCTTCACTTTTAGGCACCTATAGCAACTAAATTGTGAAGAATTTGAAGATGATGCAAACTAGTGATTTGTCACATTTTATCTGTAGATTCTAATTTTTTTTTTTTTTCAAAATTTTTGGAATCAGATTGCACTTCTTTTTCCATCTTTGAAAACAAGTTTTTTTTAGTAAACACCGTTTTTAAGGATTGATGCTCACCATATAACACAACTTTTTTTTCCATGAAGGATAAAAATTTTAATTTTTTGAATTTAGATTTGTAACTCGATATCTAGTGCTTCCAATTTCCTATATAGTGTTTTATTGATTTTTTTTCCTTAATCAAGTTTCAAATTCAAACCAATGACAATTTAGACTAGGCATAAGTATAACACATAATTTTTTTTGTTGGATCAAGGACTTCAATATCTAGTGCACTCATATTTTTCAAATTTTTTTTGATAATCCATGCTATTTTTCCACATGTGTAGAACAAAGAGCTTGATTTTTGGTGAAAAACCTATGTTTAATAAAACTAAAAAACCAAATACATAATAAAACCAAAACATATTAAAACTATATTCATTGGATAGCTTGTTCTGAGGACTACCATCATCCAGTTGGGTCTATGAAGTCTCCTCCATTTTCATCCTTAACTCGAGATTTGAAACACAAAATTTTGTACTTTTTTGGTGCTAGAGGGTGAGAAGGTTGGAAAAGGGGGGTTCAGGTGAACGAAGGTTCATTTGAACCCCCTTTCAAAAAGGGTTTTCTTTGTGTTTTCTTGGTGGGAATGGTGGGACCTTCCATTAAATGGGTTCACTCGAACCTGGGTTCTAGAAAACCCTCTTTTGGTTCATTCAAACCAAATAGTTCGTTTGAACCCCAAAAATTAAATTTTTTGGCATGGGGTCATTTTTTTCAACTTTTCCTTCCTCACACCAATTGTAAACCACTTTTGTGGGTTTACTCACTATCAACTCCAATAGAAACAACTAACATAAAAATATTAAATGAAATAGGACATAATAAGTAAATGAGTTGAGATAATATAAGCTAAGATATCATCATGAAAACCAAGACTTCTAGAAAGATTCATAGGACTTAAGTAAAATTAACATGTGAATAGGATGTACAAGGTGAACTAGGTAGGTAAAAAACCTTATTCACACCAACACCTCCCTTAAGTGCAACTCAGTGAGGAACAAGTCAAAATGTTGAGATGTAAAAGATGCATGGATGGGTCTCGAATATAAGGCCATGCTAGGTAACCATTTACAAATAATCCCTCATGAATGAAGAAAAGGATAAAAACCCTATGGGATAAGATTCCTCTCCAAAAGAGAGAAGAAAAGGTGAAGGACCAAGAAGCCTCCAAAACAATGTCCCAAAAAGAATAGGGGTATGTGCAGGATCATGATGGGCCAAAAAGTGGTGATATGATGGGTATGTATAGGGTATGTGGTTGACGACTATTTTTTACCCAAAATTGATGAAACGAAAAGGGTTTTTAAAGGAGATTCTAAACTTTCCACCAATATAAATTATTCTTTACTTTGAATTTAATAAATAATTATTATTTATTTTTTATTTGAATTATGACTAAAATCCTCATTGATAGGCTAATTGAAAAACATCTATAGCTTTCAAACGGTATCACAATTTTTGAATCCAAAACATGTGTCACATTCTATGCTTCACATACTATAGGATTAAAAAAAATGAATTTCATGAAGTTTTGACCAAGTTAAGGTGGTCAGACATACAAGTTTTTATATTTTTTAAAGTTGTAATAAAAAATCCATAATTAATTTACTTGAAAAAAATTATAAAAAAATATGCATCACATCGAGACGTGAATCCTCTACTTATATCTAAAATATATTTTTTTAAATTATCATTTTATTGTGGTTAGGGTGGGCAAACAGACACCTACTTCTTATTTTTTCCTTGAAATTTAAGTGCTACTGCATTGAAATTTCAAATTTTCACCAAATAGATTTTTATTTTTTTAAATATTAACCTAGTAGTTTAGAAACTACATCCAATTTGCTACAAATTATATTCTTACATATTTTTGAAATAATATAGATAACTTATTCAAATTTTTATGCCAAGTTGCCTAACTCTAATTTTTTTGAATTTTTTGCCACTTAAAGGCCTATTTTACCATGATGATCCTGCACATACCCATAGAAATATGAAGAACATCACTAAAGGATGAAGATGTTGCAAATAACTATTAAAATATGACTGCTATAGTTCTGCATTTAAAGAACTTACTCTAAAATCAAGATGATGAATAGGATCAACAAGACATTTTTTTGTATGAGTTCCCCCAATGACATTATTCTAACAATGATAAGATGAAAAATATTATTATTTTTTAATTATAGGGAGTCATATCACTAACTAAGGCATTGTCTTAATTCATTGAACCTACACATTTGTCACAAAAGTCAAACTAACATTGCATCTCATCCATCTATTTCATACTACATCTCAAAATCCTATCCATTGACACAAGGATGCTTCCCTAATCAAATTCTAAACCTATTCCTTATCTCTCAAGTGACACTTGTCACATGACTATCATTTTTTCTCCAATCTCTAATCCTCATTCAATCCTAGCCATCTGTTAACCAATCCATCTTCGACCTTGATTTCTCTCATGTAAATTTTATAAATGAGACTCATCTAACTCTATTTGGGCATCTCTTCTCAACCTAAAACTATGCCATTGCATTTTTATCTACTTCTTCCATATCCTAGCTTATCTTCATCATGTATCCTCATGCTATCCATTTGATCTATCATCATATTAATCCTAACATCATGCTATCCATTTAATCTATCATCATATTAATCCTACTGGATCATGCCAATTCTATAACAAATCGCATTCCTCCATAAAAAAAATAAAAAGAGAAAATCAAGTGGGGCTAGGTTGTACTCTACTTCAAGCTCTATATAAGGAGAAAAAAGGGTTTTAGGTGAAAGTATTGTGTGTGTATTACATTATCTTCTATTTTATTTACCTTCAATATTTTCTTGTCATCATTTTGACACACTTGATGGGACTCCCATCCTTTTTTATTTCATTAATTTTATTTTTTTCTAACCCCATCTTTCTAGTTTTGAAGTTATTTTATGCAAAAACATTTTGGAGCTAACTTTTGTAGGTTAAAGGAAAAACCCTATTTTTTAAATATTTCATCATATCTTTCAAATGTATGTGACATTTTCTACAATTTTTTTACTAAAGTTTTGGTATGATATTAAGATTCTCAATTAAAAAAATAGGTTTAGGTCATCAGTAATCAATGAGTTATTATCATTTTATGATTTTAAATAAATCCAAGTTTTAGGTAGAAAATACTTTTTTTTTTAATAGTATATTTTTGGAAATATTTCAAAAATTTAATAGGGGACGTGTGATCATTGCAATTTTATTTTATGAAAGGAAGAATTTTGTTTAGGTTCTAGAGTTTGGGCCCTAGAATAAAAAAACTCCACACTTTCATTCAAGGATGACCTTAGAGATCTCAATCCAATGGAGAAAGGGGAAAGAGATATGGAAATAGAGCTGTCCTAGGGGCTGATTATAAACTAATGAGGGGTTTGATAGAGCTTTCAAAATTCTAGAAAAAATTTGAGCAAATCATGACTTGGATCATGATTGCCAAGCTTTGTGTCGAAGGATGGGGTTAGGGTTTTGGTTTGTGAAACCTATTTGATGATGTTCTATCTTAAAACCCTTTGGCATATTAATTTTGCATTGACTTGTTTTAGCCAGTCAAAGGTCACTCAAGTTATCACTTGAGCCTTTTAAATGCGTATATTTATTGGACCCTTTAGTCTAGGAAAGATGGTCACCCTGCACATTTTCCCGCGCCAAATACTTATAAATTTTGGAAAAGTATTTCACCTTCAAAAGACTTAGGTTTAAGTCATTTTCCCTCAAGGGTCTAATTGTCGTCAGCCTAGTCATGGCCCCATTTTAAGACTAGCTTTTGGCATGTGTAGAAATCTGGCCAACTGGATTTGAAGATTAGATTCCTATCGTCCATCACATACCACACAAGCACTAAAGAATGGCCATCAGAAGATGTGCGAGGTATGCAATGGTTCGACACGTGTCCTTGCCATGGTGGGACTTGATCCTTGTCCAAGTGCCCAACAATTGATGATGTGGAGATTGACATCTATAATCTAATGCAAGAGTTGAATCTTAGTCGTCCATCACACACCTCGTGGCATTTAATTAATGCTTGCTAGAAAGCCTATGATGTATGCGATTGATGGAAATGTAGATTCCTCAACCACTGTGTAGAGTGTGGTGGAGCATGTGGATACGATGATGTGGTTCCCAGTCATCAAATTTTCATTGGCCAGAGGTTGGCGAGCCATGTTCTTAGGATTTCAAACTCAATTTGACCTAATATGAGTTGCTTGATTTTCCATCTTATCTAGAAATTGATGGCCAATATTCAAAAAATAAGAAATAGGCATGTGATAGTCATTTTAACTTTGTGAGGAGTATGCATTAATGATTTGTGTTCTACATGAGTGATCAATTTGATCTTGGTGTGTATGAGGAATTAATTTCTTGTCATCATTGAGAATAATACACAAATTTTCATGTACCTGGCTAATTAACAATGGAGATGTGGACGTCAGTGGTCAATTGCTTGCTCACTCATGTGATTTTCATCAAGCATTGATGATTACCATGCCTAATTTTCCTATTAAATGAAGGTTGATGACCTTTGTTTTCACCATTGCAATTGAGAGTGTGAATTTCTGAATTCCAGAAGTGTGAGTTGTGTTCATGAAGTTGCATTTTCAAAGAAGATGAGAAAGCCAACTACTTTTTTGTTAGCATTTCGAAGGTCCCCAAGATTTCATGTGCAAAATCTCATGATGATTTCCCAAAGCATGAGTAGAACATGTCTGTAGCTATTGTAACTCTAGAAGAAAAGGGAAAGGAGGAGGCCCAATTTGAGAAGGCTACATCAATCCCTACCAGATACAATCATAGATTGAGAAGCTGAGTTTTAACCACACAAGTGACAAAGGACAAAGGAAAAGAGTCTATGGGTTTTGTGAGGGTAATGTGAAGAAATATTAGGTACGGTCGAGCTTCTTTTAGAAGGCTGGATTCCCCCATTGCTATCACTAATAGTCCTTCTGATAGTGAAATTGAAACTAATTATGGCTATCAATGATATCTCATGCTCCTAAATTAATTGGCATCCCTAGGGGAGGAAGTGATAGCATTTGCCCCAATTTCTATGAAGACTCTGAGTGGGTGTGATTACTCAATGGCTAACAAGGATAAAGATGAGGAAGGAGTGTAGGTTTCTTCCCCGCCTCCTACAAAGACGCGTTGTGGTTGTGTGTATCATGGGTCGGGTTCTTATGTTGGTTTTGGTTTTGGTTAAGAGAAATAGTGTTTGGGTCTCATGTTTTTGTGTTGTGATATCTTCTTCGCCACGATGGTTATTGTTACACTCTCTGGGTACGTTGGTATTTTGTCTTTATGCTAATTTGGAATGCTTTGGGGCTAGTGTGATGGAAAACTTTGGCTCAACATGGTTGGAATGAAAAGCCTCATTAGTGATTATGGATAACTTTTGGCAGCATTGGCCGGTTCCGTTTTGGTGAATTGAAGTGAATTTTTGCTCCCCAGTTCAACAAATGATTGCAGGCAACTTTGTGTGGAATTTTCAAAATGAAATGAAATATCTTTGAATTGTAATTGTAATGAGCTTGATTCTTGTTGCTCCCTTAGCATATAAGAGGGATTTCAAGGCTCATTACAAAGGGTTGAATTTTGAGTCTAGTATAGGGTCTGGGTAGAATTTAAGTACATAAGTGATATACTGTAAAAAGCTAATGAACAGTAGGATTGTCTTCGGTTGAAGTCTTATATGTAATAGTCTTAAATTAGTTTTATGCAAATTACTAATATCAAAACAAATCTTATCTCTGAAACATATACTCTCCTTTTGTAAATTTCTACAAGTCATAAATGAAAATATCAAGGGTATTATCATTTATAGATTCAAATTTTCAATTGAATGTGTGTCCTTATTTCTACCTTAACTCGAAGGGCTAATTAAATGCTTAAAGAGGGTCACCGATTTGTTAAAAATTGCATAGGATCTGATAAGAAGTTACATTTTAGATATTGTGAGTTTTTAGGTTGCAAGGCATTCTAAAAATAGTCCACCATTATCAGAATTAATTAATTTGTGTACGACTGGTTATTGCATATTTGGCTCCATTTCCCAATTGATGAAGCACTGGTTCGTTTGTTAGGTATTTTTGAAATTGAATGTGTCAATTATTTACTCGATCATGGATTTAGAATAAGAACACAATTCACTTAAAAAAAAAGACAATCATAAAGCATGTGTTTTAAATACTTCCTTGTTCCTAGTAAATAGATGATTATTTACTTAAAGATCTGCTAAATATTTAGTGAGTTATGTTTATTTGCAAGTTATAGGAACCAATCTATGAATAGAAGTGTTCTCTATCAAATAGATCATAATAAACACCATAAGGAACACCCTCATAGGTCCCACAGAGCCTAAAGTGAAGGAGTAAGGATCTTAGAATCCTTTACTCATTATGTTGGCCATTCATCTTGAAGAATCTTAATTATCAGGGTTGGCTACCCTTTCGAGAATTCTAAGGGTGTTCTGGAAAAAACCAATAGAATGGAAACTCTACTAGGGAAAATTTCCATTCTTCAGATGCATATCCTTGTATCACAAAGTCAAATGGTGTGGTAATTCTGAACATCTTGTTTAGATATTGAAAATTTCTTGAACCTGGTAGATGATTTGATTGTAGAAAAGCTTGAAGGATTTGAAAGTGACTCTGCTATGGAAGCAAACCCAAAACATGTTTTATTTTCAATTCATCTCATTTGAAGTTTAATCCTCCATAATAAGAGGTGGTGACTCTAACTAAAGAACCTGATAAAGAATACATCAAAGCTCCAGATTTGCAGATTTCAAGATGAAAGCTAGATGACTACTTCAAAATTCCAAGTATTCTCATAGAATTAAAGCAAATTTGATCATGTTTGTAAGCAAATTATGATAAATCTTCTATACTTGTAATGTAAATGATTCCCTATTAGGTGAAGTAGCATTAGATGACGGAATAATAATGGTAATTTACCATGCTTTTTAAATGTGAATTGAAATTTGTGCATTATCATAAAGAAGCATGTGCTATATTGTAAGCTCTTAAGAAAAATGTATGAGAGGTGTGCATTGTAAAGGCTTAAGGTCGTAATTGTAGAAAGGAATTTGAATTACCTTGTGTAATTTCAAAGTAAATTTTGTAAGCCTTTTAAAGGTGTGAGAATGCATTGTCAAGCTACACATCCTGATGCGGATGTGAATGCAACCATGCATAATAGACAACCTTTGTTGTGTCAAGGGAATTTTAGTACTGAGAGTTACAAAGACATTAATTTTGTTAACATTTGTAGTTATCCAAATTTTGTACCACCTACAATCAGAGATAGGATACCAAAGTTCAATGGTGAAAAGGTTGAATTAGCAAGCAAACATTTGCAAGATTTTATTGATATGATGGGTGATTATGAACTAGACTTTGAAGATGTTGTCATGAAATTAATTTTTCAATCCTTAAAGGGAGATGCTAGAGACTAGTTTTCATATTTACTAGCATCTTGCATACATTCATGGGATGAGTTTAAAGTAGTGTTCATGGAACAATTTGGTGAAAGTATTGATCCAATTCTAATTAGACAAAAATTTATGAGTATGGAGAAATAAGAGGCTTAGCTAGTTCCTTCTTTCAATATTAGATTTTCAAAGATTGTGAGAGAGATCCCTGAAAGCATAAGACCAAATGATGCAGAGTGTTTGGTGGTGTACTTGGGTGCATTTTATAAAAAGATGAGTTACCACTTAAGAGACAAAGAGCCCACAACATTACATCAAGCATATCAAATTTCCATATATATTGAAAAAAATTTGAAGTATTCAATGATGAAGGGATATGCAACCACTAATGCTAGTCACCCTAGCACATTTCATGTGGATACAACTAGTGGATCAATTAGTAGAAATTTATGCCAAGATGACAAGACTTCTACTGCTCCAATTTTTTCCATCACTATAATATGAGAATCAATGTAAGCCCCAAGTGAAAGTCTCACGGGATCAAAGCAAGGCTGACCAGGTATCTTCAGCTAAGAGATTACATGAGATGAAAAGGTATCAAGGAGAATCATCGTTCTCTAGGTTTGTGGATACTTTGTTGGAAATGCCTAAAAATTCCAAACCAGAAGACTCAATATGTATTGACTTTTTTTGTGAGATATATCAATCAGGGACTTGAGTACTTTACCAAAGGAATTGAAGCCTCATGATTTGAGCCAAGTAATTTATTGGATAAGGATTATTAAACAGGCTAAGAATGGTTACACATGTATTGCTTCAAGGTGTTAGTGGTGGCTAACTTGTGGAAGAGTATCAGATGACAACACAAACAACGAGAGAGAGTGTATCAGAACATGAACATTTATCTTGTTGTGAAGGTGAATATAATAATTGTAATAAGTTTGTAGAAGACATACCTACAGCTGGGTATGTGCAAGATCATCATGGAAAAAATAGGCCCTTAAGTGGCAAAAAATTCAGAAAAATCAAAGTTAGGAAACTTGACGTAAAAAATTGAATAAGTTATCTATATTATTTCAAAAATATGTAAAAATATAATTTGTAGAAAATTGAATGTAGTTTCTAAACTACTAGGTTTGTTTAAAAAAAATCTATTTGGTGAAAATTTGAAATTCCAATGCATGTGTGAGATTTGGAAAAAATAAAGAAGTAGGTGTCATGATCACCCTAACCACAATAAATGATAAATTTTTATAATATTTTAGATATAAGTAGAGGACTCATGCCCCAATGTGATGCATATTTTTATAACTTTTTCCAAGTAAATAATTAATTATGAATTTTTATTACAACTTTTAAAAAATATAAAACTTCGTTGTCTGACCACCTTAACTTGGTGAAAACTTCATGAAATTTAATTTTTATTTTTAATCCTATAGTATGTGAAGCATAGAATGTGTATGTTTTGGATTCAAAATGTGATATCATTTGAAAGCTATAGATGTTTTCAATCAGCCTATCAATCAGGACTTTAGTCATAATTTGAATATAAAAAATGAATAATAACTAATTAAATTCAAAGTAAAGCATAATTTATATCATTGGAAAGTTGAGAATCTCATTTAAAAACCCTTTTCATTTCATCAATTTTGGGTAAAAAGAAGTCAACCACACACCCATCATATTGCCACTTTTTTGGCCCATCATGATCCTGGACATACCCAACTCACTATAGAAGTGTTGAAAATGAAAATACACCATATGAGGACAAGGAAGTGGTGCATGATTATCATCCTTGGGATGTCCTAGATTGTGAGCAAATGTATAGGGTGTAAGAGGAAGTCCCATGCCTTGATCTGATCAATGATAATGGTGTATATATTGTTGATATTGTGTCACAAATCAATGTTCAAGGTGATGGAATTGAGTTGGATCGGTCTTCTATTGATTATAGTTCTTCTTATGAAATAGAGATTGAATCTCTAGCTCAAAGTAGAGAATATGTTGATGGCCATGAGAGGGTGTACTTGCTTGGGACTGAACAATTTTCCTCATGTGAAGAGTTCTCTGAATGTGGATCAATAATCTTGAATGCAAATGATGAAGATGATGTTGACAATATTTCTCTTTGCTCTTCAAATGATTACACTGACTTTGAATGCACTAATGATTCTATGGACTGGGATCCTCATACTGAGAAAAGTTGGGGTATGTGTGACAACAATGAAGGTGTGGTAGAATCCCCTATATGATGAACCCTCACCATTATATGAGATGATAAATGATGATCCTTAATTGTGTAGAACTAACCCACTTTTTTTTGAAAATCCTGATGATATATCTAACATAGGGTTAGAATGTGGCCTAAAAGAAGCATTTAGCAACATGTCGATGGGTTCTTGCCACATACTACTTATGAATATGTGGGTTATGATGTGAACAAGAGAAGAAGGAATGAAGAACAACCTAACATTAAGGTTTTTGATTGTATTCTTGAGGGCGGTGACCTTGAGTCAAAGGCTTCCCAATCATATGAAGGATGCAATGGTACAAGTATTGGTGGAGTTACTTGTCCACAAGTAAATGAGAAAACTATATCTAATGATTACCAAGAATGTAACTTAGGTTTGTTGTTAATTGAACATGATAGTTGCTCACATGGTGAAGAATTTGAAGATAAGGATGTCATTTTCCATGGTGACAATCCTAAATACAGTGCTAGTATTAAGGAAGATGTAGATGAACATGTCTATGTTTCCATGGTACATGGTTGTGTGCTTGAAACAAAAGTTGAATTTTCAGCCATACATGATAATAAGGATGACATACCCATGGATGAAGGAAGGGGCCTATTCCTAGATGATCAAGTTTTGCACCTACATGGGTACATTGGTCCTAAAGCAGTATTGTTGCATGTTTACGAGGATAAACTATTTGATGAATCTTTAGATTATGTTGACATTGTAGGATTGTTTGATCTATGTGAATAGAAAATTAGGGATGCAGATAGCATGAATTATGATGCTAATCAATATGAATGTGTAGTTGAATTCCTTGCTAATTCCCCTCATCTTCCCGGCATAATTATGGACTTTTTCACATCCAATAAGGATAAGCCCTATATAGAGTAGAATGAAGGTGCTCCTGAATATATATATTTTCTCTCTGATACAATAGGGGATTGTTGGCCCAACATGCACCAAAGTGTTTATGAAGGATTTCAGTTTGATGTGCAAGTTGAATATGGTGTCCAAATTCATGGTCAAGTCTAGTATGAATGTTTTACCTTTCCAATTCAATTGGATGAACTTATGGTGGAACAGGTTAGTGAATGGGGTAGTATTACAGTAAGTGGGATTGATGGTGTCAATCATGATGATGATGATTGTTCAGCTATGCTTAACACACATTTTGATCCATTAAAAGTAGAACTGGACAAAGTTTTTGATAGAGGAAAGAATTAGTCCTAAGTTCTTAGGGGGCATGGGCCTCCAATTTGAGGATTGAAGCCAATCAAATGAAATGGGCTACTGAGAAGTTAAATTGCATTGTATAGTTTTGTAACTATTGTGCATAGGTTTGGATTGGCTTCTTTCTTTTTGGTTGTGTCTGATTACCTTGTCTAGGAAAGCTCCTGGGTTTTTGTGCTTCTTCCCTGGTCTACTTTTACTCGAGATCTCAATTCTCGCTATACCCATTGAGGGTATACGTCCCTGACCAGGAGCCACTGATAGAGCTTTCAAAATTTTGGAAAAAGTTTGAGCAAATCATGACTTGGATCATGATTGCCAAGATTTGTGTCGAAGGATGGGGTTAGTGTTTTGGTCTGTGAATTCTCTTTGATGATGTTCTATCTTAAAACCTTTTGCATTTTAATTTTGCATTAGCTTGTTTTAGCCAGTCACTGGTCACTCAAGTTATCACTTGAGCCTTTTAAATGTGTATATTTACCAGCCCCTTCATTCTAGGAAAGATGGTCACCATGCGCGTTGTCCCACGCCAAATACTTATAAATGTTGGTGAAGTATTTCACCTTCAAAAGACATAGGTTTAAGTCATTTTTCCTCAAAGGTATAATTATCGTCATCCTAGTCATCACCCTATTTTAAGACTAAATTTTGGCATGTGTACAAATCCAACCCATTGGATTTCATGATTAGATCCTTTCCGTCCATCGCATACCGTGCAAGTATTAAAGAATAGCCATTAGAAGATGTGTGAGGTATGTGATGGTTCGACATGTGTCCTTTCCATGGTGGGACGCAATCCATGTTCAAGTGCCCGACAATTGATGATGTGGAGATCAACAACTATAATGTAGCGTGAGATTTTATTCTTAGTTGTCCATCGCACACCTCATGGCATTTAATTAATGCCTGCTGGAAAGCTTGCGAGGTACAAGATTGATGGATGCATGGATTCCTCGACCACCATGTAGAGTGTGGCAGAGCCTATGGATGGGATGACCTGGCTCCCATTCATCAAATTTTCATTGGCTAGAGGTTGGTGAGGCATGGTCTTGGGATTTCAAACCCGATTTGACCTAATCTAAGCTGCTCGATTTTCCATCTCATCTAGAAATTGATGACCACTATTCAAAAAATAAGAAATAGGCATGTGATAGTCATTTTAACTCTATGAGGAGTATGCATTAATGACATGTGTTCTATAGGAGTGATCAATTTGATCCTGTGCATGCGAGGAATTAATTTCCTGTCATCATTGAGAATAATACATGGATTTCCATGTACTTGGCTAATTAACAATGGAGATGTGGATGCCAGTGGTTGATTGCTTGCTCACTCATGCGATTTTCATCAAGAATTGATGATTAACATGCCTAACTTGCCTATTAAATGAAGGTTTATGGCCTTTTTTTCACCATTACAATTGAGAGTGTGAAAATTTCTAAATTCTAGAAGTATGAGCTATGTTCATGAAGCTATATTTTTAGAGAAGATGAACAAGCCAACTACTTATGTGTTAGCAGTTCGAAGGTCCCTGAGATTTAATGTATAGAAATCTTATGATGATGTCCTAGTGCACAACCAGAACATTTCTATAGCTACTGCAACTCTAGAAGAAGAGGGCAAGGAGGAGGCCTGGGGTGAGAAGGCTACATCAGTCCCAACTAGATGTAGCAATAGATTGAGAAGCCGAGTTGTAAACACAGAAGTGACGAAGGACAAAGAAAAAGAGTCTATGGGTTTTTTGAGGGGATGCAAAGAAAGATTAGGTACAACCGAGCTTCTTTTGGAAGGCAGAATTACCCCATTGCTATCACTAATAGTCCTTCTAATAGTGAAACTAAAATTGATTCTAACTATCAATGATATCTTATGCTCTTGAATCAATTGGCAGCCCCAGAGGAGGAAGTGATAGCAGTTGCCCCAGTTTCAGTGAAGACTCTAAGTGGGCATGATTACTCAATTGCTGGAAAGGATAAATATGAGGAAGGAGCATAGGTTTCTTTGCTACCTCCTGCAAAGACACATAGTGGCCATGTGTATCATGGGTCTAGTTCTGATGTTGGTTCTAGTTCTAGTTAAGAGAAATGGTGTTTGGGTCTCATGCTTTTGTATTGTGATATCTGCTTCTCCATGATGGTTTTTGTTACTCTCTGGGTACATTGGTTTTTTGTCTTTATGATAATTTGGAATGATTTGGGGATAATGTGATGGAAAATTTTGGTTCAACGTGGTTGGAATACAAAGTCTCGTTGGCGGTTAAGGATAAATTTTGGTGGCATTGGCTAATTCCCTTTTGGCACTGAATTGAAGTGAATTTTTCTTCCTAGTTCAACAAATGATTGCAGGTAACTTCTAGCAGTTAAGGATAAATTTTAGCTTCATTGGCTGATTCCCTTTTGGTGAATTGAAGTGAATTTTGCTTCCCTAGTTCAACAAGTGATTGTAGGCAACTTTGTGGGGAATTTCGAAATGAAATTGGAATTTGAAATGAAATGAAATATATTTGAAATGTAACTATAATGAGCCCGATCCTTGTTGCTCCCTTATCATATAAAAGGGATTTCAAGGCTCATTACAGAGGGTCAAATTTTGAGTCCAGTATAGGGTCTGGGTAGAATTTAAATATATAGAAAGGATATATTGTAAAAAGCTAATGAACAGTAGGATTGTCTTGGGTTGAAGTCTTATACATGTAATAGTCTTAAATTAGTTTTATGTACATTTTGAATCTTCAATTCCTCTTTCTCTGGAGTAGGAGGAATTCCAACTACATCCTTATTATTTTCTGACTTTGTCTCTGACTATAGATCCAAGGTGGAAGATTTTAGCTCACGAAAGATTACACTTCTGTTGTATATAACCTTCCCTGTATCAGGATTCCAAAGCTTGTATCCTTTTATGCCAGTGCTGTAGCCAATAAAAATACATTTGACAGCCTTGTTCTCCAACTTAGATCTTTTCTCATACGACACATGAGCATATGCCTCACAGCCAAAAACTCGAATATGTCTTAAAGAGGGATTATTACCAAACCATGCTTCCAAAGATATTTTATCAACAAGAGTAGAATTTGGAGAATGATTAATTAGGTAACATGCAATAGATAGAGCCTCAGCCCAAAACTTCTCCTCCAAGCCAGCACTACTGAGCATACTTTGTGCTCTCTCCATCACTGTCCTATTGAACCTTTTTGCAACTCCATTTTGTTGTGGAGTATAAGGTGTAGTCTTATGTGTTTTAATCCCATGGTCTTTGCAATACCTTTTGAAATCATCAGAACAGAATTCATCGCCATTATCAGTCCTTAAGCATTTAATTTTTCTTCCAGTTTGATTTTCTACAAGGTTCTTAAATTCCTTAAATCAACTGAACATTTCTGATTTACTTTTCAAAAAATAAACAAATGCTCTTTTTGAATAATCATCAATGAACGACACATAGTATCTTAACTTAGACAAAGAAGGAACATTCACTGGACCAAATATATCAGAATGGATATAATCTAGCAAACCAGAAGATTTATGAGGACTGGAATAAAATGAAACATGATGTTGTTTTCCATATATACAATGCTCACAGAAATCAAATTCGAGATTACAATCTTCAAGACCCTCAACCAGGTTTTTATTCTTCAAGGTTTTTAAACCTTTTTCTCCTATGTGGCCTAGCCTATGATGCCAGAGCATAGTCTTCTCTGTTGGAAGTTTTACTTCCATAGAGTTTACATAATTAGGGATATTTCCCTCTTTACCTCTAGAAGTAGCCTTATGTGACTTTACAGAGACATTGTTACATTGAACAGCCTGTGCATCCAGCTTGTACAGGGTACCAATTCGAGCACCTCTAGCTAGCACCAATGAACCTATAGTCATCTTGCAGCCATTTCTAGAGAACGTGACTTGTACTCCAATATCATTCAGCTTACTGATAGACAGTAGATTTCGAGCTAGACCTGGTATGTGCATAACATCATTAATTTCCTTTATTATGCCATCAAAAAATTGGATTCTGACTCTTCCACGACCAACAATATCTAAAGTTGAGTCACTCGCCAAGTACACCTTTCCACCATCATATTCTTCATACTTTGTGAACCATTCTCTGTGAGATGTCATGTGGAAAGATGGTCCAAAATCAATTAGCCAGACATCATCTGATGCCTATGTAGTCAAGGCTGCAATGAAGGCATCTGCATCACTATGAGAAGACTCATTGTCAGAAGAATACTTCTTCTTCTTTTTCTCCTCTTTACAATCCTTTCGGACATGACTAGGTTGCCCACAGTTCCAGCACTTCACCTTCGACTTCTTGCAAGGAGACTTTGATCTCCCATCTAATTTCAATTTAGACTTCTTGTCCTTCTTCTTGCCTCTGTCTTTTGACCTTCCTCTAATTGCAAGGGCCTCCTTTGCCATCTCAGAAGATTTCCTTCTCATTTCTTCTGACAGCAAAGAACCAACATCTTCCATCTTGAAACTAGATGTTGTACTCCCAATAGCCATCACCAGATGATCCCAAGAGTTTGGCAAAGAACACAATAGAAGCATACAACGATCTTCTTCTTCAATCTTTACACCAACATACGTTAATTAAGAAATCAACATTTTATATGTGTTCAAATGATAAGCTACAAACCCTCCTTCCTATATTCTCAAACTATACAACTTCTTCCTCAGGAACAATTTATTCACCAAGGACTTCCCCTAATAAATAGATGCCAGTCGCTTCCACAAGCAAGATGTAGTCTTCTCTTCATGTACATTGAGAAGAACGGAGTCTGCCAAGCAGATCCTTATCAACCCCTTAGACTTTCTATCTGCAAGGTCCCAATCTTCTTGCTTCATGCCTATAGGCTTCGCTCCAGACACAACAATCCACAGATCACGATCCATTAAGAGATCCTCCATTTTGAGTTTCCACAACTCAAAGTTACTACCATTGAACTTCTCTATTTCAAACTTCCTGGCATGCTCGCCATCTCAATCTGTAATTAGAAATTGACAAAATTCTATAAGACTCCCACTAAATAGAATTGACACAAAAAACCCAACGTACCCACAAGGATAACACAATTGGCCAAGCTCTAATACTACTTGTAAGGAAAATCAAATGCGGAAACAATTCTCCTAACGTCAAAAACCTCAGGGAAGAATGTAGATAGAAATTTAATTTTTTTCAATTACAGTCAAATTGAGATACACATGAAAGCAATAATAGAAATAGAGTATTTGACAATCACACATGAACACCAGATATACGTGGGAAAACCCTTACGGGAGAAAAACCCACCACACCAAGAGAAATCACTTTGTATTACAACAATGGAGATTACATACAAATGTCAGACTTATCTCTCTAGTGTTTGTTTACAGCAACATTCACCATGTACAATCTTGTACAAGAACCTTCAAGTTACAGTCTTTACATAATAGAATACATCTACTGATCATACAACCACCCACCAATCCGTTGATTCAACCAACCAATCACAATTTGCTATCACAGAGTATAACCATGTTGTTCCATGTCTGTCGAGCTTCTTCACAGAACTGTCACAACGGACTGTGTTCCAACGGTTCCCATTCGGCTCCTCCTATTCGTCCACGAGATGCCACATCAAAAAGTCTCACTTGGTCAAACGGCTTCAAGCTATGTTGTCATATCGGTGACACTGAACATGTCTCCCTGATGCCAACACAATAAACACTCGATATCGCCTAGACTCCATCCTATCACCAAGATGTTACATCGAGTCCAGAGAGCTATTGCTCAGCTTTCACCATGTCACCAAGACATATCGCTTTCGCTGAGACGTCATACCGAAACCTCAAAGTCACATATTCATGAGTGTTCCATTCGGCTAGACTATCGCTCTTTGGTGAGACCACATATCGATATTCAAAGTCATACTGACAACGGACTCCTTGATCGCTAAGACATTCAATTATCGCTGAGATATTTCACCGAGATCTTATGTTATACCGAACACCGAACAACAGTCGCCAAGACATTCATCTTTTGCCAAAGGTTTCATCGAGCTCTTAAGTTACACCAAAGCCATACTACTATTGGCAAGACCTTTGCCCATCGCTAAGACCTTACTCTGAGATCTCACAAGTCATACCGAGCACACTAGTAGTCGGCAAGACTCTTGTCTATCGCTAAGAGTTCACACTGAGATCTTTATGTTACCACGAAGACTCCGTGAAGACTCCATATGTGTTCTTATCGGTGAGACATTCAACTGTCGCTGGGACTTCTTCCTGAGTGTTGAAGTCACTCCGAAGCCCCCGGTCGCTATGAGTCTCCCCGACACTCAATTGAATGGCCTATCAGCCAGAGATCTCCACGCGGTAAGATGTCACAATGACTGCTCCTTGTCACAGCGATAGGTTCCAAAATAAAAATGTTCGACAAGACACTTGCTAGGTCACAGCGACCTGAACAAAATGCAAAGTGTGAAAGCTACTAGTCATCCAGACATGATGGATGTCACACCAACATTGGTCCAATAGAGGTTTCAGCTTGTGGGATTGAGACATATATTTCCAACAATCTCCCACTTGATGAAGATCACACAGGCACCTCCAGAGCACAACAAAACTTACTAAAAATCATGGGCACTAAGGCCCATTGAACTAGCACACCACCGGAACTTTTCTGTGCTCACTGGCTTCGTTAATGCATCTGCAACATTCTCCAGAGTTAATTTTTTCCAAACTAACCTTTCCATCCTCCACCATATCTCATACAAAGTGGTATTGTACATCTATATGTTTCGTCCTGGCATGGAAAGTAGGATTCTTTGCCAGACAAATTGCACTCTGACTGTCACAAAAAATAGTTATTTCCCCTACATCAAAACCAATGTTAGAACACAAATGTTGTAACCAAACTACTTCTTTACAAGCATGAGTAGTTGTCATGTATTCAGCCTTTGTAGTGGACAAAGCGACTATAGCCTGCTACTTACTCATCCAACTCACTGCACCACCATTCAACATGAAAGTATATCCACTGGTGGATCTCCTACTATCAATGTCCCCTACCCAATCAGAATCTGCATAGCCATGAATGCTGAGAATCCTCTGTGATTCAACCAAGTTCCCATGGAAACACAAAGCAAAATCTGAAGTCCCCTTCAAATATCTAAACACTCTCTTCACAACATCCCAATGTGTTCTTCCTGGATTAGCCATAAACCGACTAAGAACTCCCACTGCTTGGGCAATGTTTGGCCTTGTACAAACCATTGCATACATGAGACCACCTACTGCACTAGCATAGGGTACACTGGTCATGTCCTCCATCTCAGTAGGAGATTTTGGACAGTCTTCAATAGATAGCTTCGTTCCCTGCAAGACTGGAACAACTAGCTGCTTGCAATCATTCATGCAAAATCTCTCTAGATCAGTCTTGATATACTTACTCTAGCTAAGCCAAAGTTTTCTACTATTTCTATCCCTGGTTATCTCCATCCCCAGAATATACCTTGCTGCACCAAGATCTTTCATTTTGAACTTAGCAGACAACTGAGACTTAAGATCAGAAATCATTAGCTTACTATTGCCTGTGAACATCATATCATCAACATAGAGAGCAATAATAAGAACCTGATCACTTTCAGCTTTATAATAAACACAATGATCAGATTTTGATCTCACAAATCTCAAAGACAATACAAAAGTATCAAATTTCTGGTACCACATTCTAGGTGGCTGCTTTAACCTATACAAAGACTTCTTTAATTTACAAACCAGTTTCTCTTTACCTTTTTCAACAAAGTGCTCAAGCTCAGACATATAGATTTCTTCTTCAAGATCACCATGAAGAAATGTTGTCTTCACAACCATCTATTCGACCTCTAAGTCATATGCTACTGCAAGTGACAAAAGAAATTTGATAGACGTCAGCTTAGTTATAGGAGAGAAAATCTCCCCATAATCAATTCACTCTACCTGGGAATAACCCTTTGCAACCAATCTTGCCTTATATTTTTCCACACTGCCATCCAGACCAATCTTCTTTTGAATACCCATTTGTAGCCAACAGCTTTTCTACCTTTAGGCAAGGGCACCAAACTCCAAGTTTCATTCTTTTCTAATGATGCCATCTCTTCGTTCATGACTTCCAACCAAGAGTCTGAATCAGACATTTTGAATGCCTCCTTTACAGTCCTAGACTCATCAGTGCTAGAAATTAAAGCATAGGCACAAGTAGAATCTATCAAAGAGAACCCATACCTATCAGGTTGTTTTCTTTCATGGGTTGACCTCCTCACTTATTGAGGTTGAGGTTCTTCTTCTTCTTCAAAACTTTCAGAAATGCTTGAGCTCTCTTCAGTTTCAAGTACATTTTGAATCTTCAATTCCTCTTTCTTTGGAGTAGGAGGAATTCCAACTACATCCTTATTGTTTTCTGAATTTGTCTCTAACTGCAGATCTAAGGTGGAAGACTTCAGCTCACAAAAGATTACACTTCTGCTATATACAACCTTCTCTGTATCAAGATTTCAAAGCTTGTATCCTTTTCTGCTAGTGTTGTAGCCAATAAAAATACATTTGACAGCCTTGTTCTCCAACTTAGATCTTTTCTCATATAGAACATGATCATATGCCTCACAGCCAAAAACTCGAATATGTCTTAAAGAAGGCTTCTTACCAGACCATGCTTCCAAAGATGTTTTCTCAACAAGAGCAGAATTTGGAGAATGATTAATTAGGTAACATGCAGTAGATATAGCCTCAACCGAGAACTTCTCCTCCAAGCCTGCACTATTGAGCATACTTCGTGCTCTCTCCATCACTGTCCTATTGAACCTTTCTACAACTCCATTCTATTGTGGAGTATAAGGTGTAGTCTTATGTCTTTTAATCCCATGGTCTTTGCAATACCTTTTGAAATAATCAGAACATAATTCACCACCATTATCAGTCCTTAAGCATTTAATTTTTCTTCTAGTCTGATTTTCTACAAGGTTCTTAAATTCCTTAAATCGACTGAACACTTCTGATTTACTTTTCAAAAAATAAACAAATGCTCTTCTTGAATAATCATCAACGAACGACATATATTATCTTAACTTAGACAAAGAATGAACATTCACTGGACCAAATACATCATAATGGATATAATCTAGCAAACCAAAAGATTTATGAGGACTGGAATAAAATGAAACACGATGTTGTTTTCCATATATACAATGCTCATAGCAATCAAATTCGATATTACAATCTTCAAGCCCCTCAACTAGGTTTTTATTCTTCAAGGTTTTTAAACCTTTTTCTCCTATGTGGCCTAGCCTATGATGCCAGAGCATAGTCTTCTCTGCTGGAAGTTTTACTTCCATAGAGTTTACATAATTAGGGATATTTCCCTCTTTACCTCTAGAAGTAGCCTTCTGTGACTTTACAGAGACACTGTTACATTGAATAGCCTGTGCATCCAGCTTGTACAGGGTACCAATTCGAGCACCTCTAGCCAGCACCATTGAACCTCTAGTCATCTTGCAGCCATTTCCAAAGAACATGACTTGTACTTCAATATCATTTAGCTTACTAACAGACAGTAGATTTCAAGCCAGACCTGGAATGTGCATAACATCATTAATTCCTTTTATTCTGCCATCAGGAAATTGGATTATGACTCTTCCACGACCAACAATATCTAAAGTTGAATCACTCGCCAAGTACACCTTTCCACCATCGTATTCTTCATACTTTGTGAACCATTCTCTGTGAGATGTCATGTGGAAAGATGCTCCAAAATCAATCAGCAAGACATCATCTGATGTCTGTGTAGCCAAGGATGCAATGAAGGCGTCTACATCACTATGAGAAGACTCATTGTTGGAAGAATACTTCTTCTTCTTCTTCTCCTCCTCTTTATAATCCTTTTGGACATGACCAGGTTGCCCACAGTTCCAACACTTTACCTTGGACTTCTTGCCAGGAGACTTTGATCTCCCCTCTTATTTCGATTTGGACTTCTTGTCCTTCTTGTTGCCTCTGTCTTTTGACCTTCCTCTAATAGCAAGGGCCTTCTTTGCCATCTCAGAAGATTTCCTTCTCATTTATTTTGACAACAAATAACCAACAACATCTTCCATCTTGAAACTGGATGTTGTACTCCCAATAGCCATCACCAGATGATCCCAAGAGTCTGGCAAAGAACACAATAGAAGCATACAGTGATCTTTTTCTTCAATCTTTACACCAACAGACGTTAATTGAGCAATCAACATGTTGAATGTGTTCAAATGATCAGATACAAACCCTCCTTCTTGCATTCTTAAACTATACAGCTTCTTCCTCAGGAAAAATTTATTCACCAAGGACTTCCCCTGATAAATAGACGCCAGTCTCTTCCACAAGCAAGATGTAGTCTTCTCTTCATGTACATTGAGAAGAATGGAGTCTGCCAAGCAGAGCCTTATCAACCCCTTAGACTTTCTATCTGCAAGGTCCTAATCTTCTTGCTTCATGCCTGTAGGCTTCACTCCAGACATAACAATCCATAGATCACGATCCACTAAGAGATCCTCCATTTTGAGTTTCCACAACTCAAAGTTGCTGCCATTGAACTTCTCTATTTCAAAATTTTCTGACATGCTCGCCATCTCAATCTGTAATTAGAAATTGAAAAACTTCTATAGGACTCCCACTGAATAGAATTGACACAAAAACCAAACGTACCTACAAGGATAACACAACTGAGCAGGCTTTGATACCACTTGTAAGGAAAATCAGATGCGGAAACAATTCTCCTAATGTCAAAAACCTCAAGGAAGAATGCAGATAGACATTTAATTTTTTTCAATTACAGTAAAATTGAGATGTACATGAAAGCAATAATAGAAACAAAGTATTTGACAATCACACATAAACACCAGATATATGTGGGAAAACCCTTACGGGAGAAAAACCCACCACACCAAGAGAAATCACTTTGTATTACAACAATGGAGATTACATACAAATGTCAGACTTATCTTTCTAGTGTCTTTTTACAGTAGCATTCACCATGTACAATCTTGTACAGGAACCTTCAAGTTACAGTCTTTATAGAATAGAATACATCTACTGATCATACAACCACCCACTAATCTGTTAATTCAACCAACCGATCACAATCTACAATCAGAGAGTATAACCATGTTGTTCCATGTCCATCAAGCTTCCTCATAGAACTGTCACAACGGACTGTCTTCCAACGGTTCCCATTCAACTCCTCCTATTCGTCCACGAGATGCCACATCAGAAAGTCTCACTCGGTCAAATGTCTTTAAGCTGTGTTGTCATATTAGTGAGACACTGAACGTGTCTCCCCAATGCCAACACAGTAAACACTTGATGTCGCCAAGACTCCATCCTATCGCCAAGATGTTACATCAAGTCCAGAGAGCTATCGCTCAGCTTTCACTAGGTCACCAAGACATATCGCTTTCACTGAGATGTCATACCGAAACCTCAAAGTCACACAGCCATGAGTTTTCCATTTGGTAAGACTATTGCTCTTCGGTGAGACCACATACCAATATTCAATGTCATACCGACAACAGACTCCTTCATCGCTAAGACATTCAACTGTGGCCGAGATATTTCGCTGAGATCTTATGTTATACCGAACATTGAAAAACAGTCACCAAGACATTCATCTTTCACCAAAGGTTTCACCAAGCTCTTAAGTTACACCGAAGCCATACTACTATTGGCAAGACCTTTTCCCGTTGCTAAGACCTTACTCCGAGATCTCACAAGTCATACCAAGCACACTAGTAGTCGGCAAGACTCTTGTCTATCACTAAGAGTTCACACTGAGATCTTTATGTTACCACGAAGACTCCATATGTGTTCCCATCGATGAGACATTCAACTGTCGCTGGGACTTCTTCCTGAGTGTTGAAGTCACTCTGAAGCCCCCAGTCAATATGAGTCTCCTCGACACTCGATTGAATGGCCTGTTGGCCAGAGATCTCCATGCAGTAAGATGTCACAATGACTGCTCCTTGTCACAGTGATAGGTTCCAAAATAAAAAAATTTGGCAAGACGCTTGCTAGGTCACAGGGACTTGAACAAAACACAAAGTGTCAAAGCTGCTAGTCGGCCAGACATGATGGATGTCACACTGACATTCCTCCAATAGAGGTTTCAGCCTGTGGGATTGAGACATATATTTCCAACAGCCTTGTGTACATTTCCACATTTTGCATACATGTCTAACAGAGGATTTTCAACCATAATATCTGACAGAAATCCCCCATCTATTATGATCTAATGGATGTTCAAACCCTACTCCAAAGCTCCCATTTTGGCACAGGCAGGGAGGATGTTGGCATAGATCATGGAATTTGGCTTCACACCTGCTAATTGCATTTGCTTGAAAGTTTCTATATACTTTTCAGCAAATCCATTTTGTGCATATTCTGCAATCATCATATTCCATGAGATGGCATCTCTTTCAGGCATTTTGTACTCAAATTAGTGTGCAATTGATTAGGTTTTTATAATTTTTAAAATCGATTTAGGGAGGAATGCATAGGAAAATATGTACCTCAAAAAATCTCTATATATCATTTTTTTTCAAATTTTTGAGTTAGTGTTGAGTTTCCATGTTGAGTTTGAGGTTGAGCCCAATGTCTATGTCAAGTACGAGTTTGGTAACTATGATATAATAATTGGTGCCTCCCATAGATTTCATGGTAGACATGACACTAAAAAAATGCTCCTTGGTCTCCTCTCCTAGAGAGAACAAAGGTGGTGGTCCATTTGATATTGTAAAATATGGTGGTTAGTCTCAATTAAAATGGGAGCATACTCTCAATTGGCCAAGAGGAATCCACAACTCCTTACCATCTCCAAAACAATGGTGTGGCCTTGAGAAAAAAAATGGTCCATTACTAAAACACAAAATCCATGATTTATGGTAAGGATTTGCCATGTATCTTTTGTTGTGATTTGTGGGAAATGCTTTGAGATTCTGTCATGAATGCCTGAGTTCGAAGCTTGTATGAGGAGAACCCCTTATCACATGTTGCTCTATTGTGAAAGTGGCGTAACAATTCCAATTTCCAAGTGAAATGTTAATCGTAACAATTCTTCGCATCTCATTCACTTTATGCTATTTAACTATTTTCTTTTCTTCAGGTAAATCATATGTTTTCAATTTTATGATGCTAAGAATAAACCATTTGATGAGTTTTATTATAGGTAGGGAGTATGCTGGCAAAGGTTGTGGAATTTGGCTTTACACCTGCCAATTTCATTTGCTTGAAAGTTTCTAAAGCCTTTTCAACAAATCCATTTTGTGCATATCCTACAATATTGCAATCTATAGGCCATAGTTTAACATGATATCAAAACACAACAACTGCGATCTTCTACGTCGATGATTGGAATGTACCATTACCTGTGAGGGAGTTACCAAAAGATTTTAGTACACTTACATCAATGATTTTAAGTATCTTGGACCTATCAATGGTTGTAGGTACCCTAATTACACTAGTTATTATGGTGTTGTGGATACACACCTGTGTTAGGCTATTTTTCTATTCTTTTTTTAGTTGATTTATTTAATTTCAATGTGTTCCAACAACTACTAAAATGACTAGTATTAGTCTCAAAGAAAGTGATCAACTTGAATGTACTTCCAATTTTACACCTTGAAAGTGCAGATTGTAGATGGTATTAGAAGTTGATTTCTGGGTCTATGCTAACACCAAGGTTGCACATTCTACAAACATTCTCTAGTTGCTTGAATATAACAAGAAGATATCCAAAGCATAGTGAATCATCTTAGGTTACAAACAGATCGAGTGCTCAAGAAGGGTGTTAACTGTTATCATATACTTGCAGCAGTTGTACCATCCATTGTAATTTGTATCTACTATTTTTTTCATAGAAATATTAATGAGTTACACCATGTTATTCTAGGTAACATTCTTATTTGCTTTGCATTCTGTCTTTGTATAAATGGTTTTCTATTTTAGTTGATTTAGGACAGCTACTGATAAATTGAAATTCTTGATCTGAGTCTATGATTGGGCTTTTATCTTCAGTACTTGTAACTGTTGTTGTAACGAATGTTGTGAAAGATGCAGTTGACCGACCTCACCCTGACTTTTTTTGGCAGTGTTTTCTAGATGGCATATCAATTGAGAACTTATCAACCTCTAGTACTAAACTTTAGTCTTAGATTTTTTTCTCTTCCTGATTAATGATCATTTTGGTGGCAAGCTCTTTATTTATTGTTATTATTATTTTATCATTAATGATTCAAATTACCCTTCTAACTGGTATGAGGTTGTTCCAGAAATTTGATAACATTACAAAGAGGGTTGATTGTCATGGCAATGAATATGTCATAAGGGAAGGTCACAAAAGCTTTTGACCCAGTGGACATACTTCATGTAAGTGCAACATCCTATGTTTTTTGTTAAAATCATTAGGGGAGGTTTCCCTTTATTTATAACCTGTGGAAAATTTGCAAGGTGTGGAATATACAAGAATACATTCATACAGAAATCGGCTATTAGATCAATTATTCAATAACATGCTATCTTAATAAAACAACACCATGCAGAGAAATAATGATAGATTTTCTCTTGTAATATTGAGTTTTCTGAGTTTTTGATATGCAAATTTTGAAACGTTATTTTCAGGCTACAACTCCAAACTGGAGAAGTGAAAAGTGAATACTAGCGAGGAAGAGTTTGAAGGAGCCAAAACCAATAGCGGCGGGAAAGCTGTGGATTTGCAAGGGGATTAAATGGGTCAAGCCCCTATAGGAGATTGCTGCCCTTCCAAAAGGACTGTAGTTAAGGAAGGGGAAAATAGTATAAGTATATGAAAATAGAAGTATTATGTTTATATAGTGTTTGTAAGTTGTACAGTGTCACTGAGAAATTGAATGTAACCAATGAGATTTGATTTGCCAATGAGGCTTAATGAAGTAAATTTTTAGAGTGGTTTTTTCTCCACTCATAAATACTGTGTTATGGCTCCTCTTGATTTATAATATGTTTGTGTTTGTGTCTGATCAATCGTATTTGTTCAAGCATTTTAGTCTTCATTTCATGGTGTTTTTTAACATTTGAATATCTATGATACTTGAAGTTTATATGTATAAATTCGTGAGGATTAATTAAGTTAGATTTGATTTGTAATCACTAAAGTAATGACTAAATTAATGACTAAATTAATGATTAAATATATGACTAAATATATGACTAAAGTAATGACTAAATATATGACTAAATAAATGACCAGTTAACAATAATCAATGACTAAATTAATGACTAAATATATGACTAAACAAATCACTACCATGACTAAATAAATGACTAAATTAACGACTAAATCAATGACCAAATCAATGACTAAATAAATGACTAAAATAGTTTAGTCATAAATTTAGTGGTGTTATAAATGACTACAAATAAACCACTAAAATAGTCACGTGACTAAAATTAATGACTAAATATATGAATAAGTAAATGACTAAATAAATGACTAAATCAATGACTAAATCAATGACCAAATCAATGACCAAATTAATGACTAGAATCAATGAGTAAATAAATGACTAAAATTGTTTAGTCATAAATTTAGTGGTGTTATAAATGACTACAAATAAACCACTAATAGTCACGTGACTAAAGTTAGTCATTTATATGCAATTTTTAGTAGCTATTTAGTCATATATTGTTGTTTGTGTACTAGTGCTCCTCCACATGGATGCAATGAACACATGACACAAACTGACCTATCAGAATCTTTCAAGAAAGATCTAGTGGTATCTCCCTTATCTCCACTTTCACCTAAGACTTTGCACAAAAAAATCAACATCTCAAGGAGTGTGGTGCTCTTCCTTGTGTTGGAGTGCCTAATTCCGCTACCTGATACTTACTTTCATCCATTCCAGACTCACCTTTGTCCTGCACTAAGTGGGGGAAAGGGGTTAAGTAGCCTTGTCCTTGTATGTCACTTTTCATTGTCTCTTTTGTCTAGTCGTTAACTTTTCATTGTCTCTTTTGTATTCTTTCATAGCATTTTTCATTTGCTATTTTAAAGAAATTGCTCACAGTAATGGTGTACCAACCACTTTAAAGTGGGGGCATACATAGATGACATATTTTGGCAAGAATTTCATGGCGTGATTTTTCTTTTTTATGACATGTCCTCTTCTTGGTGGTGTCATTGGGTTTGATGTCATCCAAGAGTGCATGATCTTCTAACATGGCATGATGCGAATGAGGCATCCCATGGGCAATGATTTGACACTTTGACTTGTCTTCTCTTGGAGAAATTAGGCACAATGTTCCCTAAGAAGAAGACCTTACATGAACAAAGAAAAATCCACTTTAACAAAAAATTTACATGGCATTCAAAAGCATTTTCATTGTGGTGCCTTATTAAAGTTATCAGGAGGTATAAATTTGGTATGGTTGAGTAGGAAGCCCATTCCAAGGCATGAATTTCCCCATAGCCACTTGCGTGTGTATGAGTGCATACCAGCCATGAGTGTATATTTCTCACCTTTTTAGACTTCTCACTTGACAAACAACCAAGAGTTTCGTCGCCTCAGAGTATGCATTTTTGGACAAAAAGCCTAGATTTGATCCACATCGTGTTGGACAAATGGTCGAAGTTTGATCCACCTTTTTCTTTTTTCTCATTTGTACTTCTCTTCCTTTTAGCTATTGTCATTGTATGATCGTGTATCTCATTTTGTTGTAAATCATTCACCTTGTGTGTTCCTCTTCCGCTTATGTTGATTTGACTTAGGATCTTAGATCTTGGGGGCTTGACCACATCCTTCATCTTTTTTATCGTAGACCATCCACATGGTACAATTGGATGCCTCTTTAATGTCTACTTTAGTGTGAGTTTGAAGCAGGTTCATCCTCTCGCTAAAGTGGGGGATAAATGTGGACACTGAAAAAGTATCCCTTTTTCCTTGCTTGATTTGGAAATAATTAATGATAAATTGGACTCAATATCGCCTTGATCTAGTGTTGTGAGGTGTTTTACACATCCACATTAGGTCTTGGACCCTTGCAAATTGAATAAAATGCATGTCTTGTAAAGGTGTTGTAAAGAATTGTAAATGACTTTCACACTTTTCTTGACTTTTATTAAGCATTTAAGTCTAATGTTCCTTCCCCCCAAACATTTGAATTAAATATTATTTTAATTCAAAAGTAAAATTTTCCCTCTTCTTCTATAATCAAATAATTATTTTAATTATTTAATTATTCATTAACCTCTTCTCTCATAAATTAAATAAATTTTATTTATTTAATTGGTCCACTCTCTCGAATTTTGAATTAAATTATTATTTAATTCAAAAGGTCCTCTTTGTCACATTCCTCTATAATTAAATGATTATTTTTTAATTATTCATTGGCCTCCTAAATTAAATAATCTTTGTTATTTAATTTCTCCAACAACCTCTTTTTCTATACCAATCTTATCTTCCACCTCAAGTCTTTATCTATCCATGATGTCTTTCTTCTCTCAATTAACCTCCGCCCTTGATTAAATTATTTTCTAATTTAATCTTAGCCCTTGATCATGATCCTTATTCTATCCACTCACTTAAATCTCCTCTATAAAAGGGGACCTTTAACCCTAATTCATAATTAATTCACCATTCATCATTCATTCTCTATCACAAGTCAAGAAAGCTAGGTTTTTAGCATTCTAAGTCATCAAGATAGCTTTCTAAGGCATTCAAGAGCAAGATTCTTCATCCATTTTTGCAAAAATTCAAAATCCATCATCATAGAAAGTTTCTAATTGCATTGTTTCATGTTTCATGTTTCATCATTTTCATCATTTTGGTTTTACCTAAAAGGGGTTTGACCAAGGAAAACCCCCAATCCCTAACAATCAACATTTTCTTTCTCTTCCTTTGTGTGATTGTAGATTTAGGTGCTTGGATGGCTTGTACATGGTTGAAGAATAGGTTTCAAACTTTTTGAAGTCATATCCTTATTGGAAAGGTCAAAATATTCATTAAAGTCACTTTCAAGCTCGAATTTAGTAGTTTCAGAACCAGACACCTGAAGGAACAAAAAGAGCAGACTAAGAGCTTCCAACTCCATTTTCAGATTTTTAGAAAAGAAAAAGTGGACTATCACCATCATTGGTGACTTAGTCCCACTGTACCTATTTTCCAAAGGTTTTTGTAGATCTGGATACCCATTTGGCTAAAACGGGCTCCAGAATAATTTCCCAAATATGGGACTAAGTCGCCCAAATTGGCGTAAGTGTCCCAGTTGGCTTCTACATTAGGTTTTTCAAGATTCTAGACCTTCATTTTATCCTTCTTAAATTTCTAGGTGCACACCTTCAGTTTCATCAGTTTCTATTACAATTTACTTGCATTTCTAGGTCATTTTGCATATCACAGTGTGTTTTCAAACATTCTGCATTTCATTAGTTTTTGCATTAATAATCAATATCTTTTATCAGTTTATTGCATTTAGGACATTAAATTTAGGCATATTTCATTCATATTTGCATTATTCTTGAGTGGGGACATTGCAATTTTTGACATACCTCTCTCCTTTTAGGTGAAAAGCCCTAGAAGTGTTAGAGAGCCTTGTGGTGCCAAAATATTTGTCCACACATGGTATGCATGATATTTATGTTTATTTATATTTAAGTTTCTATAACTATTAAAAATATGTTAAAGCTTTGCATTATTCTCCTCTCAAGATTAGTGTAGGAAGTTGTTCCGCTCCTTAGCTTCCTTACAATCCTAACTTTGGAACAAGGTATGGGCATCAATCAAAACATTGAAAGAAAGGGGGATTTTTGTCAAATGTTATAATTGCAAATCCCTTGGAAGCAATATATGACAAGTGTGGAAGCATGGACAAGGCATGTGAATTTTTTGACAATTTTTTTGGGTAGACATGTATGCAAAATGTGGTAGCATAGACAAGGTAGTGAGTTGTTTGAAAAAATGCCTTAAAGAAATATCTCACGGTGATACATCACCATGAGACCGCATTTCTTTGAGGAATTTTTTCAAACAACTCACCGCCTCAAAGAAATGCAATCTCACGGTGATGTACATCACTGTGAGACCACATTTCTTTGAGGCATTTTTTCAAACAACTCACTACCTTGTCTATGCTACCACATTGACAAGGTAGTGAGCTGTTTGAAAAATGCGTCATAGAAATGGGGGGATTTTCATGAGTATTATGGTTGAAATTTACTTAGTAGACACATGTGAAATGTGGATGCATAGACAAGGCACATGAACTATTTAACAAAATCCCACAATGAGATATGTCCTCATGGACTACAATGATTGCAAGATATGCACAAAATGGAAAAGGTATGGAAAATTTGGTAGCATATACAAGGGAATGAGTTGTTTTAAAAATTTCCTCAAAGAAATGTGGTCTCATGGTGATGTCCATCACCATGAAACCACATTTCTTTGAGGCATTTTTTAAAACAACTCATTTCCTTGTCTAACATGTTTGATAAAATGCTTTGGTAGACATATATGGAAAATATGGTAGCATAGACAAGGTAGTGAGATGTTTGAAAAAATTCCTCAAATAAATGTGGTCTCATGGTGATGGAAATCCATTCCATCACCATGAGACCACATTTATTTGAGGCATTTTTTCAAATAACTCATTGCCTTGTCTAACATGTTTGATAAAATGCTTTGGTAGACATGTATAGACAAGGCACATGAATTGTTTGACAAAATTCCTCAATGAGATATTTCCTCATGGACTACAATGATTGTGGGATATGCACAAAATGGATTTATTGAAAATGCTTTAGAAAATTTCAATCAAATACAATTTCTAGGTGTAAAACCAAATTCCAAAGCATTTTCCAACATCCCCCATGCCTATACCAAAATGGAAGCTTTCGAAACAGGTATGCACATCCATAGAAAAGGATTGAGAAATGATGTACTATATTACATACTTATAACTACTCTCATATTTATGTGTATACAAAATGTGGAAGCATACACAAGTAGGTCAATTGTTCAACAAAATGCCTCAAAGAGATGTTGTTTAAAATGTAATTGGCAAGTGTAAAGAATTGTGTAGTTTAAAATGTGTCGAGGGGCTAAGGTTATAATGAGAAACAAACAATTTGATAAACATAGAATATGCATAATAACAAAATCAAAGAATTGTATTAAGCATGTATGATAAGGGATGATAAAGAAACATAATATAATTAAGGAAAATGTAAAGAAAATGTGTAAAGACTTGACATACCTAAAAAATGAAGATTCAAATGGAGGAAGTACCCAATTATGTAGTATTTTTTTCTTCTTAAATCAAACTCCTCGACAATTTTCAAGTTCAAAAGCTTGCTTCCTTTTCAACATTCAATTGTATATCACTCAAATAGAATTAATAACAACAATACGAATAACCAATGTACAATGTTAAATTCCTACAATTCAATCACAATTAACATTGAAACACTACAAAAATTGAGACTTGAATTGATATTATCAAATTCAATGTGAAAAATTTGTTATTTCCTCCTTCCTAAGTTGGAATTTAACCATAAAAAGGTGGTGGAAATTTTATGCAAAGGTGGTAGAATGTGAAAGCTTTTCATGTATGCTTCCCAATAGCATCAAAAAGCTCTTTTTTGTCAAAAAACATGCATAACCAAGAGAATAGCAAAACATGTGGGCCTAAATCACGGGTGTGTAGACTTTTTTATCATTTTTAGAGCAAGCAAAAATGCTCTCGCATTATAACGCGAGCACATTTTTTCTTGCTATACAAAACAACTATATCTCAACTTCTTCAAAATGCACTTGTGTTATGAAAATGTTTATTTTCTAAAGGTTTCCTCTCTCTCTATCTCTCTCCTTATTCATCCATCCCTTCTAATCCATCTAGGTCTCTCACTTAACCCTATACCCTCAACCCTAGACACTATTCCTTAAACCTTAATCCCTCAACCCTATACCCTTAAACCCTTAATACATCTTGACCCTTAAACCCAAAACCCTAATCTCTCTCTCTCTCTCCCTCTATCTCCCTCCCACTCCCTCTCTCTCTCTCCCACTCCCTCTCTCTCCCACTCCCTCTTTCTCCTTATATCTCAGGTCTCACCTTCCCACCCCCTCTCTCTCTCAAGTCTCTCACTCTAGCACCATACCTAGATAACTCTCTCTCTCTCTATCCCTCCCACCCTACCTAGATAAGTCCCTCTCACTCCAACCCCCTCTCTCCCACTCTCTTAGGTCTCTCCATGCCACCATCTCTCTCACACACACAAACACCCTCTATCTCTCTCACATCCCTCTCTCTCTCTCCCATTCCTCTCTCTCTCTATCCCTCCCACTCTACCTAGATAAGTACCTCTCACTCTAATCCCCCTCTCTCTCACTCTTTTTGGTCTCTCCCTCCCACCTCCTCTCCCCCTCACAGGTCTCTCTCTCTATCTATCTCTCTCCCAATCTCTCTCTCTTTCACACACACACACCCTCTATCTCTCTCCCACTCCCTCTCGATCCCACCCCCTCTCCCTCATACCTCTCTCTATCTATTTATTTCTCTCCCACTCCTCTCTACCACTCCCTCTCTTTCACACCCCTCTCTCTCCCTATCTCTCAAGTCTCTCCCTTTAGTACCCTACCTAGATAACTCTCCCTCTCTCCCTCCAATACCCTACCTAGATCTCTCTCTCTCTCTCTCTCACTCCCTCTCTCCCACTCCCTCTCTCTCCCTATCTCTCAATTATCTCTCTCTCCCCCTTCCTCTCTCTCAGGTCTCTCCCTCCCACCCACTCTCCCTCTCTCAGATCTCTCTCTCACTACCTCTCTACCTCTCTCTCTCTTAGGTCTCTCCCTCCCACCCTGCCTAGACAATTCTCTCTTAAAATTCTCCCTCCCTCTAAATACATACATACATACTTACATACATACATACATATAGAAGTACATGCATACATACAAGCATGCATACATACATACATACATACATACATACATGCATGCATGCATACATACATGTCATACAAGCATACATACATACATACAAATATATGTACATATATTTCATAGACTATATCATTTAACACAAAGCAATACATAATGTGAGCATGTTATAACACACTCATGTTATGCCTTGCCTAGGCAACTCTTGAGCAAAAATGAAAAAAATATGTCAAAACCATGAAATAATGCAAGCACATTATAACACGCTTGCACTATTTCTTGCTTGGGGAATCCCCAAACCTTAGGCTTGGTATTTGCTTTGGATGACTGACCTAAAGGCTTGGAGTGCCTTCGCAACGTCCAAATACATGTTTTGCATATTCTACAAGATTTCACATAATCGTGTTCGTGCTAACTATCAGGTTTGAACGTGTTTCAATGTCGAACAAATCAAACACCTAGGTATTGTTAGGCTCTCTCTTAGCTATTTAACGATGTAATTTTTTTCACATTTTGACAATATTAAGCCTTTCATCTTTAATTTCTTTTTATTGTGTCTGTTTTTTTGGAAAAAACCAGTGTTTAATATTTTTTGAACTATAAATTAACTGTTCATTGAAATTTCAAATAAATTACATTTTTAGAAACTAGACTCCATTCTACACATATTTTTAAAAAAATGGTTTTCAATTAGTTTTGGAAATTTATAGGGGTAGCACGACCAAAATTCTATTTTTCAGGATGTGTCCACTTTGAAAATTAGTAAAATATCAAATATTCATTAAAAAATTATCAGAAAAATTGGGCATAAACTACATTCTATTGGCTAATTTATCACCGAAGATAGTTTAAAAATACCAACAAAAAAAATTAACCTTTTGAGGGAGCCACAAAAGTCTCTATGTTATGTTTTATTGACAAAAACAACACCAATTTTTGTGTCTCCCTCTTTTGAAACCCTTAATCTCTACCATTTAAAAAAAAATAGTAGTTTAGAAAGTAGACTCAAAGCACTATGATCCTTGTATTTGTTGCATCTAAAAGTTTGAGTAACTATCCTCAATTTCACATCCAAGGTCAGTATTTCCTAATTTCAAAAAAAAGTGGCCACTTAAGACCCCTTTTTGGCCCCCCATCTTTTTGCACATACGCACTAAGAGTCTCATTAACAAGTTATTTATGAAAAGAAAGTTATATTCTCTTAAAATGAATAATGGAGATTCAATTGCAAAACACTTGAATTCATTTAATCTAATGTTGAGTCAGCTACAATTAATTAACATAAAGATAGATGAGGAGTATAAATGTATTTTATTATTATGTTCTCTACTTGAATCTTGGGATAATCTTATTGTTGCAATCAATGGTTCTTTTTTAGATGAGATTCCCTTTTGCCACTCTACTTTCAAAGGAAATTGGGACGACTTCAGAGGGGTATAAAGATGCATTGTATGTATGAGGTGGGTCTAAGGAGAGAGGTAAGGATAAGAAGAAAGGTGAAAATGAAAAGTCTAAGGATCTTTCTAAGTCCAATGGAAGTTCAAAACACCTGGTAAGAGTAGATTGAGGTGTTGGAATGGTGGTAAACATGGGAATCTCAAAAATGAAAGTAAGAATAAAAAGGAAAATAATGATGATTCCTTTACAGATAAATCCTCTAATGATGAAGCTACTGATGCTTTTATTATTTTTGCTAATATGACTTATGCTGACTCTTGGATAATAGATTCAGGTGCATCCTACCACATGACTCCTCATAAGGAATGTTTTTTAGCATATTCAACTTATGATGGTGGGAAAGTTTTTCTTGGGAATAATATCACACAAAAAATTGTAGGCCGAGGGGAGGTAAAATTGATCTTCAATGATGGAAGGGTCAAAACCTTTAAAGATGTATTGCACATCCCTGATTTAGCTAAAAATTTAATTTTTGTATCTAAAATGAATGATTCAGGAGTGCATGTTACTTTTGAAAAGATTGGTTGCAAGTTAATCAGAGGGAATTTGGTTTTAGCTAAGGGGAATAGGTGTGGCACCCTATTTATACTTGATGCTTCTACTTTTTGTAACTCTATTAATGTAATTGATAATCATGCAAGTTATGGCACCACAAGATGGGTCATATTGGTGAATTTAGGGTATCAAAACTCTCATAAATAAAAAGATGGTTGATAGTTTGTCAGCTTACGAGCTGCTAATTTTTATTTTTGTGAACATTGTGTGTATGGAAAGCAACATAGAGTATCATTTAAATCTAGAAGTACTCACAGTGATGTCTTTGGTCCTGTGGATGTACCATCTATTGGGAAGTCTCTCTACTATGTTTTCTTTATTGATGATTATTCTAGGTATTCATGGGTTTACTTTTTGAAGGAGTAATATGTTTTTTTTCTCTATATTTAAAGAATTTAAAACACTTGTTGGGAAAAAAATAGATAGAAAAGTACAGGTTTTAATAATTGATAATGGTACCAGTGAATTTTTCTCTAGGGACTTTGATGATTATTGTAAGCATGCAAGAATTGTTAGGAAAAAAATAACTCCATATACCCCACAACAAAATGGAGTGGTAGAGAGGATGAATATGAATTTAATGGATAGAACCAGAAGCATGTTGAGTAGTGCAAAGCTTGAACAAACACTTTTGGGTTGAAGTAGTGCACACTGCTTGTTATCTGGTTAACAAGTCACTTATTTTATGCTCTTGTTGATAAAACTCCCTATGAGGTATGGATAGGTAACAACCATCAATTTCTCATTTTAGAGTTTTTGGCAATGAGGCATATGTTCATGTTCCTAAAGAAAAATGTTCTAAGCTTGACTTAAGAGCTAACAAATGTGTTTTTGTGGGTTATGGAGAGAACATTAAGGGTTATAAGCTTTAGGATCCTGTAGCAATGAAAATAATATATTCTAAGGATGTAATCTTTAGGGAGCTTAAGGAATTTAAAAATGATGAACAACCTCATGTAAAGCCTAACAAAATGGTGCATTTTGATATTAAGGTTGAACCACAAAATGATACATAGGTAGAACAACCACAAGAAGATGCACATGTAGACCAACCACAAGAAGATGCACATGTTGAACAACATGATGAACATGAAGGTGAAGAAGAAGGATTAGAAGAGAATTCTGAAAAGGAACAACTAGAGCATCTTGTTACACCTCTAAGAAAATCTACTAGGAAATGTAAACCTATTGATAGGTATGCATAAAGTCCATCTAGTTTTCATTGTGTTTTTGTTTTATCTTGTATTGACAATGAATCTAGATCTGTGAAAGAGGCCTTATCTTCATATGATCATGACTATTGGTTAGAGGCAATGAAAGATGAAATAAAGGCCTTGGACAAATGTGACACATGGGATCTAGTTGAGCTACCTAAGGGGAGGAAAGCCATTAGATGTAAATGGGTATTTAAAAATAAATTTAAAGTAGATGGTAAGTTGGAATGGTACAAGGCCCGATTAGTGGCAAAAGGTTACTCTCAAGCTGAGGGAGTGGATTTTGGTGAGATTTTTTCTCTTGTGGCTAAACTAACCTCCATTAGATTCCTTTTATCTATTGTTGTTGCTTTTGATTTTGTAGAGAAAATAGATGTTAAAATAACTTTCTTACATGGGGATCTTGATGAGGAAATATTTATGAAACAACCTAATAATTTTATTATGAAGGGACAAGAACACTTGGTTTATAGGTTAAAGAGATATTTGTACAGTTTGAAGTAGTAACCAAGAATGTGGTATCAAAAATTTGATGTTTTTGCATTGAATCTTATGGAACCTTCAAATTTTGCAAATTTGAAGTGCCTATGCCCTTTTAGTTTGACGACAGAGCCTAGGCTTGCATCTTACTAAATATGCCCCAGAGGCCCTCTTTGTCAGTTAATATTTTGCAACTCCGAGCTCATCTTGGAAATCCCTTTGGTAGAATATTTTTTGGTACATATGGTAGTGTGCCTGTTCAGTTTCAAGCCTCCTGGATAAGTTTTGATGGGTTAATTAATGCTTTGATGATTGCGACCGGGCCAAATCTGGAGTTCTGGAAAGTTTCAAATTTCAAAATTCTAAAGGTAACTGATTTCTTATTTTGGGACCTAAAACATCTTTAGCTTCAATTTTGTCAAAAATGAAAGCCATTTGATACATTATTTTAATGTATTTTGGTTGTAGCAAACACATTTGAAAGCCCAGTTTACAAAGGAGGTACCTAAATTTTTAGGGCTGGGTAAATTTTGATTTAAAACCCTTGTTTTAAATAATTGATCGTGGTCACACAAAAAATCTTAGCTCCAGGGATCTCCATTTGCGCGCAATGAATTTTCTTTGTTTGGCCTATAGGTACAATTAAAATTTGCATTTTCTAATGTTTCCAAATGCTAATGTTTAAAATATTTTTAAATTTATTAAATATTGTGGAATGGTAAAAAATGCATTTAGGGAAAAATGAAATGTATTTACAAATGTTTTTTTATCAGAACAAGTTTAATTCTTGCTTCTAATTGGTTAAAAGCACGACACAACATGCACAACGCACCATCACTCATCATCATATTGGATACAAATGGAGGAGAACTAACACGATGCATTGGATGCAGCGATGGATTTTATTTGGCAAACCTTTTGAAGCTTCAAAAAAGTTTATGGCAAGTCCTCCATTGTCGGTTGCTGAAAAGTTTCTCCATTTCAAATGAACTTCAGTGATGAGCGATGGACTTGTCCATCGTTGAAATACTTCTTCATTTCAATTAGTCTTCAATGATGGAGCGATTGACTTGTTTTTCATCGCTCATTGTTGTAGTGAGTTTTTTTTTTGAATTATTTTGGCGATGGTGCGATGGCCTCCCTGAGATAAAATATTTAATATTTTATTTGTTAAGGGGAATTTAACTCTCATTTTCTATTGGCCGATTGATTTCATGGGAACCATTGAAATTTTAAATCATTTTCTTCATACAATATTATCCTTCATCGCCATAATGAAATGGAGAGGGAAAAGAACTACAACAATGGTCAAGTTCAAGTGATGGTTATAGGCAGAGCATTTTTGAAGGAAAATAAATTCTAATCAACAATGGATAACCAAATGGAATTTCACAAGGAAAGAAAGGGGAAAAATGTGATTTATTGTTGCTATTTTTCTTATGTATGAGCACAAATTTTGGGTGCCATGAATAATGGAAGGAGTTGAAAGTAAAATGTAATCACGTTTTTGTTTTCTAAGCATATTTTTAAATGTATCTGCAAGCTGTAAAATGTCCTTTCATGCTTTAGAAAGGTGCCTCAACCTTTTCTATTATCTGGGAAGCTTTTTTAGAAAAGTCTTTAGAGGTTTTTAAGTGCCTGGTAGTGACAAAAACAACCTAGATAAAGTGGAAATTATTTGCAGAAAGCAAAATAGGATGTAGTGGAAATTAAATATTTTAAAGGTTAAAATGTAACATTAAAAACATTTTTAATAGTTCTGGGTAAATGGGTTTTCACCCATAAGTAATTTTTTTTCACTATTAAGTGAAAATGGAGCTGAAAAAAGGTTTTTACATGCAGGGTAATTTTATGCACAAGATTTTCAAGTGAAGACAAGCTGAAGAGAGGGAAAATGAAGATTGAAAGGCATTTTCTAAATGCTTGTTGGTTGCAGATTAAGGGAGCTCAGATGTGCCATGTGTCTACCTTGGATTTATTTTAGGGCTTTTCTATTGCTTTCTCATTTTTCTCTTAAAATGAGAAATTGGTTTCATTGTAAAAGGTTCTGATTTTTGGGAAGGTTCTTAGTTTTAGGTTTTGGCCATGGAAGAGGCTATGTATTAGGATGGTTAAATGCTAAGGGTAAAGGTCCATATGCTATAAATCCATATATTGTAATGCTCCTGTAACTTAAATGCAAAGATTTGAATGCATACTGTTATATAATTGTCTCCATGTTTGGGCTATAACATCTTTTGAAATAAAATAACAAAGTTATTGAGGTTCTCCAAACATATTTGTTGTTTGAGTTATCTGTTTATTTGCTTTCCATTCAAGGAGTGGTGTAAATGCTTGCAAGTAGGAATGAGGATGTTGTATTTTCATGTGGATTGCTAAGTAGAATTGCATAACAAGCTTAAGTAGACCTTTATGTCATAATGTGATAGAAGTTTGTTGGTCATCAAGGTTATATTATAGTACTTATTGTAATATGAGGTATGATATGTGACTATGTAGCCCAAGGTAGGAAATGGTCTTAAACAGTTGTCTTTCCCCATTCTAAAAAATAATCTTTAATTTCAAACAACTTTTAAATGCTTTTGTTCTATGCTTGGTTTTTGGAAGTGCAATGTACTTCCATATTCTCACGCTCTAAATGTTGTGTTGTGAAGAATTAATTAGCCATCCTTTTGAAATACTTCGTTTATTGAGCACTTACATGAGAATTCATCTACTATTTGTAATGTACAAGGTCAATTGGTTGCATAAATTCATAGGTACATTGTGTGGGATTACCCTCCTAGGTTTTGCAGAGCCTGAAATGCAAGGGAGAAAAGTGTAGAATCCATCTCTCGTTCGTTGGCCACTAATATTGAAGTTCTTGAGCATAAGGATTGACTATCCTTTAGAGGATTTTCAAGGTTCAACTAGAAAAAACATCAACAAAATCATTATTTTATTAGAAGTGAAGAAGATCATTGTGTTTATTTTAAATTTATTGATGATTGATTGTTAATCATTGTCCTATATGTTAATGATATGTTATTTATTGGAAATAATAAGGGAATGATTAGAGAACTTAAGAGTCAGTTATTTGGTACATTTGATATGAAAGATTTAGGGGTTGCAAAATATATCTTGGGTATGGAAATCGATAGAGATTGGGTTAACAAAAAATTATGGTTGAATCAAAAGAACTATGTTAACACTATTTTACATTTTTTTGGCATGCATGATTGTAAACCAATTAGTATTCCCTTTCCAATTGGCACTAGGCTGTCTATAGAGAAATACCCTAAAATAGACATATGAAATTGAACAGATGTATAAATTTCTATATGCTAGTGTTGTAGGAAGCTTTATGTATGTTATGATTTGTACAAAACTTGATATTGCCCAAGTAGTGGGAGTTATTAGTCAATTTATGGAAAATCCTAGTAAAGAGCATTGGACCTATATGAAAAGGGTTTTCATATATTTATGTGGGAATTCTAATCATTGTATTTGTTATCATTGATCTTATGATATGAGCAGGGTGATTGATTTGCATGGATTTTTTGATTCAGATTTTGTTGGTGATCTAGATTGTAAAAGGTCCACAAGTGGCTATGTGTTTACTTTGTTTGGAGGAGCAGTTAGTTGGATGAGAAAAAGACAACCTATAGTTGTATTTTCCACTACAGAAGTAGAGTACATGGTTGTGACACATGCTTACAAGGAGGTAGTGTGGTTAGAGAGATTGTGTTTAGGCATTGGCTTTTAGTGTAGAAAAGTAAGAATTGGATGTGATAGTCAAAGTGCCATCTATTTGGCTAAAAACCCAATATATCATGCCCACATAAAACACATAGATGTTCAGTATCACTTTGTTTAGGAAATGGTTGAGAGTGGTAAAGTAAAGTTACATAAAGTAGACACCTTAAATAATGATGCAGATTCTCTTACTAAACCAATGAGCATAGAAAAAAATAGTTGTTGCAGAGAGGCCATGGGCCTCACTTCTTCTAAAGCTTGATTTATTTAGTTTCCCTTTATGCTCTTTGCAAGGTGTTTGACAAGTGAGAGAATGTTGAGAAAGTGTCTCAACCTTGCTTTGTTTTTTAATTATTAATTGACAATTTGTAATTATCTTTTAGTTGTCATGAAAGTTGCTAAATGCAACTATGACAACTTGCAAAGTGTTTTTAATTGTCAAATTAGAAAGAGCATAAAAAAGGGGAAGTTAAAAGTGAGCTTGAAAAAATATAAAATAGATTTTTTAGTTGTATGTGCACATTACTAAAAAATGGATAAAATCACAAGTTGAAAGAGGAAGTTGCTTTCCTTTGTAATTTATGCTTAAATGGTTTTGGAAACCATTCTTGATTTGTGTTTTCTCTCATGCATATATATTTAGTGCTTGAGTTGAAGGGAAAACAAGTTAAGTTGAAGGTTGTTGAAGCCATGAAGTGTTGCAGTGATTGAGAGAGAGAAGTTGTATTGATGTAACTCGTTTGAAGGATTAATACAAGTCTTGGATCTCTTTGGGTGTGGAGTATTTTCCCACAAGGGTTTCTTCACATAATTTTTGAGTTATGGTTTATATCTTTATTGAAATATAGTTTCAACTGTGATTTATGGCTATCTGTTTATTTAGATGCATTAAATTATCTACATACTTTCATTGTAAATATTTATCCTTTTTTTCAACAGTATTTGTAGCATATTTCACAATGTAGTTGAGGACTACATGCCAAGACAAAGTGAGTTGATGGTCCACATTTGCTCGCCATATGTAAAGAATGAAAGGGTTATGAATCATAAAACAATCATCGTTACAAGTATGTATGTATTTCATATGACCATTCCTAGAAATAACCATAGTTGGAATTGGTTGCAAGTGTTGATGTGAACAAGCTTTATTACCTAACTAGTTCACCATATAGGTTCTATTCACTCATGTTCACATATTAAGAATAATTAGGGTTTTAAAAATCTTTCTAGAAATCTTTAGTACACATGTAATCTTATCGTTTAGGTATTCACTCATGTTCACATATTAAGAATAATTAGGATTTCAAAAATCTTTCTAGAAGTCTTTAGTACACATGTAATCTTATCGTTTAGGTATCTTCAGCTATTTTATTATTCTGAAGAGGAAATCAGGATATAAGACTAAATAGAGACCAAACAAAGGGGAAATGAATATTGACATGCTACCTATTTAGATACTGCCTAATCACCGTGGGTAGGAGAATGAAAACGAAGTTTTGGAAATGAATGAAACATCTTTTTTTTTTCGCTAGGCATTTGCAATGAACGTGCTTAGTACGCGTAAGGGGCAGGCAGTACCGAGGTACGAAAGTTTGAACAGTGATATGTTTCCGTGTCAAAATTGGAATTGATCACCCTTGGTATGAAAATTCAAATAAAAGATCACCTTCCTAATGAATTAGTCAACAGAACCGTCGGCTTCAGTACTCACCACTTGTGCAAGAGGATAACGAATCTGCACTGTGGAAGAGCGTGAAAGGGAAACACCGTGGAAGAAGCACAAGGAAAAGTTGAACAAGCAATTGACAGTATGCTTGTATTATACAATCAAATGTTTTAGGAAGATTGCATCACATAAAAGGGAGATTTTTGAAAATCTTTACAGGTTTATAGTTGTATAAATATTTAGTTCATAATTTACTTTTAAAATCAAGTCCACCAAATTATTGGATTCATCTCTATTAACGGTATACGAAGAGCTCAACATGGATTGGGGACATTTTAATGCTGAATGTTTCAACTATTGAATGAGATAGGGGAACAACTAGAGGTAGTGTACGACTTATTATATGAATCGGGTATAACTTTCGAACATCAATATTGTCTTATGATCAACAAATACAAATACAATAGGTCTATTGGAATCAATATCAACAAAGATATGACTAAGTATATCATGATAGATTATTGAATAATGTTCATATTTTGTAGCATATTTCACAATGTAGTTGAGAACTACATGCCAGGACAAAACTAGTTGATAGTCCACACATTCTCTCACCATATGGAAAGCATGAAAGGGTTTTGAATCATAAATCTATCATCATTATAAGTATGCATGTATTTCATATGGCCATTCCTAGAAATAACCATAGTTGAGACTGGTTGCAAGTGTTGGTGTGAACAAGCTTTATTACTTAACTGGTTGACCATATAGGTCCTCTTCACACATGTTCACATGTTAAGAATACTTAGGGTTTCAACAATCTTTCTATAAGTCTTTAGTACACATCTAATCATATCATTTAGTTGTCTCATGATATAGAAGTAAGACACTTTTCATAATATTGTCTTGTCATATCTCTCAACCTTGTATATAAATGCAAGACCTCCTATATATATTGATTCATTTGATCATAATTCTTTTTACATCATAATTAAGAAATTCCTTCTCTTTCTATACTCTTGTGCAAGGTAATATTTGGTTTTGTAGATAATCTTGGGAGCTTGAGTCCATTAGTGACTCTTACAAGTCCCAAGGAGCATTGTAGCAACATGATGAAAAACATCATTTCTTGTACAACCATATACCTTTTGTGGATTTGGTATGGTACTCAACATGGTTGAATAACTCAACTTAACATATATTGTTAAGATTTCGTGCATGTCCAACAAACAAGATTCATTTATGAATGGAGTGATGCAATATTGAGTTTCTTTCTCTGACTTCATGAGGTTTGCAAGTAGACACACAAGTGTTTATGTAATCCATAACTCCTTTTAGAACATCTTGGTCTATCCAATTAATTATCCTAGTGGTGGGTGCTTGGTAGAGCCAAAGGAATCCATGAATGTGGGCATAACCTCTATTATATCATTCATACCTAGTAGAAGATAAACAACAAACAAGAAGGAATACATATAAGCAAGAAAAAGATCAAAGGAAGATGATGTGCCAAGAAGCTCACCTATACCAATAGTACTTTGTGTTGGAAAGCCTCTCAAGAACTTATTCACGTAAAATACTATTTTTTTGCACATATGTACAATGTAGTTAAATGTATAGTGTGAACAATGTTTTGTACCCACCATCATTCGACACAAATTGGATTAGAAGGTGGCAACCTAAGCGTGGCATATCACAAGTCTATCTACTTTGTATCAATTGCACTCAATATGAAGAACAAAGTATGAGAACCAAACTACATGATCATATGAAGAATCTTTTCTCAAGGGTTTATCCAAAATGGCCATGTGTCATGCAAATATGAGACAAAAAATATTGTCTTGTATAAGCTAATCATTAGGAAAGTCCTATAAGTGTTTTTAAAGTCTAGCAAAACTACATAAAAGGCTATCATTCAAAACACAATTTGCAATATTTGTTTTGGGGTTTGATGCATCATCAGTAGATTACAGACAAAGTAGCAAAAACATAGGTGTGAATTAAATCTCTTATCATGGTATCTTGTTAAATGAAGAGCATGCTCATGCATTTTGACCTCTTTGATGAGTGTCTACCCAAAACATGCCATTCGTATAGGAAAAAGAGTTGGGAATGCCATTAGAAACAAACCTTTTGTGTTGTACACATTAATTGGTGATAATAAATCTACGTCTACTCAATAATATTTATATTATGGCTAGGCCCCAACTACAAGAAAGCATGAACTACTTCCATATTCCTTTTATGAAGAGGAGAATAACCACATAAGGATAGTATTGTCCAGGCTCTTTGAAAAAGTACCTAGAACATCTTCACTTGTGGTAGAAAACCCATGGGAATGGATTAGGAAGGTCACTACAGGCATGGTGTAGTATAGACAATACATTAGTAAGGGTTGAAGGAAGATATGAGGTGACATTCATCAAACTAAACATCCTTGTAGTATTGATCATGAGAAAGCTTGTATTGCAAGGCTTCTACTACATATGTTTTACTAATGCAGAAGTCATACCTATTTTGTCAAGCCATGCTTTCTTACAACTATGATGTCTAATTGGTTAATACGCCTTGGCAACTATTTGGCAATAGTAGTATTGTCTTACAAGAAGCTAAATGTATAGCCACTAGCTATATTTATGTCGAAGGCATTCCCTCTATGAACGAGGTGACCTATAAAAGCATATCGATGACTATCTCGCATTCGTATCAATGCAAAACGATTAAACGAATCTCAGTCGTTCATCATTTTTCACCTTTTTTTGGCTATTTTTTGTTGTTTTTTGTTGCTTTCCCCTCCACTATTGGTTTATGTGCCTCTAGACTATTCCTCATTGGTATTGATTTTGGAGAGATTAGGAAAAAGAAAGAGAGATAGAGGAGTAGACAATTCTATATAGAGAGAGGTATATATACTAACACTTGCACCTAAAGGAGGTTCAAGGATTATGCAGATAGAAAACTATATGTTTGTTAATATATTAGAGAATATGTGTGCATATTCTAGTTTCATATAACTAGATTAAACAATTAATAATAAGTGCTAAATAATGGAATGATAAATTTAGACAAATCTAGATGTTGAAGACATCTAATCCAAACCCGAAAATAAATTTATAGAGAACTTTATAACGAGACCTTGGATGCGGTAGCATTTGCCTGACGGCAGGTACGAAAAAGACAATACAATTTGCAGTGAAAGCTGTCTGTCAGCTTTAAGTTTCATATTGGTCAGCTGGATTGGTCCACTACCAACTTGTAAAGGGAAAGCGTACTACGGATTCTGAGTGCCGTGTGGGTGAGAGTTTAATGTTTACAGAGCTCCAGATAAAGAGAAAGGGTCTCAACTAACCTCCTAATACCTAGTTATCTGGTAGTGGAAGAAATTAATGTTAATAATGAGTACCTCAGTCGTCCTCTTCTGAAACGTTGCACTTTGTAAGACATTTTTCACATATTTTTTTATCGTGGTCCAGGTGGGCCTGTCAGTCTTCTGTGGGCACAAAATGTTTATATCATCAGTTTGAACGCCTTAATGAGTCATAAATGCTTACCAAATACTTGAGTATAACCATTTATTCGATTTGAATTTCTACCGACTACGCGAGAGGAGGACGTGCCAGTGTTGCGGATCTAACAGTGGGAGGCGAAGGGATCAACATAGGCTAGACCATACCCATGACTGAAGGACAAGCACGTGATTTCTACTACCTAATATCTTGGCTGCGTCTTCACTAATTATTGTATATCTTGTATTTTTCGTTTTTGTTTTATATGAATTGAATGATCTATTTTTGAAAATCAAGGATTGAAAATTGATCTCAACCATCAACTTTTTTAGAAAATATTAAAAATATATATATATAACTAAAGAAAAAACAATTATATTTTTATCTAGTATTAATTTTCAATTATATTTTTATTTAATATTAGCTTTAAATTAAAAAAATATAGGATAAGAATTATTTTTTTCTTTTTAAATTGTTTAAACTTAGATTTTTAGATAAATAATAATGTTTTAAATCAATAGAATGCAATAGATTTACTTAAAGGTGACTGGCGAATTTCGGTGACTGACATCTGTCTTCCCCCGGTGGCGGCGACTGCACAGGTGTGCTCGCTCCTTTTTAGTTTGTTCTTTTTTATGCATTTATATTGAATGCATCCTCCTCCTCTTCCCTCTATTGTTCGACAGAGGCTGTACCCCCTATTTCCTCATCGGCTGTACCTAGGGCATCGATGGCTTCTGACACTCCTTGCATAGATAATCCCAATTCTAACCCTTCGTATTCAAGACCCAAGTCGTTCTCCGAGGCGGTGGCTAACTCTGATATCACCATCAATGCGAGTGCAAGGTTTTCCCTTTCAAATTCTAATGAAGCCTGCGAATCCGATAAGAACACTGGAGTTGCTCTATTATCTTTCTCTGTTTCTCCTAATCCTGAAATGCTAGTTGAAATTGGTAAGGAAAAAAATAGGTTAAGAAATTTTGCTATTTTCTTCTCTGCTGTTGAAGTGGATAAATGTCCTCCCAGAAAATTTCTTGATGACTGGTTCCATAACTATTGGAACCTGAAACTTGGTTATCATATTTCATTTTGTAGACAGATACAAAATGGGCTTTTTGTTATTTTTTTCGCTAACCATGAAGCCCAGGCTAAAATACTTAAAAAACAATACTGGACCGTGGGCTCTACCTCCTTTCGCGCCTTGGCTTGATCTCCTGAGGCCATACATGAGGAAGTCCTTGCGCTCTCAGCCCCTCGTTGGATTTTGGTAAAACAAATCCTGCCTTTTCTATGGCGTTTCCTCCCTCAACTGCTTGAACCACTTGGCAAAGTCATCTAAATGGACGACACTGTCAGATTGGTCCCTCATATGGATGCCAAAATTCTTATCTCGCTGAATCCAGGCTATGAAATTCCGTCTGAGATTAACATTTTTATCTCTGATGACAATTTCTCTTGCCCCATTGATATTCTCGGGGGTCTGAATGCTTATTTTTTGTGTAGAAGGGAAGGGCATCTGAGGAAGGACTGCCCCATCCTTAAGAAAAAACCCTTGCCGCCTAAGCCCTCGACTTTCCAAAATCCACCAGAAATTGTAACCCTAACCCGAACTCCTCGGTGAACAAAACCCCTCTTGCTGCTGCACCCGCTAATCCCTCACCCCAGTTGGCCTCCAACACCCCGCCCACCCCTCTTGTCCCTTCCCTTGCTTCTCTCTCAGTTGAAGCATTACCCCTGGTGAATGGTACTCAAAATATCAGGCCCCTAACCTTGACCAAAGTCTCCAACAAATGCAGACGAAGAACCAATAAGCAATCCAGCACCTCTTTAGAGGGTTGCCTGTTCCTTTGCCCTCAGCTTACCTCCACTTCGAACAGCTCCGTCGTGGCTGCATCCAAAGAAATCCAAAGCAGCTCCCCCCTCTTGCTTGACCCTCATGGACCTCTTAGTCAGATGCACTGACCTGGCTCCTCCCCAGAGCTTCCCCCCTAAAATCTTCCATGAGCTTGGTGATGACTGCTTGCTTGAAGTCATCCCCGCTAGCAATTACTCCTCTGTCTCTGTTGTTCACCCTGAGAAACATACCATGGACTTGAATTTCCTATCCCCTGATGACTCTGATAATGATGACAAGCTAAAAGATGCTTTCCCCATATCTAAACGGCGGGGGAGACCATTAGGCTCCAAAAATAAGAACCCTTCCAAGAAATTGCTAGGGGACATCCATTGCAGTATCTCAGCCCCAATTCTGGGATCCACTGAAAATTGTTCTCCCCCCCGCATGTTTCCTTATGAATTGCATTTCATGGAATATTAGAGGGATTGAATCCCCTGACAGAAGATGGATCATTAAACGGTATCTTGATACCTGCAAATCCATGGATTTCCTGATGCTGCAGGAAATTAAAGCCATTGGGTACACTCTGGATTCCAATCTCAATTTTCTATGGAAAGATGCCATCAAGTTTTATACCAACCACCCTAAGGGTAGGGGTGGGGTTGCCCTTCTGATCAACACTAGATGGGAGAATTACCTCTCTGATAATGGGATTTCCCCCTGTAACAAAGCGGTGTGGGTTACTATCAATTGTAATAACAATGTTTTTGGCATATGCTCCGTCTATGCCTCAAACGATTTCAAGGAGAGAGCGAGACTTTGGGACTGGTTGGCTACTCTCCCTAATATCCCTTGGCTTGTGGGAGGGGATTTCAACATGGTTGAATCCCAAGAGGACAAAATTGGAGGCCTTCTGTTTGCCTAGAAAGACCTGGAAAAAGTGCATTGGAATAGAATGAAAAATTCTAAACACCTTTTTGATCCCTTGGCTGGTGCTAAGGATACGAACCCTGGCATTTGGCATACCTGGTGCAATTTCCAACAGGGTCCCTCTAGAATTTACTCCAGACTCGACCATTTCTATGTTAATAAAAATTTCTTCTCTGTTCTGCCTGATAAATTCGGCCACTCTATCGTCGTTACCCCCACCTCCCTCTCTGATCACCATCCCATCTCCACCTGTATTAGAATTAACAACTCCTCTATTCGCTACAATGGATCCAATCCCAAGTTTTTTCTTAACACTAGCCTCCTGAAAGATGAAGATACTCTTGCTGCCATTCACATCATTAAGCTCATTAACAGAAATAACTTTCCCACCAGCTCTCATTTGGATAGATGGAACAGGAACATTCTCGCTTGGAAGAATCTGTTAAAAACCATTGGGAAAAAAAGGGCTAAAGATTATAGATTCGCTGAAAAAAGTCTTTCCTCTGATCTCTAGATAGCTGAAACCAACATTCAAGCCAATCCTTCGAACTATGATCTCATCTCTCATGTTGTCAATGCTAAGGATGCCCTTAGACAACACCAGCAGGTTAAAACCAAAGGTGCCAAGATCAGATCCCATGCGCACTAGCTGCGGTTTGGTGATAGGGGTTCTAAATTTTTCTTTAACCTCCTTAAGCAAAAGTAGACTAATGAAACTATAGAGAGAATTGTTGTTGATAATCATGAGATAACTGACCTCGATAACATCAAAGAGGCCTTTGTTAATTTTTATCAAAATCTTTTTGCTTTTGAAGATTTGGAGGAGGCTTCCTCCCTTACACATCAAGTTTGCTCTCTCATCCCTAACAGAATCTCCACTGCAGATGCCAACCAGCTGTCCAAAGTTTTCTCCCTGGAGGAAATTGAAAAAGCCATTAATTCCCTTAGTAATGACAAGGCCCCTGGTCCTAATGGTCTCCCGGTTGAGTTCTACAAGGCTAATATAGATTGGATCTGCCAAGATCTCCATAATCTGTACTCTGAAGCCCTTGGTAGGGGTTCCATAGGTTGCTCCATCAATAGGGGTATAATTAAGTTGATCCCCAAGGATGGGGACAAAGCGCTCACCAAGAACTGGAGACCTATTACCCTCCTTAATGTCTCCTACAAAATTTTTGCCAAACTCTTGGCTCTGAGAATTGAGAATATCCTGCCCAACTTTATTTGCTCTACCCAAACTGGTTTCATTAAAGGTAGATTTATTCTTGAAAACCTGATCACCAGTTGGGAAGCCATGAACTAGTCCAATTACTCCTAGCAAAATTTTGCCATGTTCCTTCTGGATTTCGAAAAATCCTATGACAGGGTGGAATGGAGTTTCATCACCATGATGCTTGAGGCTTTCGGTTTTCCTAGGAAGTTTTGCAACTTTGTTAATATGTTACTCAAGGATGCCTTTGCCCAGATTGATGTTAATGGCTCCCTTTCTACCTCCTTCCCCCTTGGTAGATCCATTAGACAAGGCTGCCCCTTGGCCCCTGCCCTCTTTGTTATTGCTTCTGAAGCTCTATACTACATTATGAGAGATAACTCTATCTCCCCCGTTGTCAGGGGCATATCTCTCCCCAATAATGAAGAGCTCTTAAACTGCCAATTTGCTGATGATACTGCTATCTTCTTTGAAGCCAGGGCTGACAACTTTGAGGTTGTGACCTCTAAGCTCAACCTATTTTGTAATATCTTTGGTTCTCGTTTGTCCCACTCCAAATCTGTCTGCCTTGGTTGGGATGAGTAGCCCCCTGACTGGTTTAAAAATTATGACTTTCAGTGGGGAGGTCTGCACAAAATTATGCGCTACCTTGGTATACCTTTCTCTATAGATCCTTCCCTTAAGGATATGTGGTCGTGGATCAAAGACAAGATCACTAAGAAGTTGAATAAGTGGCACAATAGAGCTTTGTCCTTGGTTGGCAGAGTTCAAGTCTGTCAAAAAATTCTCTCCTCTTATAATATATATTATTCCTCAGCTTGGATGTTCAACAATTATCAAATTTTAGAGATTCAAAAGGCCGTCAGGAATTTTCTCTGGTTTGATGGTAAAGGTAATAAAAAAATGCACGCTGTTAAATGGGACTGGTGCCATATTAATAAACTCCTTGGGGGTCTTGGTTTGAAGGATCTTAAGCTCCAAGGGATTGCCCTGGCTGCCAAGTGGATCTTTCACTCTCTTGATGGCAATGATCCTTGGAAGGTCCTTGTTAGGAATAACATTGAAAGGGGATTCCCCAAAAATGCTAAGTCCTGGAAAAATCTTTCGTTCAATGATATTGTTATTGGTAACTTTCTTGTTCTTGTTCAAGGATCTGTTGTCTTTAGATCCATTTGGAAAGCTTGGGAACATGTGAAAAATTATGTTACTAACAAGACCTTCCATGATGATAATCATCTCTTTGGTGAAAGATCCATTTGGTGGAACTTACGTTCCTCTGGCAAACCCCTCGCCCTCTCCCAAGGCTACTCTGCTAGACACTGGTCTAATAAGGGCATCTCTCAACTTGCCAACCTCTTTGAACATGGCAGATTAATCAGTTGGGAGGATCTCATAAAAAAATTTGACATCCCCATCTCCCAAAAGAAGACCTATAATATGATTCTCAAGGCCTCCAAGGACCTCCCTACTTCTTGTCATTTGGACTCTCATAGATTTTAATGCTGTAAATGGCCGGATGGGACTATTTTATCCAAAGTCAAAGCTAAGAACATCTACAATGTTATTGGGCATTCTGGGGCCATCATTGATCATGTCAACACAGTTTATTACTCCGCCCTTGATGCCCATGCTTGGAAGAATTACTTTGAAATTCTGTGGAAAGGTCCCACTGAGCCGAAGCTTAAATGTTTTAACTGGCTTTTGCATCTTGATAGGCTTCCTATTAGAAAGGACAAATCTACGACTAACTATTGTAATCTCTGCAGGCTTCCCGAGACTGGTAGACACATTCTGCTTGGCTGTATATTTGCTAAGGAAATATGGTTTATGTTTGGCATCACTTATCCTTTTGTCTTTAACATTCTTGATATTGTTACTGGGCATATTGATGGGCTGAAGCAAGATTCTAATCTATTTTGGAAAATTCTCTCCTCTAACATTTTATGGCAGATTTGGAAGTGCAGAAACGAGGAAAGGTATCAAAACAACCCCCGTGTTCTTACTGAGTCTTTTCCAAAACTCACTTTTTTAAAAATATTCTTGCAAGTTCGAACTACCATGTTGATTGAAAGGTAAAAACTCAAAAGATTCCTGAAGACCGGGTATGCTACGTTCTTCGTCTATGAGTTGAAGGGTGGTTATGCTTGGAGGGAGACTTTGGATAACCTGCAGATGTTCGAAAAGACTTGCAAAATGCTTACCCAAGAGGTGAAGGATAACAGGAACTCCAATAAGGATTAGATCCTTATGCTTGCACAAATCCAGGAGATGAAATGCATTGTCTGGATGGAAAGTGCTAAAGGGTGGACTGCCTGGGTTGACAAACTTGATGACATCCTTCACTAGTCTTTTGGTCGCCTTGTGTCTTTTTTTTGTACTTTCTATATATGTTATGTAATTTCGTGATGCTCCTGATGTGAGGCCCGCCCTCTCTCGAACTGTACATTTCGCTTTTCGGCACCTTTTTGTATTTTCTGTGAGCCCCTTATATTTAATATAAAAATAGACTTTTTTAAAATAATAATATTATTAATAATAATAAATTAAAAAAAATAGTTTTACTTTTTTATTTAATAATTTAACTATTTTTTAGATTGCACTGCAACAAGATACTTTAGCCAATCAAACTATGTCCCCCACCCTTAATAATTTAAATTAACTTAATAAGTTTATTATTTGTTATTAATTTTTTAAAATTATTATGTCTATTAATATTTAGATTTTGATATATTTTGACTTTCTATTTAGCTTATTTTATTTTATATTTTAATTTAGATTGAAGTTTGAAATTTATTTTTATTATTTATATATTTTTATGAAGTTACAAATAATAATTACAAAATATTAGAATTGATTTTATTTATAATTATTTATCTCATTAAAACTTTAATTATTGTGGAATAATTCTATTTTAGATTTTTGTTATAATTTATATAATAAAATGAATTTCAAACTTAAAATATAGAGAGGAAGAGAGAAAGAAAGAGAGGAAAAAAGAGAAGAGGAGAGACATAGATAGATATAGTCACATAAAAAGAGATAGATAGATAAAGAGAAATAGGAGAGAAAAATATATATAGAGGCCGAGAGATCAAGAGATAAAGAGGGAAAGGGGGAGAGAGGAGGGAGATAAATAGGGATAGCAAAAAAATTAAGAGGAGAAAGATAGGGAGAGGGAAATAGATAGGGAGAATAAATGAGAGAAAGATAAATAGAGGGAGAGAGAAGGGAAGACAAATATAGAGAGAAATAGTGGAGAGAGAGGAAGAGAGAGATCGAGAGATAGTAAAAAAATATAAAGAAAGAGAGGGAGATAAAAATATAAAGATCTATCTCTCTTTCTCTTCCCACATCTCTATGATATCTCCCCACACATGTACTTCTCCCTACCTCTCTCTCTCTCTCCACATCTCTCTCTACATCTCTATATATAACTTCCCATCTCTTTCTATCCCTCCATCTATCCATCTCTCTTTGTATCCCCCTCTTTCTATCTCTATTTCTCTGTCCCTCTCTCCCTTTCCATCTCCATCCCCATCTCTATCTTCCTCTCTTATTGGTGTGAATAAGTCTTGTACCTAGTTTATTCCTTTACTAGGGACTTAGGGGACTTAATTCACATGTTAAGTTTACTTAGGATATTAGTTGTCATATCTAGATAAGTATTAGTTGTCTTATCTAGAATTTCCACTTTCCTAGGTAGTTATGAGTTAGTTGTCTCATGTGATAGGATTAAGACACTTGTCATGATCTTTTCTTATCCTATCTCTCATCCTTGCCTTTATAAGCAAGGCATCTCTAGCATTGTAATTGGCATATAGCATTGTATAGTATTGCATTGATCATATTATATCATACTGCAATCCTTGTTTGGTGGAATAGCATCTTCCATTGTTGCTTCTCTCTATCTCTTGTGGAGGTTCTTTGGTGTTGCAGATTGAAGATCTTGGGTTGATAACTCCAACATGGTATCAGAGCTTTGAATCTGACAAGCCCCTTCCATTTCTTTATTAGAGAGTTTCCATCAATTTCTATTGTGTTTTTTGAGTTTCTTGTATCCTATATTGCATGCTTGCATTTTGGTGAGATATGGTGATTGCAGCACTTTTGGCTAGTGTGGCAGTATTTTAGGCTGTCCCATTGCATCCAGGAGGCTCAAAAAAGTCAGATTTGGCTTTTGTTTCACTCAATTTCGTCACTATTTGCAACTTTGGCAAAGAAGGGTTTTGAGCTCAGATCTGGCGAACGTCTTTTTACAGGAGCACTTTGGGAAAAAAATAAGTCTTCCATTGTGTCCAGGTGGCCGTTTCTAATTTTTTTGATATATAATTTGCCTATATTTGGCAAAAGTTGTCTTTGGAGCAAAAAAAATTTTAGCCGAGGAGCCGTACGGCCCCCCGCGCAGGTACGACGTCAGAAAAAATTTTCAAAAAAATTACATTTCAAATTTTTTTTTTTGGTCGGCATTTTTTATTTTGAAAAATTTCAAAAAATTCAAAAATATATTAAAATTTGTAAACGCACTTTAAAAAAGCATTGCGGATTGTTGGAGCCCGTGGCCCTTACTGTCTGCCGCACAGGGTTTAGTTAATCCGCCAGCGGCTTAAGAGCCACCAGCAAAAAACAACACCGCCGGTTATGGCGGCTTCCTTCTTAACCACCAGCGGGCGGTTGTCAAATCGCCGGCGCTAACCACGGTCTCCACCGCCATCTGCCACTGCCAGTCTTCAAACTGTCAGCGCTAACCACAATCTCCATCGCCAACCGCCAGCCGTAAGCCGAAACCACCACCAATTGACTGAAACCGCTGGATTTTTTGAACCTACCAGTGCCTGGTCACATTGGTTACCGACCGCTAGCCCCCGAGGGCTCAAATTTTGCCCCTGTTTAGTGTTCACAGTGCCTAAAATAGGCATTTTTTTCATTTTTGCATAACTTTTCACCACGACATCCGTTTTCCGAAAACGAGATATCGTCGGAAAGCTAGTTCAACAAACTTCGCAATGGTATAGGTGATTTTTCCAAAATTTTCCATTTTTTGCCAATTTTTTCAGCTTGAAGGTACAAGTGCATTTAATGCTTGTTCTTGATGTAACTTTTGCAAACGAAGTCAAAATTTGGCAAACTTTGTTTTGAAATTGATCAAAAAATTGCAAGAAATATGTTTGTAACCTCTTTTTTCAGCTTTGACAAGCTCCTTTTTCTAAAAATTGTAAAAATCACCGTGTGTTATAAACGGTTGATTTGAGCTTGTCACTTGTAAAAATTGCAAAATTTGTTCATTGTAATTTGCTGGGGGGTTGCAAATTGAGTTTTAATACATTCTGGGGGGGTGAAAGGCACAATTTAAGTGCCACATTGTCCTTTTTCTTTTGGTGTTCATGGCGGATCTAAGGCAAATTGACCCACTCACTCCACACAATTATCATACATGGAAGCTAAAAATGACTCAATTGTTACAATCTAAGGGTCTGGCCAATGTTAGATGCAGAACAACCTGAATTTACAAGGAATTATGAAAAGTTTGTCGATAGATGTAAAATGGATGAAGCAAAAGGGCTCATTGGCTTACATGTATCTGATAATTTGTTGTTTCATATTTCGGAGTGCAAAACACCTAAGAATGTTTGGGACAAACTTGAAGAATTGTATGGTAAAATAAATCATTTTAGAACCTTGCAACTTCAAGCAGAACTTCAATCCCTCTCTCCAGATGCATTTCCTTTAATTCAGGATTTCCTTGCACAATTCAAGATGATTTTGTCACAGTTGAAAGTATGTGGACATGATGTATCTAGTAATGAATGTATCTTCTTGATTCTATCTAAGTTAAAGGGCCCTTATCAAGTGTTTTCTTCTACTTTATATTCAACTATGGATGCAATAGGGAAAGATTACAAAATCCCTACATTTGAGTTGTTTTGTGAGCATCTTACTAGGGAGGAGGCCAAGTTAATTCAGTTGGATACCTTACCTAATTCTAAGAATCATGCTCTAATGGCTCAATCATCCAAGGGTAAAGGAAAGAACAAGAAGAAGCCCAAAGCAGAATTATCTTCTGGTAGTGAGAATCCCTCCAAATCGAAGCCAAAGAACAATTAGAAGTCCACTCAATCTCCTTCTTCTTCTACCTCTGGAGATTCTTCTTCCAAGTCCAAGAAAAAGAAAGGAGATCCTTGTTCATTTTGTGGCAAAACTAGGCATGATGCATCTCATTGCTTTAAGAGATTAGAGGCCTTGGAGGAAGCTATGAAGAAGCACAATATTTCAGTGGCTAAGCCTTCTTCCATGGGCAAAGGGCAAGCTCTTTCAGCATGAGCTATGCATTCACCTTCATATAGTTGGATTCTTGATTCAGGTGCTTCACATCACATGACCAATTCACGTGATCTTCTTGATTCCATAGTTCATACTTCTACTTCTCAGATTGTAGTTGGGAACTCTTCACAGATTCTAGTTTTGGGGATAGGCTCCATTCAGATGCTAGATGGGTGCATTGAGGATGTTCTTCTTGTTCCTGATATTTTAGTGAATCTTCTTTCCATATATCAAATTTGTCATTCTGGAGATGGGAAGTTAGTTGAGTTTACTCCACAGAATGTGACTATTAGATAGTTGCAGGATCCTGAGAAGATTGTTGCTACAGGGATAGTAGATCATGAGAATCATTTGTATTGATTTGATCGATTTGAGTCTTCATCAGGTTAATGTTTTGTTGCTCATGCTGATTCAATGAGCAAGCTTTGGCATGAGAGATTTGGGCACTTGAACTACAAATATCTTCAGCAAATGCAAGCACACAACTTAGTGGTTGGTCTTCCAAAGATCACTTGCACAGATGGTGTTTGTCAAGGATGTGTTCTTGGCAAGCAACATCAAGACTCTTTTCCTAAGGGTCAAGCTACATGTGCAACCACACCCCTTGAGTTGGTCCATAGTGATCTCATGTCATTCCCAACTCCTTTTTCAGGGGCTAAGTATGTGCTAACATTCATTGATGATTTTTCCCGCTGGACATGGGTCTATTTTCTAAAGCTCAAGAGTGAAGTCCTCACCAACTTCAAGACCTTTAAAACATTTGTGGAGAAGCAGTCAGGTTTTTCTCTTTGATAGATACACACAGATAATTGGGGGGAGTATGTCAATCAGGCATTTCAAGATTTTTGCAGTGTGCATGGTATTCTTCATCAGCACACAGTTCCTTACACTCCTCAGTAGAATGGTGTGGTGGAGAGAAATAACAGGACTCTCAAGGAAATGGCCAATTGTATGATTCAGTCTAGGTCCATGGCTCCCGCCTTTTGGGCCGAAGCTGTCAATTGTGCCAACTATATTCAGAATCGTATGCCCCACAAGGTAGTGCGAAATATGACCCCTAAGGAGGCTTGGTCTCATCGCAAGCCTAATGTATCCTTCTTCAGAGTATTTAGTAGTGAGGCTTGGGAATTCATTCCAAATGGTCGGTGTAAATCCATGGAGAAGAAGAGTCAGCGTTACATCTTTGTTGGCTATTGTGAGGATGTGAAGGCATACAGATTGTTTGATCCTGACACATGAGAGGTTCATTTCTGACGTGATGTTCAGTTTTCTGAGACCTTCACCCAACCAGATCCTCCTTCGACTTCTTCTTCATCACAACCTACTCAGTCTTCTTCAATTCATGATACTTTGCTACTTGAGGAAGACTTTGATGATGGTCTTGATGAACCTCCTCCTCATTCACCCACTAGGCCATGATGGGCTCTAGTTACTCTTGAGAAGGCTGGTCCTCTTGTTGCTGATCCCACAGACACTCGCCGCACTCGTTCTCAGACTTCTGGAATTAGTCTTTTGAGTCATGCAGTTTCAGATGCTTTGGGTATTCCAGAGTGGGATAGTGGTATGGATGATGAGTATTCTTCTTTGATGAAGAATCATACTTGGGATCTTGTGCCTCTTCCTAAGGGAAGAAAGTTGGTTCGGTGCAAGTGGGTGTATCGTACCAAGTATGCAGCAGATGGTTCCATTGACAAGTACAAGGCTCGTCTTGTTGCAAAGGGGTTTTCTTAGGTTGAAGGAATTGACTATTCTGAGACATTTTCTCCTATTGCCAAGATGGATTCTATTCGCCTTGTCCTTGCTATAGCTACATCACAGGGATGGTCAGTATTTCAGATGGATGTGAAGAGTGCTTTCTTGCATGGGGATCTTCATGAGGAAATCTATATGGAGCAGCCACTAGGTTTTGTGTAGGACTCTTCACTTGTTTGCAGGCTTCGACGTTCATTGTATGGTCTCAAACAAGCCCCTCGGGCTTGGTATGAGAAGATGGATAGTTTCTTGCTTGCTTCCAGCTACACTTGCTGCCATTTCGATCCCATAGTTTATACACAGAGACATGGAGAGGATCTACTTATACTTGTGCTCTATGTGGATTATTTGTTTCTCACAGGGAGTTCTCCTTCCATGATTCAAAGTACACAGCGAGCATTGATGGAGTGCTTTGATATGACTGACCTTGGTCTTTTGCATTACTTCCTTGGTCTTCAGATTCATCAGACTTCTGAGGGGATCTTCATTTTCCAGCAGAAGTATGCTCTTGATTTGCTTCAGAGATTTGGCATGGCTGATTGCAAGCCTGCCCCTACTCCATTCCAGTCAGGTGTTATACTATCTTCTAGTTGCACTACTCCTATAGTTGATCCTACCTTGTATCGGCAGTTGGTTGGCACTCTTTTGTACTTGACACATAGTCGTCCTAATATTTCCTTTGCGGTTGGACTTGTCTCTCGCTTCTCACAGGAGCCTCATGAGAGTCATTGGAAAGCCGCCAAGCGTATCTTGAGATACATTCAGGGCACTACTCATTTTGGCATTCACTACACTTTAGGTGCATCTCAGATTGTGGGCTTCACTGACTCAAATTGGGCTGGGGATGTTAATGATTGGAAGTCTACTTTTGGCTTTGTCTTTTGCCTTGGTTCTGGTCCGATTGCATGGTCATGCAAGAAGCAGACTGCTATTGCATTATCATTGATAGAGGCTGAGTATCGAGGTGCCGTATTAGCTAGTTAGGAGGTTTTGTGGCTTCGTCAGTTGATGACTGAGTTTGGATTCCCTTCCACTCAGCCCACTACTCTTTGGTGTGACAATCAGAGTGCCATTCATATTTCACGCAGCCCAGTGGAGCATCAGCGGACTAAGCATATTGAGATCCACATGCACTTCATCAGGCAGCTCATCCAGGATGGTGTTCTCAGCTTGGAGTATTTTCCTTCAGATCAACAAGTTGACATCTTCACTAAACCTTTGGCATCGCCTTGTTATCTTCAGTTGCGATCGATGCTTGGGGTGAAGGAAGTTGTCCTTGGGGGGTCTTGAGGAGTCCTCCTTCCTTCATTAGTTTTCTTTGTTTTTTTCTCTCTTTTTGAGAGGAGTTTTCTCCCATAGGGTTTTTCTCCTTTTCTCCGCTTATGAGAGTTTTTTGTTTTGTACATGGGTACCTCATCAGGCCTAGTTGCCGGGACCCATCTTTTGCATGTTTGCATTGGTTTGTACCTCCCTAAGTTGCACTTAAGGGGGGGTGTTGGTGTGAATAAGCCTTGTACCTAGTTTATTCCTTTACTAGGGACTTAGGGGACTTAATTCACATGTTAAGTTTACTTAGGATATTAGTTGTCATATCTAGATAAGTATTAGTTGTCTTATCTAGAATTTCCACTTTTCTAGGTAGTTATGAGTTAGTTGTCTCATGTGATAGGATTAAGACACTTGTTATGATCTTGTCTTATCCTATCTCTCATCCTTGCCTTTATAAGCAAGGCATCTCTAGCATTGTAATTGGTATATAACATTGTATAGTATTGCATTGATCATATTGTATCATACTGCAATCCTTGTTTGGTGGAATAGCATCTTCCATTGTTGCTTCTATCTATCTCTTGTGGAGGTTCTTTGGTGTTGTAGATTGAAGATCTTGGGTTGATAACTCCAACATCTCTATCTCTCTCCCTATCTCTATCTCCTTACCTCTAATTACATCTCTTTCTCTCTTGCCCCTCTATCTTTCCCAATATATATATATATATCTCCCTCTCTCCCTCTCCCTCTCTCTCTATCTCTCCCTATCACTCTCTTTTTATATTTCTCAACTTCTCTATCCTCCCTCCCTCTCTATCTAATTATATATCTCTCTATCTCTCCCCCTCTCTCTATCTCTCTCCCCCTCTTTATTAATTTTCTATATCACCTAGACTTTATCTTTCCATCTCTCTCTCTCTTCCCATCTATTTACAGCTCATTATCTCTCTCTTTCTCTCTCTCTTATTTACTCCATCTCTCCTACTCTCTCTACCTCTCTCTATATATCACTTCGTATATCTTTATATTTCTCTCTCCATCTCCCCCTCTTTCATTGACTCCCTCTTTCTATCTCTATCTCTATCTCTCCCTCTCCCTCTCCCTCTCCCTCTCCCTCTCCCTCTCCCTTTCTTCTTTCATCTCTCTATTTATATTTATCTATCCCTCTCCCTCTCTCTATCTTTGTCTTTGTCTTTGTCTTTCTCTCTCTCCCTCTCTATCTTTCCCAATTTATATTTATTTCTCTATCTCTCCTTTATATCCCTATTTTCCCTCTCCCTCTCCCTATCACTTCCTCTTTCTATATCTCTCTAATTATCTCTCCTATCTCTATTTCTCTCCCTCCATTGGCCTCCCTCTCTACCTATTTAAACATATCTATCTCCCTCTCTATCTCTCCATATCTCTCTTACTCATACACACACACACTCCTTGTTTCTCTCTCCCTATCTCTATCTCTATCTCTATCTCTATCTCTATCTCTATCTCTATCTCTATCTCTCCATAAATTTAAATTCTTACATATCTTTCTCTATCTCTATCTCATTATCTATCCATCTCTCTTTACCCCTATATCTTTCCCTCTCTCTACCCCGAGCCCTATATATCACTTCCTATCTCTATATTTATATTTCTATCTCTCCCTCTCTCTCCCTCTCTATATATTTATCTCTTCTAGATCTATATCTATCCCTTTTTCTACTATCTTTATTTCTCCCTCTCTCTTTCCATACCCCTCTCCTCTATCTCCATCTCTCTCTTCCCCCCTCTCTCCCTCTCTCTCCCTCTCCCCCCCATATCTCTCCCTTTTTCTGTCCACATATCTCCCTCTCTCCCCCTCTCTCCCCCTCTCTCCCTATTTCAAACATATCATTAGCCTACTAGTAATGGAACCTTATTATCTTCCCGATTCAAAGGTTTTGTTTTAGTTGTGTTCGGATCCATGTAAGTAGATGAATATTTGATTTTAAGCTATCACTTATCCATTGAGACCTTTGTTGCACAAACAAAAACATTTTTAAATAGTTTACCAATTGACCTCATGTGTACTACACAAATGTATGTAAACAATAAACTAAAAAATTTGCTAATTGACCATCCACACTTCTTCGATGTACCCATTGCACCCCAAAGTGCAATTGCTAGTATTTATTTGTTTATAATATATAAACTTAAGTAATGACTTTTTTTATGTAATAGGCACGTTAGGTATGTGCATTTGGTAATTTAAAAAAAAGAAAGAAAGTAGGTGTAGTTGGCACAATTTTTTAGAAAGAACAATATTTAAATAAAAATAAAAATAAAAGAAAAATTTTAAAAGACAATTTTTAAGGTGGTCTTTTGAAAATTTGTTTTCAATTATTTTATAATATTAGTATTTTTCTAGTTTAATTTTATTATTTATTATTTCAATTTTAAGAATTTATTTCTTAGCAATTTTATTATTTTGTTAGCTTTTTGTAATTTTTATTAAATTTTGCTAATAAAAGTTTCTCAATTCAATTAGGTATCATTAGCATAAATATAAGGTGGTCTTTTGATTTTTTTTGTTTTTGTTTCAATTATTTTATAGTAATAGTAATTTTTGTTTTTAGTAGGATTTTTATTATTTTATTTTATTTTAGAGAATTTATTTCTTCGTACTATTTTTTGTATCAATTTTATTATTAGTTGTTAGATTAATTTTATTGTTTTTTAGTTTGTTATTAAGAATTTTTCCTCCTATCTCGTTAGTCTGTCAATACTTCTTTCATTTTGTTTCTCGTGTAAAACATTCCTCCCACTCCCCTTCTCTGTTCCTTATATCTAATCTTTTGGCTTGCAAATTTTTCATTTTTCTCTTTGATCTCTCTATTTTCATCCTGATGATAGTTCAAAGAGTGTGATCTAAAATGTTGATGCAAAAAAACTTACACAATCAAAATCTAGAAACAATTTTACAAATTCTCTATAAATTGTGGAGATCTATTATCTCTTATCATTGCACATATTAAACCATTCAAAATTCAATGTAAATACCATATATAATTTAATATTCCTATCCACTCTTAAATCCAAACCATCATTTATTTAATTAATTTATATTCAATTAATCTTAATATTTATATGAAGGATGATGTAATTACTTACATACATGAATACAAATAAATAAGTTGTTATTCCAAAGGTAGAGTATTAATAAAAAAAATTAATAATAAGCTTTCGTCCATCTCAATAATGCTAGCTATTATCAATGGGAACATGTTGGATACAACAAAGTCAGACGATGAGTTATTGAAAGATCACATCACATATCATATTGGTAGTATAGTAATTCTAGAGTGTCCTTTCGTTATCACTAGTGAATATTAACCCAACGTAGGAGGGACATTTTGTACCTTTTTTTATTCAAATGAATTAATAATTCTAATTTTGAAAGGGACGCCTCTAGATACCTAGGGGAGAGGGCCCAATAGTCGTGCGGGGTCCAATAGTCGCACACCCAATCGTAAATATAATACCCAATAGTCGTTTATATAATGTCCAATAGTTGTGATTTGACTACCCATAATTAAACAAAATGTATGCTTTTGATCTAAAAAGCAACCAATCATGTGATACCACATCAGCGCTCAACTACTCATGATGTAATGCACGAGAATTGGTCTCACTATTTTTTGGGGCCTTTTTGGACACCTTGAAAAAAATGCATGCTGATGTGGCATCATATTTGATGATGTGGCCCTGAAACCTTAGTTATAAGTAGAGAACTTGCCAAGTAAGCTGCTGTAAAAAATTGGGAGTGATTTTAAATTTTGACGTAGGATAATTAGAAGCGCGAAATTAGGGTGCACGACTACTGGGCCCTCTCCCCTAATACTATTGAGAGGTAATGTGCAATTGTTGAACGAAGACAAGACATTTTCATTCGTTTCAAAAGGTTCTCTTTCATTAGGACCATCGTTAGCGCTTTCCTTACTTACTACCGCAAGTGGTGAATATTGGCATGACGACCTTGTTGAATGGTAGTTGCTTTGAACAAAATTGGCTTTCAATATACAGATCAACTTAATCCCCTTCATTCCACACTCATAATTTTTTCCCTGGTCAGTCATCGACTTAGTGTCGCAGAATTTTGTTTGCTCAAGAGTCAGGAGAAGAAATGGGTAATGCTTGCCAATGTTGCGCATCTTCTCAGGATGAACCCACTGCATCTTCATATTCTCTTTCCATTGATTCCCTCAAGCGTAGCATTCAGGAAGTTGATCCAACTGATCAAATCGATACGCTCATCAGATTCATTGAGTATCGGCTTCAGAGGATCAAGGTAAGCTTACTCCAACCCTTCAAACAATGCTTAACCAGTGTCGACTATTAAGTTGTTAACCAATGTTCTACTGAAGAGGTGTGTGTTAACTATTGCAGGTTTCTTCAGAACAAGCATCCTCCTCCCGCTTGACTTTCGTACCCTCCAACACAAGCGTAGCTACTCAATTAATGGACTTCATTTCAACAGAAGCTGAAAAGTTAAAGAGCACGGTACTGCATGTAGTTTGGTCAAAAGCGTAACTTGAATTATAGGAATTGAATATTGTAATTGACAATAATTTTGTCATTTTTAGGATATAGCCAAGGAAATGGGAGGCTTAGCTTTGAGTGGGCTGAAGATGGTGGGAGAAGCCCACTGGCTGTTCTTAGGATTGTCGGTAGCCGCATGTGCACTGGAAAGATGTGAGAGTATGAGATATTGTAAGAGTCCAGGTGACTCTCAACCCCAAACCCTAACTGAAATCGCTAATTTTGTTTGTTTCGTAGTTTTTTTTGTGTTTTGATGGTTTTTTGCATGAAACAGGGAATTGCGATTTTTGCTGAAAAAGACTAGGAAAATAATATAAAATACTTAATGCTTGAAAACTACATAACATGTATCAAATATCGATGCCAGGTCATTTATTGATCATTCAGAGTGATTACAAATTGATACTTCAACTTCTGAACAAAAAGGCAAGAATATTTAATATAAAAACCTGGTTTATTACAACCGCCTTGGGATAAGTGAAGAATGTACGGCCAGCTCCAGAATACCAATCTCCAGGCTCAGAAATAGAGAAATAACTCCCAGAACCCTAGGCGCCCTCACTGCAAAAGACTGGAAGTGAAAAGCCAAGGCGATTTCCTCTGAAGAGAAAGTACGGCCCTTGCTGGTACAACAGTATGGCCTGTACAGCAACAACATTTAATATAGTACGACCTCAATGGAAAAGTGTCAGATCTCTGTGAAACAATCTCAAAGGGTGCGCTAATGATAACTGATGAAGAAACTCTGTGAATCCTTTTGAAATCGATCCAATCAGTTCAACTGTAACTTCTGTGTGAAGTCACCAAGTAGACAATCTTCAACTGGTATTGCACAGTCTCAGTATGCCAGATTCTGAAGAGGTATCGTTCTCCAAAATCGTTCGTCTGCTGAAATCCTAGGTTTTGCAAACTTCAATGCTCAGAGCAAAAAGAAGACAAATTGAATAATCAAGACATCAGAGTTCGATTTGTCTTTAGCTGTGAATATATAGCTTCTCATGAAAATTCGACCCAAAACCACTTTTTAATAATCATTTAAATAAATGATTAAATACGCCCTTTTTGACTTAGGAGAAATATATTAAATAATTGGCGCCCATCATTAATGAATAATTACTTATTCATTATGTTAATTTTTCCACTTTATTATAAAGTATAATAAATACTTTATAATACACCATTTATTAAATATTTAAATAAATTAATAAAGTGACTTTAATATAAAGTCAAAATATTAATTATTCAATAAATCATTAAATACTCTGTTATTTCTCCATCTGACCATCAAACTGAAGAACTAGGTCGACTTTGAGCTAAACAGCTGAACCAGGTGCCCCTGCCCAAAATAGCAGCGTCTGCCTGTCAGACTTTCTAAAAATAGAAAGTCTCTGAAAAACCACTCTGAAGGATTCTGCGAAGGCCCAACCAGAAACAACTGCAAGAAAGAAGCTCCTGAACACCGGGTAACTGCCTCAATTGATACTCTCCACATAATTGTCAGCCTATGAGGACCAGGATGATAGGCTAACCACATATCCAGCTGCGCTGACTAGGATGGGGACATCATAGTCCGCCCTCCCTGAAATTGCTTGTCCTCAAGCAATCTCAACTCTGGATGCTGTAAAATCTCCTCTGACTCCCATGTAGCATCCTCAACTGGAAAATCTCTCCACTTGATCAAATATTCCCTAATCACCCGCCTCCGAAGGTGTCTCTCTCTCATCTCGAGGATGGCCTCAGGTACTAGTATCAATTTCCCCTCATCATCAAGGGGTGGCAGAACTGGAGAGGGTATCACATGCTGACCCAATGCCTTCTTCAGGCGAGAAATGTGAAACACATTGTGAACCCTGCTATCTGCTGGTAAGTCGAACTCACAAGCAACCTCGCCCATGTGTCTGACAACATGACATGGACCATAGTAACGAGGCTTCAGCTTCTCTGCCCCACTCTTCCACAGAGTAGACTGACGATACGGCTGCAACATAAGGTACACCATATCACCCACATCAAAGGAACGCTCAACCCTCTTCTAATCAGCATATTGCTTCTGCTGATTCTATGCCAGCTAGATATTGTCTCTAAGAGACCTCAAAATGTCATGCTGACTCTACATCATATCCCCTGCACTCGGCACTTTGCTATCACTCAATATCAGGTCCAAAAGGTTGGGCGCCTCATACCCATATAAAGCCATGAAGGGTGTCATCTGTATCATCATGTGGTGAGTCGAGTTATAACAATACTCGCATAGGTATATCCACCTCACCCAAGCTCTCTACTGTCCAACTATGTAATTGCGCAAATAACCTTCCACCCACTTATTGACAATTTCTGTCTGTCCATCTGTCTTCGGATGGTAGCTGGTACTCGGTGTCAGTTCGGTCCCATAGAGCCTAAACAACTCTTGCAAAAAGTTGCTCATGAACCGACTGTCTTTATCACTGACTATTGTCCGAGGCAACCTATGTAATCAGAATACCTCTCTGAAGAAAAGCTCTGCAGTCTACGACGCCGTGAATGTAGTAGTAATCGAGAAAAAGTGTGCATATTTAGTCAGCCGATCAACCACTACGTAGATGCAATCTTTACCTTGTGCTTTCGGCAAACCCATGATAAAGTCCATCGACAAACACTCCCACTTCCTGTCAGGTATCGGAAGTGGCTGGAGCAATCCAGCAAGATATGTGTGTTCCTGCTTGTTCTGCTGGAAAACAAAACACTCTCAAACATACTAAAGAACATCAATTTTCAGCCCTTTCCAAGTAAACCGCTCTTGAACTATCTTATATGTCTTGTAGTACCCAAGATGGCCTGCCATAGGAAGATCGTGAAAGGCTCTCAAAACTGTAGCTCTCAACTTAGAATCAGGAATCAGAAAAATCCGCCCTTTGTAAATGATCAAGTCATCTACAATAGTGTACCTGCTATCCTGCTCTATCCTGTCAACAATGCTAGAAGCCCATGGGTTCTTAGCATACTCTGCAATGATCCGATGCCTCCAATCCTCTGAGATCTGTGCCATGGCATTTGACTGAGGTCTACGAGACAAGGCATCAACTACAACATTCTACTTCCCCTTAACAAAGGTGATGTCAAAGTCATACGACTGCAGTTTGCTGACCCATTTTTGTTGCCTCTCATTCAGGTCTCGCTGTCCAAGGAAGTGTTTCAGGCTATTGTGGTCTGTACGAACATTGAATTTGTTGCCTACCAAGTATTGCCTGAACTTAGCCAAAGCATGCATAATGGCTAACATCTCCTTGTCGTAAATGTTGTAGAACCTCTCAGGACCCCTAAGCTTTCTGCTCTCAAAAGCAATAGGGTGTCGCTCCTGCATCAAAACGGCACCAATGCCCTCTCCTGAAGCATCACAAAATAAATCAAATGACTTCATAAAGTCAGGCAATGCTAGCACTGGACATGAAGTCATGATCACCTTGAACTTGTCAAAACACTCCTGCGCCTGTGGTGACCAAGTAAAAGCCCCTTTCTTTGTCAAATCAGTAAGGGGTGTGGTGTGACGTGAGAACCCACTAACAAATCTCCTGTAGAAAGCACACAACCCAATGAAACCTCTGAGCTGCGTAAGGTTCTCAGGTACTAGCCACTCAATTATAGCTCGAACCTTCTCAGGGTCCATACTCACTCCCTTGGCACTGATGATGTGCCCTAGATACAACAACTCCTCCATACCTAGCTCACACTTGGATTCCTTGGCATAGAATGACTCATCAGCCAAGATACCCAAAACTGCATCTAAGTGAGCCAAGTGCTCCTCCCATGACCTGCTATATACCAGAATGTCGTCGAAGAAGACCAACACAAATCTCCTCAGCTGAGAACTAAAGACCCTGTTCATAGTAGCCTGAAAGGTGGCAGGTGCATTGGTTAGACCAAAGGGCATAACCAAGAACTCAAAGTGACCGCAATGACACCTGAAAGCGGTTTTCTCAATATTTTGCTCCCTCATCTGAATCTGGTGGTACCCGGATCTCAAATCAATCTTCGTGAAGAAGATAGCACCATGTAACTCATCAATCAACTCATCGATGCGTGGTATAGGGTACCTATTCTTAATTGTCCTCTTGTTTAGCTATCGGTAGTCTATGCACATCCGAAGTGATCCATCCTTCTTCTTCACCAATACAACCGACGAAGCAAAAGGTGACTTGCTAGGTCTAATATGCCCCATAGCTAACAACTCATTGATGGTCTTCTCTATCTCATCCTTGAGTCATTTCGGATGTCTATAGGGTGTGATCATAATGGGCTTTGCGCCCTCCTCCAACTCAATGATATGCTTCGTGCCTCTGTCTGGAGGTCTACCCAGTGGAATGTCACTAAACACTTTGGAGTGTTTAGTCCTCAATATCTGAATGTCAGGGTGGTACTCACCCTTATGCTGCTCCTGCTGTGCTGGCATCAACATACACTCTGCAGCCCAGTCAACCATATCATGATGAATGAGTCTCTCCATCCGCCTGAACGAAACCATCCTCAGATTACTGTCTCTAATGGCCTTGATGACATGAGGTCTCCCATCAACCTTAAACTTCATCTCCATGTCTCACAAATTGAGTGTGAACTCACCCAAATTGTGCAACCATGCCATCCCTAACACCACATCAGTATCTCCCATATTAACAACATAGAATTTAGTCTTGAACTCATAGTTGTTCAATCGCATCGGAAGATCAGTAATCTTCCGGTCACATCTGAGGGTGTACCCATCAGCCACCTTAACTCGAATACCCTCAAACTGCTCTGTCTGAATACCACGTCTCTCCACCAGTCGTGCATCAATGAAATTATGTGTGGCACCCATGTCCAGTAAGGTGATCACCTTCTGACCTGCTAGGAGCCTGTGAAGTCTAAACAACCCATCTCTCTGAAGGCTAGTCAAATGGGCTTCCTGTAGCTTCCTTCCTCCTTCGTTTTCACCCTCATTTTCGGACCTGTCATCATCTGAATGCTCAGATTCAGCTTGCTGGTCTGACAGACTAGATTGCTCTTCGCCCTCATAAAACCATTCCATCTAATTATTTTTGACCTTGGGATGAAGTGGGCATACATGTTTTTCATTGTAGGGTGCCTTGCACTAGAAACACAATTTTTTCTTTCGCAATTCATTTAGTGTTTCTCTGTCAAAGGGTGGTGCATTCTGTTTCTTAGGATATGGTGGATCCCTCCTTTTGTCAAAGGGCCTATTCCTATCAAAAGACCTATTAGGCCTCGTGTAGGGTGTTGAACCGAGAGTGAACTTGCTGCGAGGTGCTGCAAGCTCCATATTCCGTTCCTTCCTCATGGCCTCCTGAAGGGTAGGAGGGTCAAATACCTTGACCCAACCTCTCATAGGCTCTGTCAACCCCTCAACGAAAAGTATACTGAGTCTCCACTCTGAAATTCCTGTCACCATGACTGCAACCTTTTGAAACTCATTGACATATGCATCCAAGCTACCTGTCTGTTTAAGCTAAGCTAGCTCTCTGAAGTAGAGTTCCAGATCTTTCTTATCAAAACGCTCTATGAGCTTGCTAGTGAACTCCTGGTAAGTAGTAACTACATGATGGCCGAGTGTGTAAATGCCATGATGCCACCAATCATGCGCCAGCCCATCAAGATGCAAAGTAGCAAATTTAATGGCCTCGTTCTCCTGCATAGGTCTTAGTGATAGATAGTTGTCCAATTTTTGGACCCAAGACCTCGCTGACATCTTATTAGAACCATCAAAGTAAGGCAAGGTGATCTTGCTTACTGCATACTACAAATCCCTGTTCACCTGTGGCTGTGGCTGCTGATGTTGAGGAGCTCTACGGTCAAATCTGCCTCCTCCTCTAGGTTTATGAACATCCATAAACTCATGAAAAGATAATGCTTGCCTGATCTCAGGTGCTAATGATAGGTACTCACCGTGAAACCTAGTGCATCTGCTACTGACATGCCATTATGCAGTTGAAACTCCTAATGATGCCCCTGTTGCTCTACCCCCGGAGTCAGAGGTGGGGTCTCTCTGGGTAAGAATGTAGGTTGTCCAGGCCTACACTCCTGATAGATCGGTGATGGCTATCGTGGTGCTGATGCCAAAGGCTGATCCACTCCTGCAGTCCTGCTCGACTGTCCGATCTGAATATAATGTGGCTGTGATGGAGTATACTACCTAATAGTGCCCATCAACTGGGACATCATGCCCATCATGTTATCATGCCTGCGTCTAAACTCCTCATCAGTAATATCACCCTCTGCATGTGCTTTCCATGAATCCCTATGTGTCTCTGCCAGGATCTCATGGTCTGCCATTAGGGTTGCAACACTGTTCTCGCTGCTGTTGGAGCTAGATCTGTGAATACCCAATACTCCTGACATTGTCTCACCTTCAGGAATAGGTGGACCTATCCAATCCTCAACTCTGCCTATTCCTACACCCTTGGTATAATGAATAATATCTCTACTCATGAAAAAGCAACCAAAAAGCACTTTATTTTCTGAAAAAGCAACTGAAAAAGCACAGGATGGCAGGAAATCTGTGCTCTGATACCACTGTAAGAGTCCAGGTGACTCTCAACCCCAAACCCTAACTGAAATCACTGATTTTGTTTGTTTTGTAGTTTTTTTGTGTTTTGATGGTTTTTTGCATGAAACAGGAAATTGCGATTTTTGCTTAAAAAAGACTAGGAAAATAATATAAAATACTTAATGCTTGAAAACTACAGAACATGTATCAAATATCGATGCCAGGTCATTTATTGATCATTCAGAGTGATTAAAAATTGATACTTCAACTTCTGAACAAAAAGGCAAGAATATTTAATATAAAAACTTGGTTTATTACAACCGCCTTGGGATAAGTGAAGAATGTACGGCCAGCTCCAAAATACCAATCTCCAAGCTCAGAAACAGAGAAATAACTCCTAGAACCCTAGATGCCCTCACTGCAAAAGACTGGAAATGAAAAGCCAAGGTGATTTCTTCTGAAGAGAAAGTACGACCCTTGCTGGTACAACAGTACGACCTATACAACAACAGCATTTAATACAGTACGGCCTCAATGGAAAAGTGTCAGATCTCTGTGAAACAATCTCAAAGGGTGCGCCAATGATAACTGATGAGGAAACTCTGTGAATCCTTCTGAAATTGATCCAATCAGTTCAACTGTAACTTCTGTGTGAAGTCACCAAGTAGACAATCTTCAACTGGTATTGAACAGTCTCAGTATGCCAGATTCTGAAGAGGTATCATTCTCCAAAATTGTTCATCTGTTGAAACCCTAGGTTTTGCAAACTTCAATGCTCAGAGCAAAAAGAAGACAAATCGAATAATCAAGACATCAGAGTTCGATTTGTCTTTAGCTGTGAATATATAGCTTCTCATGAAAATTCGACCCAAAACCACTTTTTAATAATCATTTAAATAAATGATTAAATATGCCCTTTTTGACTTAGGAGAAATATATTAAATAATTGGCGCCCATCATTAATGAATAATTACTTATTCATTATGTTAATTTTTCCACTTTATTATAAAGTATAATAAATACTTTATAATACACCATTTATTAAATATTTAAATAAATTAATAAAGTGACTTTAATATAAAGTCAAAATATTAATTATTCAATAAATCATTAAATACTCTGTTATTTCTCCATCTGACCATCAAACTGAAGAACTGGGTCGACTCTGAGCTAAGCAACTGAACCAGGTGTCCCTGCCCAAAATAGCAGCTTCCGCCTGTCAGACTTTCTAAAAATAGAAAGTCTCTGAAAAACCACTCTGAAGGATTCTGCGAAGGCCCAACTGGAAACAACTACAAGAAAGAAGCTCCTAAACACCGGGTAACTGCCTCAATTGATCCTCTACACATACCTGTCAGCCTACGAGGACCAGGATGATAGGCTAACCACATATCCAGCTGCGCTGACTAGGATGGGGACATCACAGATATAATGTTTTTGAGTGTATGGAGCTTTTGGTCAAAATTGCTGACCTTGCAAAAGACCTGAAGCGATTCAAGGAAGAGATGCCTGGAGAGAGTGAAAGACTATGTGTAGTGGTTCAAACCATAGTGGAGGGGGCAATCATGTGTTGTGATTACATCAGCATGAAAGGGCTCTACAGGTTTGGATCACAACCCATTTATTTATGTTGAGTGTAAAACATAATTTAATTTTGATAAAGCTGGCCCGAAAGAGGACAACGAGACTTGGATTAATGACAAAAGTTTCTTTAGATGTTAGTTTTAGGGGAGCCTTGTCTTAGTTTTATATCAGATTATCTAGCTTTTACTTTTCTTTCTCTTTCAATTCTGTTGTTCTTTTTCCGTACTATGGTTTGTTAGTTCCTGCCCGGAACTATAGCGGAGGCTTCATATGTTAAACAGTGATTAAACTATTTTTATCCAGTCAATCAAATCATTGGATTTCGTTGCATAGGTTTATTTTGAGCTATGGCTATAAACGAGATGCATGTTTTTTAACCAAATTTTTTATGCAGAATATTTTGGCGATCTTTGATTGGCATTGGAGATGGCTCGTAGGTGTGTTTGTAGCTTCCAATGCAAGAGACTGCACAAATTTTGAGGGAGGCACCTGCAGAACATACAAGTGACGAGTGGTTTGGACAGTTGGTGATTAGGGTGTTTGCATGGAGAGGAGAGGTAGCCAGTGTTGTTGGACTGCATAATTTTACCCTCTGCCGAGTTGAAAAGCCTCAAACTTTCCGTCAAAATTTGCTTGGCCTGATTGCAAGAGTAAGCCCTGCCAAGAGGTGCAAAAAATGTGAAATTTGAGGGTTTTGTTTTCGGATAGTGGGGAGGGAAATTTTTTTACAGAGCAATTCGAGGGAACTAAAATCTGCAAGAGTAGCAACCTATGCTATACATTTTCTGCTGGGGCTTCACCCTCCTCTTATAGAATACATGTATGGCACAGAGGTTCTAGAGCTTATACCAGTATTGCCAATCTTAATCCTTCTTTTCCAGCAAGAGAATGGCATCAGGGGATGGAAATATGGTGGGATTCACCACCAAAGCCCGCTTGTCAAAATTCTCAACGATGCGGTCCAAATTCACTGTGCTTAAGAGATCCAAAATCTAGCAGGATGAGATGCCTATGTAATCAAAATATGAACCCATATCAAGAATCTACACCAAAAGTATGTTTTCTAGTCCCATTAAATTTCTTTTTCATTTTCTCATCCTTTAAGCATGTGTTGATTCTTGAGAGCATCCTTTTCAGAAGTTTTCTAAAAGTTTATTTATTTATAACAAGTTTTTCTTGAAATAAGACTTCTTATTCTTGTGTCAATGTTTTTCAGGGTAGTTTGATATACGGGAAACTAGGAGTCATCCTTCCTGTGGTTGTGCATGGCAACCGACACCAAAGAAGGCCACTCATTAAAACCAACCTTCATTGGTTGATACTCTTGCCAGATCTGGCAGGCAGGCAATGCCCTTCATAACAACCGCCAGCCAAAAAACAGGTAATCTGATTGTTCTGTTATTTGGCCGCTTCTCACTACAAGATTCCTATAACAAAGTAGAATCACTCCAAGCACTTAGAAAAGAGATAAATTGGCACTTTTCTAGAGAGGAGATTTCAAGAGGCGTAATATGCTTGCAGAGGAAAGTCTTTTTTCTACATAATCCTCAAAACTGGAACTCACGGATATTTGGTTGAAATGATGGATGTTAATTTGCTGACCAATATCCCCTTTTAGGAAGAATAACACATACGTGCTGAAATTGTCCTCATTTTCCTGGTCGCCTCTATTTGCAGAGAAGCGGCAAATACAATATCTGAACAAACTAAAAGTGGAAACCAGACTCTACTTTTAAAGAATCTTCCTACCTACACTTTTTTTTAATGCTCTTTTAGATTGTACGGGTATCAAGGGTTTCTACTATTAAATAAATAGATAATGAGGCAGGCAGTCCTATTGTTCCAAACCTCAATTGACTTGAGGTGAGGAAGAGCAGTTTTAGCCATGATTTTAGAAATCTTGCAAAATGTCAAAATGCAGTGAAGCCTTGCTAGAGAAGATCCAGTTCACACATTGAAAAGTTTTAGCTATGTCGGGTGTTCAGAGCATGCCTTTTTGATGAGTATTTTACAAGGTAGTTAGGAATGTATATTTGCCTTTCACAATACTGCTTTCTCTTTTTTTATTAGATCCAGAAGGAGGTTGCTCAATCTTGTAGTCCACAATATGAAAACTGTATCATAAAGGGAAATTTGACTATAGACATCGAGGCATTTGACTTTCTTCATTGCGAATAAGATTACAAAAGAGTTAATCATCTCTTTGGAGCTTTTTGAATCTCTCAAAGCCTGTTGTTAAACTGTTGAGTACTAGTATGCTATCATTCTTTATATAATAAAAGCCCTTTAAGCTTCCTCCTTGGCTACTCAAACCATCAAAGGATTCTATTCATTACTAGTACCTACAACATAGCAAAAAGATAAGTAATGATTGATGTGCAATTTCCGTATGTCCATTCTTATCACAAAGGAGACTGGTGAAATCTAATTGCTTGTAGACTTATATATATGTGGAATTCTGGGATCACACCTCATGTGGTTTCCTTGCATCAGTCTCCTATTTTGTTGCTGGTAAGATACCATTGATTGATTATAAAGTTCATTTTTTATGTCTCTGGTCCAAATTTTCAAGTGCAACTTTCTCTTTTTTAAGATTCCCACTTCCACTTCCATTCATCTGATAGAAGATTTGATTTCATGATTCTTCCTTTTGCATGCAAATTAGAGATGTACTTATTTTGACAAGATTTAGCAGTTTTGAACTTCAGCTTTATTGCAAGTCAACAATTACAATTATTGTTTGACTTGTGATGTCATAAGAAGTGCTTGTTCGAAACTACTAAGAGAAAAATGCATTTTTTCTATAAATTTGGGCAGTAGCTAACAAGAAAAATATCGTTCTTTAGTGCTCACATCCAATGCTGAAACTTGCAGTTTCTGCATGTTTCCAGATTAGATTTTAATGCTTGGAGTATGCCCCAGATGCATCCACATTTTCCAGTTAACAGAAAACTTGATGAGATGGAAACTCTCATCCATAAACTTGAACAAAACTTGAAGGTTAGACATAATGATCAGTTCAGAAAGATCAGAAAGGTCCTAGCTTGCGAGTGTAACTGTAGACCAGTCATGAGCTTATGTTGTATTGGGAAGTTCTTAAATTTTACCAATCATTGAGGCAACAGTCCAAGATAGACTTGAAGAACAAAATCAAGTAGAAGTCAAGTTTTAAAATTAGAGTTAGAGGTCATACAGAGGAAGAAGTCCCATTGACAGCAACTAAGAGCTAAGAATCTATCATCAGAGAAGGCATGTTATTTAAAATTAATTATTTGACTATTTGTTTCCAAAACCTACATTATAAACTAATTACTTAAAACAATTTCCTTAATTTTTGATACATAGCTGTACCTCAATGAGGATATGACCAGAGAACATCTCAGGAATTCCTATGAGGAGTGATGAAGCTCAAATATGTGATAATCTATTTTCTCGATGTAACAAACTATGGCCTACAAAAACACTATGATGCTGCAAGGTGGATCATTGCCCTTATTTATCTATCTCAATTACCTTTTGAAAATGCGGAGATTCTCTTTTCTTCTCCGCAATATCTTAAGTTACACATGGAGAAAGAAACAAGCCGTCACAAATGTCTTTAGTTTCATTTTGTTCTCTAATTATAGGACATACTTCTGCCATGTTTATAGAGGTTTAGAAGGTAGTGCTTGCCTTGTGCAAGATACTCTAATTTTGAAGATCCATGTTGAACAATTTGACTCCCATACTAGAATTCTAATCCATCAACAACTAAATTCAGTTTCTTTTTCCACAATGCAGACAAGTGTAGAGTGAGGGAGAGAATATATTTTTTACTTTTGCTAATCTATCAATAGCAAAGTAAACTTTCTTTCTTCCTTTCCTAACACAGACAAATGTAGCGAGAAAGATTTAAATATCTAATGATGGATGTTTTGATCTCTATTTTACTCCCTCTTTTCTCTAAAACACCATAGTAAAAACTATAATGTAATGTGCAAAGGAAAGATAAGATGAGGTACATAATGTTTTCTAGTTTTTCCAAAGCTGTTGAGACAATGCAGAGTTTTGGAAAGTCTTGGGGAATAGAAATGGACAAGCACAGATAGAAAATGGACAAGTACAGCTATAACACTATAACAGCTGACAATGACAGCTAGTACTAAGGTTTTTGAGTACAAACAGATCCTGTTATTCACTAGAAATACATTGATAAACTGAAAACCTCTTACTAGACACTGCTGCTTCAAAATGATGGAGTGGACTGGGCAGTCTGCTTTTATATATTGTATCCCTGTAGGCTATAAACTCTGTGGAACTGTTGTGCTGCAATGGGAATGACGCTAGTTCTAACACTAGACTGCCTATTGAAATTCCTGAAGTTTTGATCAATTTTGGAGCTGGAATCACCTACAAAAATTCAATGGGTTTTGCCCTTGATTTCTACTTAAGATGTTTTTAGGGTTTTCATCCTTGAATTTCATAAAATCCTTAGGGTTTCCTCCTCTAGATTGGATGAACAAGTGTACAAAATGAGAACTTGAAGAAATGTGAATTGAACGAATGCTTCTACTGGTCTCCTCTTGTTTAAATAGACTCCTACATCCCTAGGGCGGTGGCTTCTAGGGTGGCTACCTGCTTTCACCCCCTTGTTTTTTTTTAATATTAGATATGATAGGCTGTCAACTTGTTTAGTTGTTTTCTTTAAATTCTTTTATTATTAAAAAAATCTTTTGGCTGCCTATAATATTTACAATGTTTTAATATTTCTTTTTCTAGCTCATTGGGAAGGGGTACATAATAGATTTGTTGTTATATTTGGTTGTTTTTGCATTTGAGGGTTTTCAAAATAATATCAGCTTGTGGGGTCTTGATAATTGTGCTTTGTGCTTTTTGAATTGACAAGGGTTTGCAAGATTATCATATTGCTGATCAGCCTCAATTTCAATAGGGTTTGACACCTACATTTGGCATTTGTTCATCATTCTAGCGTGCACACTTTGTAAAATTTGCATATTTCTTAAAGTTGTTTGACTGGGGGCATTACATAACTTGAACATTTTCTTGTAGTCCTAAAATGAATATATGTCTTGCACAATGGCTGTAAGAGTTGTACCTGCAACTTGTGCTTGAGATAGGGTGATTGTTGGTTGTAGCTTATCTTGAATTTATGAATTTTAGTTTTGCTAGATGGCTTCACTATATCATTGCTAGTATGAGATGTTGATTAAAAAAAACAAGCTCCTCAAGCAATGATAGCTGACCACATTCTTCACCAAATCCTTTTTCTGCATTGTGGAAAAGGAAAGTGAATCGTCATCATTAACATTACTTCTAGTTTTATGTTATATGTTTTGTTGTACTTGATGTCTTTATATTTTACTTGTCATCAATTAGTATATGCTGAACCAAGACCTCCTCCAGCACCAAAGGGAATAGCTGCATATAGTAAAATCGATATAAATATTTGCAGATCATTTCCTGAATTGTCATAGCTATGTTTAATCTTTATGGTGCTTTATCCATTACCAACATGCATAATTGATGAATCTCTTCAGTTTTACACAATTTTCCTAGGTCAAATCTATTGTGCCAGTCTTAGGCAGGAACTTCGCTGCCCTGCAAAGATGCGAGGAGACAGTAGCTCGGTCATAAAACAAACTAAAATGCCAGTAAATGTGCCATATTGAAATTCTAGTAGAAAGTACAAAAAAAAAATTTAGTGAAGCAAACTGTATATCAATCTACCTGATAATGCAAAGTTGCTCCTCAACTTGAAAACCCTCAACCTGAAAGCTGGTCTGATCCCTGTGTGAATTGCTGCTGAGACTACAGATTAACACCTCCACAAGGTTATCAAATACCTCTAAAAAAATGTGCCATGATCTCAAACCTACTGGTAATAGCCAGCGTGTACAATTTGACATTGTTGCACAATTGAAAAATTTCTTTAATCAAATCTCCCATGACTCACTTCGCAAAGTAAAGCGACAAATGCGTGAAATAGCTAAAATTCAATCCGTACAAAATTCAATAAAGAGACAAAAGACAGCAGTAGAATCTTATATGGAAAAAATTCAAGACACGCGAAAACATGTGTGTGCAATTTGCCAACGGCTCCATTTCAAGAAAAACATAAAAAAACTAACACAGAAAACAAAAGACACATTCTCTAATGATTTTGTCAAGACCAATGTGGTTTTCATCTTGTCCATCGTATAGCAACAATGGGAACAATTAATAAGACAAGCTTAGCATCAGCTTGCCGTGTTTGGTTTTGTATTGTATTTTCAATTTCTATTGTGTAAGAACAGTTCTGGTCTCATTTGGTTTTGTATTGTATTTCCAATTTCTATTGCAATGTTCCAAGGTATAGAAATAAAGCACGAAATCTTTTAAATGTTCACATTGCCACTGAATCTTAAATCAAGCAAACAAAAGCATGTTTTCATATCAGTCAAAGGAAATATACTAGTCTAACATTAATACAAAACATCAGAAGACTAATAGAACTCAACATATTGTTTTTTGTTGGTTGCAATAGAGAATCAGCACCATATTTGTATTTTTTAGTAAAAAAGAGAAAGGTATCATTAAAGCAAGGAAAGTGTATCTGTTTCCTTACATTGTGCAAGAATTTAAGCAAATAACATAAGAGTTATATAACTATATGTATCTTGCTACTAAAAACATTCGAACACAGCCAGCAACTTAAAACCATCATAAATTTTGAGGAAATAATAAATTAAACTCTACCAGGTAATTTATGTTAGCCAATGACAAACATCTGTTTCAAGTGTTTCAATATTTATTAATGTGTGCATATGAGTATGTGATTACAATAATTGTTCAGATGATATAGGAAAAAAGGTTGGTATTCATGCCTTTGAAATTACATCCTCATCATTTAGGTTCATCCTTGAAGAACCAGAGACTACCTAGAAAAAAGTCTACTAAACAGATAACGAAGACTGTTTTGACCATCAACGCACAAATTTTGAGGGAGGCGCCTGCAGAACATACAAGTGACGAGTGGTTTGGACAGTTGGTGATTAGGGTGTTTGCATGGAGAGGAGAGGTGGCTAGTGTTGTTGGACTGCAGAATTTTACCCTCCGCCGAGTTGAAAAGCCTCAAACTTTCTGTCAAAACTTGCTTGGCCTGATTGCAGGAGTAAGCCCTGCCAAGAGGTGCAAAAAATATGAAATTTGAGGGTTTTGTTTTCGGATAGTGGGGAGGGAAAATTTTTTACAGAGCAATTTGAGGGAACTAAAATCTGCAAGAGTAGCAACCTGTGCTATACATTTTCTGCTGGGGCTTCACCCTCCTCTTATAGAATACATGTATGGCACAGAGGTTCTAGAGCTTATACCAGTATTGCCAATCTTAATCCTTCTTTTCCAGCAAGAGAATGGCGTCAGGGGATGGAAATATGGTGGGCTTCACCACCAAAGCCTGCTTGTCAAAATTCTCAAGGATGCAGTCCAAATTCACTGTGCTTAAAAGATCCAAAATATAGCGGGATGAGATGCCTATGTAATCAGAATATGAACCCATATCAGGAATCTACACCAAAAGTATGTTTTCTAGTCCCATTAAATTTATTTTTCATTTTCTCATCCTTTAAGCATGTGTTGATTCTTGAGAGCATCCTTTTCAGAAGTTTTCTAAAAGTTTATTTATTTATAACAAGTTTTTCTTGAAATAAGACTTCTTATTCTTGTGTCAATGTTTTTCAGGGTAGTTTGATATACGGGAAACTAGGAGTCATCCTTCCTGTGGTTGTGCATGGCAACCGACACCAAAGAAGGCCACTCATTAAAACCAACCTTCATTGGTTGATACTCTTGCCAGATCTGGCAGGCAGGCAATGCCCTTCATAACAACCGCCAGCCAAAAAACAGGTAATCTGATTGTTCTGTTATTTGGCCGCTTCTCACTACAAGATTCCTATAACAAAGTAGAATCACTCCAAGCACTTTCAGCATCTTATAGGTCCCCAGACCTACAAAGAGGTAACCACAATATCTAAAAAAAGAGATGGGGACAAACCACATTTAAGGCCCTAGGGCATAGAGAGCCAAGAGTGGAAGGCTGCCCTAACTTACCTTAGCTTAAAGGGGTGTTTTGAAATGAGGGACGAGAATGATGAGGACTATGAGGTCCTTCAATCACTTTGCAAACCCTAGATTCGAGATGGGGCTAGGCAAGTTGGTTTTCAGGTCCCACACTACATCTCAGGTAGCTCTCTACCAGAGGACGAAAGCATGGTTCCAGGACGACATCGTGGTGCACTGATGTCTCTTAGGTGCGCTGGTGTCTATATGGCCAAAGGATCAAAAGTACAATGGGAACTACCAAAAAAGGAGCTGATAGCCTAGCTAATCACTTCCAAAGGGCCAAAACAAGAAAGAGGGAAAATTTGTTGGGGTTGTATAGGGGCTTGCCGCAGTCAGACCCCCGTTTTGGTGTTTCCATCTCTACGGATAGCCAAGTTTGCAACAATGGAGAAATATATGATAAAGAAAGGAAATGGAGTAAAGAAGACAATAAACACTACAAAATAGTAAGGTGCTACTCAACCAAATCATAGAGGAGAGGAATGAAAATGCTTACCACCTCCACCAAGATCTAACTAGCTAATGGAGGAGAAAGTGAGAGGACTCAAGCCCCTGCTACAATGGTGTTGTTCCACACTTGCTCTACAGAGTTAATGGAGCATTGTTGTTGCTGTTATGGTGTACCAAAGTGTTGCTAAAAGTTCTTGAGAATGCAAGAAGTGAGTGCAAGAGAGTTGATTGAATGATTGGAGAGATGAAAGAGGATGAAATGAAGGAATGAAGAGTGAATTTGAAGGATAGAATGAAAAAAATGACCATATCTGGGTTGGTCAGTTGAAGAGGGTGTTACAAATCGACCTCTAATGGGAAGTGTAACACCTCTGCATGCTCCAGACATAGGAATCTTCCAGGGACATAAGCATGTTGCATAGACGTTTGTGTGTTGCACAGGCATCCCCAATAGTTATTCCTTTGTTGACACACAAAATGGGCACCAAGTGGAATGAAGGCAACATGATTGTGTGGAATTTAGCCTTTGAATTTTGTTTTCTAAAGTGAGGAAGGGTAAAAAGGGGAATTTGCATAAGGGGTGCAAACTCGTTCCTATACATTTTTGCCCCACTTTAGCGAGTACGAATACTAATGATTGCTTCGGTAAAGTAGATCGAAGAGTGGATAGAGTTAGAAATGTATACCTAAACCATCGAGGAAGTAGATCGCGATTTGGTGAACTCGAGAGTGTAGGACAAGTAAAGGACTTTATAGCCCCGTATAACTATGAATTTGAAGAATAAAAGCATCTTATAGGTCCCCAGACCTACAAAGAGGTAACCCCTAAGATTTGTCACATGAAGGAAGCCCCAAGAAGCAAGTGCCTCACAAGCCTACAGACCTACAAGGAAAGTGTCCTCCAAGATCTCTCGCATGAAGGAAACCCAAAAAAGGACCTTACAGACCCCCAAACCTGCAAGGAGGCATCCCCCAAGATCTCTCAAATGGAAGAAACCAAGAAAGCACCTAGGAGACCTGCAGAGCTGTAAGGAAGATATCCTCCAAGATCTCTCACATGAATTAAACCTAAGGAAAGCACCCTACAGACCCATAGACCTATAGGGGAGTGACCCCCAAGATCTCTCGCATGGAGGAAGCTCAAAAGAAGCACCCTACAAACCCTTAGACCTATAGGAAGGTATCCCACAAGATCTCTGACATGGAGGAAACCCAAAAAAGTGAACTCTGTAGAGTCAAAAGTGGTTTCACAGGGGCACCTATAAAGTGACTTGTTTACTTGTAGATAGAACATGTCAAGAAGTAACCACGTAGGCAACTAAGTGGATAGTCATGCAGACAATTGATAAGTTGGAAGACTTTCAAAGGGGTCCCTTGGGAACCCGATGTAAAGAAGGGGTCCACTCAAGGGACACACTATTCAAAAGCAGATGTTTCCTTCCCCAAATTGATTCATCATCAAGGAATCCTTTTGAAAGATGTTCACTTCATCAAGGAATTAAAAAGGAAGAATATGCTCCCACGCGAGGGGAAGGTCAAAGTTGCTCCCACCTTGGAGGAAGGTTCTCAAGTTCTTTCTTTGTGAACCCATAATGAAGGAAACATGTTTCGTTAGGGTTTCAAGTCAAGAATGCAATTCTTGAAAGAGTTTGTGATTATTTTCGAGAAAAGATCCGTTTGGAAATGAATGCATTTTCTAAAAATAAAAATGTTATAAAAGTGGCATTGTCACACATGAAAGGGACAACTCATGCAAATAAGAGAGAAAGATTAAAGAGAAATGAAAAGAAACATTATGAACAAAGTGCACAGGGGTAGCCTGATATTTTTGGGGTCAGAATTGCTCATATAAAAATATATATATATATATATCTATATATATATATATATCTATATATATTTATATATCTATGTATAGTAATAATATATAAATGAATTGTCATCAACCCCCTACTATATTAGACCATGTGAAGAATGCATGAGAAGACAAAGTAAAAATAATAAATTAGGTCAGAATGGAAGGGAAGCCTATATGCCCCCAACGCTTTGCATCATCCCCAATTTATCAAAAATTAATCACAAACATGGAAGAATGATGATACAAATAGAGGAAGGTTTATAATACAAAAAACATTCCTGTATCCAAGCACCAACAAGGGTGACAAGGGTCATCTAGGCACACATAGTATGATCATGGGGGAAACACATCACAACACACACACATCTAATCTAAAGATAAAGAAGGGGCCTCCCCTAACACTGATCAACCAAGAGGCCATCTGCTTCCCACCCTAGATCATTGTAGGGGAAAGGAGGATGAGCCTACAGTGGCAAGATTTTAAGGGGAGGAGCTTCCAACCCTCCTGAAACAAGGGCCAAGGAAGAGGGCCCCACAAGTTCCTCTCCATTGAGCTCTTGTGGAGCTAAGGTCAATGAATTTGCGAAGATCGCTGAGAAGGTTGGAATTTCATCCATAGAGTTAAACATGCAATTTACAAGAGTGCCATGCTTAACCTTAGTGGATGGAGAAGGCTACACTTGAGATTCATCGCTAGGCTCACTGAATGATTCAGGAGCATTGATGAACTCAGGGGAAGTCGAGACTGGTTCTATCACTAGGACAGAACAAGTCAGTGTAGGACCAACTTGTGGAGAAGGTGGGCTCCTCTTACATTACCCGTTGTTGGAAGAACTACCCTCCACCTTTTTTTTAATAAGGGGATGCGAACTCCCTATAGATGAGGCAAGAGGTGCAGAGGAAGAGGAGGAGGAGAAAACCATAGTAGACGTGCCACCAAGGTGTTGATCACATCTACGAGTTTTAGAAAATGTGGGACATCTAGAATGGACATCAATAAAGGCGGCTCCAACAAAGGAGCAATGAAAACCTACACCTGTTTAGGGTCAAGCGCATTCATACTCGCAGTAGAAGCTAGAACTGATGTAGAGCTAGATTGAACAGAAATAGATGGGAGGAGAGAGAAGGATGCTATAGGAGGCCCTAAAGCAGGGGTGATCATCTACTCTCTCTTCCTCTATAAGGCAGCCTACTCAGCCATTAGAGCCTTTTGCCGATGCATGTGTTCAGGCGCAAGGAAATTTTTGCAACTCTTTGAACTAGAGGCTGGAGGTTGCAAAGGAATGTAGGGCTTCTGCTCAGTCATGGGAGTGTCCACTACAACCATTTTCAACAGAGGAACAAACTTCGAAATGAGATTAGGAGGAGCAGGTTGAGGAACAACAGGGGGAGTCTGCTCAAGTGCCTCAGCAATGAGCCTCTTCCCGCTTGCTGCTTTGGGAGTAGGAGCAATAGGAGGCCCCGCAGGTCAAATTACCTTAAGGAATCTTTGTTTCTTCCATACAAATAATACCAAGGCCCAGTAGGCTCATTAGGGAGATCTGATATCCCAATCTTGGGCCTACACCAAGGAGGTATCATCAGAATTAACGGGTAAAAACTAGGCTTACTCATCCATTACTCTTCCCAAGAAAGGGGAGAAGATGAGTCAGCTTGAGAGGAGACAAGCTTCTCCTTTCCTTTTCAGGAAGAGGAGGTAGTTGTTTGTTGAGTTAGAGGAAGAACCAATTTTGTCTATTCCTTGCCCCCGGTCTTGTACTTTACATAGTTGTAAATTAGGTCTGTTCTTGGAGGAAGTGGACCAATCGGGGTGGGCCAAAAGTGGTCTAGCGAATATCCCCCATGGGACACCAGGGGCTGTTATCCAATGTCATGCATGACACCTTCATGGGAGAACTTAAAAAACTTATGAATAATGAAGGCAATTCCATTCATGGAAGCTAGTCAAGGTATGCCTCGTTTCGTCTTGAACAGATCCAACTTCAGAATGACATCGAAGACTGTGTCAACAACCCTAGGTCAAAATAGGACAGATAAAGTTATCAAGCAATATGGTTTTAGACAAAGACCATCATGCCTATGGATGGTAGATTTTGTTTCTTCATATTCTTTTCTATGTAATGAATTAAGCCACAATGTCTCCTCGATAATAACATTCACTGTACTCATGGGGTCTACTAAGAATCCTATCACAATGTTGCCATTAAGGTGAGTGACAATGTAGAGGGGAGAGGGCTTGTTATTTAAGGGAAAGTCCTGTGAAGTGAATGTCACATCTAGGGAATTGGGTGTAGGTTGTGTGGTAGGAGTAACCGTGACCATGTGAACATAGGCTTTAGGTTGAGTAAGAGAATCAGTGGGATCAACAATCATGTTAGCAAAATGTGACATAAACATGTTTGTGTATATTTGCAGTTCACTATTCACCTTTACCACTGATTTGTTTGTATTTTGTTTGCTTTCATTGAGATGAATAGTACCATCCTCGACGCAATCCTATATCTCATGAAGTATGTGCATACACTGTTCGATATCATGTGTATTAACTTGATGGTATTGATAGTAGGTGTTTGCATCATACCAATTAGGGAAGGGTTCCTTAAGAGGTTTAGGGTTTGGAAAGGTTACGATCTTATCCTTCAACAACTTTTGCAAGATGGAAGAATAAGATTCTGATAACTTTGTGAACTTTCAGTTGCTTTTGAGGTCATTTTCATCTACACTAGCTACTACATTCACAACAACTTTTCCTTTCCCAGAGATCGATACAATGGACTTTCCTTCAAAATGAGAGGGTGAGGATCCGTCGAACTGAACTACCGTCTACTGATACTCTCGTAGGGTTGCACATAAATGTGTGAAAGAAGGATATTTCATGAGGGAAAACTTCTTTGGCCAAGGCCTTTGTAAGTTCCCTATGAATACCTTCTGCACGCCAGAATCAGGCTGCAGGTATGATATTTGTGAGAAGAGCGCTGGATATCACGCTACAAAATCAATAATATTTTCATTATCTCCTTGTTTGCACCAAACAAGATTTGAAAAGGGCATCTTTCGTCCGATGTTAGCTTGGAACTGTTGTAGGAATTGATTTACAAGTTGATCAAATGAGAAAATGGAATTATCGGGCAAGGAATAGTGCCATTCAAGTGTTGTGTCCTTAAGAGATCGAGGAAATAGTTTTGCCATCAATGGATCATGATGGAAGAAATTTGTGTATAGGGCATTAAAGGTGGACACATGCATTTGTGTGTCCCCTTTGCTGCCATATTTTTCAAATTTAGGGATTTCCATTCCTTAAGGGAAGGGAGTGTTTAGAATCGTGACCAACAATGGGCTATGCTAGAAGAAGGGTAGAAAGATAGGCTTGACAGAGGCTTGGCAAAGACTTGCCAACTAGCTCTGCATCTTACCCATATTCTAAAGAAGAGTGTTCATAATAGGGTCATTAGAAGATATAAGGCTAGAGGAACCTCCTCCAGGACTGCCACTAGAGCCACCACTAGAACCACTGGTGTGACCACTGTCGGAATTGCTATTAGAGCCACCGCCACCAGTATGACCTCTACCGAAGCCACCTCCACTTCCAAATCCACCACCATGGCCTCCACCAGAACCGCCTCCACCAATGCCACTTCTGACGCCGAAGCCACCACAACTACCAAAGCCTCCACCACTCATCTTGTTAAAGCCTCCACTGTTAGAGGTAATAGGAGGGGTGAAGATGAAGCCCAAGGGTACCTTACTCACTTTGATAGTTTTAGGTCTCTCAGAGGTAGAGGGAATGTTGATTAAGGGTATGACATCGACCATGTATACCAACGTAGGAGGCATTGAGATTCCTAACTATCTCTCATGATCTTCAAAAGTGGTCCCTTGTATAATGTTAGGATTGTTAGAAGGGGCACATGCTTCCTTTAGACTATTAAGACTAGCCAAGAGTTCTAAGCCTGTTCAATCTTTTCCAACAATATACTTTATCTCGTTGATGACCTGAGTGGCCTTGACCATCTTAGGGTTTCTTTCCAAGTGTTCTTTTAGGTCACCCAACCCTTTGCTAATATAAAAGGTCATATGCATAGTCATAGCATTGTTTTAGTTGAGTACTCTAATTACAAATCTTCCTTGAAAGGACCCTAATATAATTCCAACAAAGCTTCCTTGATAAAATAAATTCCCTCTTTGAACTATTACATGTTTTTATATCATGCACAATATTCAATGAGGAAGATACAATTAAATCATTTGAACATGCCAAAATATTATTCATGCTTTGTTGCATGTTGACAATGACTACTTGTTTGAATTTCTCTTTTAGCTCTTATAGCCTTCCTTTCCATAATGCACATTTTTTTAGGATTTAATTCTTATAAACAAAGCCTTGCTTCAGTACCTCATAAAGATAAGCATATTCAATCTCAATTATTTATGTCTTTTTTTTTTTGTTAGAGTCATGTTCCCACCATTGTCTCTATTGCCTTTTATTTTTTCTCTCTCTTTAAGGACAATATCTAAATAAGATATTTTAAATATTCACACAATCTTTAAGAGAACTTATAAACTTAAATTATTCCTCGTGTGATCCCACTTAACACATTTGATTAGAAAGGGCCTATGGTGCATCCTATAAATAATAAAATTATAATAATTGTAATAAGATGTATGAACCATATGATTTAATTAGTTGATTAGAGGGTTCTTAATAGCTATTGTTGAGTAGGAGAATAATGGTTAAAGGGTCACCCTTTTGCACTAACACTTCTAGTAAATTTCTTTTTGTTGTATCATACATTGGAATATATTTTAGATCAACTATTTCTATAGGTGTAATTGAACATAAGACTGAATGGTCCATTTAAACTATCTATTCAGTTTTATATTCTAAAATATGAACCATTGACTACAAGAATTAGGTCTACCTTTCATGATTGTATAAAACCTTTGATCATATAATGATTTTATTAAATTTTAAATGCACGTGATTCATTTAAGAGGTTTTATGCAATGCCTTAGTGACACATAGAGATAGAAAAGTATTGAATCTTCCAAGAACTACACATTTTTTTATTATGTTGCACTTTGGTCTTTAAAGAGATACTGTAAACTATTTTTTAGAGATGTCTTGGATATTGATGTTAGTCATGCTTATTCTTCATTATCTTCTAATCATAACATGAAATCATGTTATGAATTTATCTTAATAATGTTATTGCATTTATTCTTCAAGTTAAATAGAAATCATTATAGCATTAGAAGATGTTGATCTCACATAATGTTTCCATCTTCCCTCTACGTCACATGAGCTATTTCTAATTAATCAATTTACTAACTTAATTATAACACAAAAAACCTATGTTCTTAGTTAGCATCTTACATTCTCTTTCCTTGATTTTATTTTCCATAGCAAAGGAAAAAGTTTAAAATTATAATGCACAAAATTTATAATATAAAACTGTGAACCATTTGAATCTATACCTTGCACAAACACAATAAACATGCAAACAATTAGATCAAACACAAGATTAGAAACCAATGATTCCTCAAGAAATCCATTTGAAATTGCAAAAGATGAGAAATGAAAATGAAGAACATAAATGAAACAATTAAATCCTATCTAATGCAAGCAAACTCTTGATCTCTTGAGGGAGTTGGTGCAAATAGGTGTGTGGAGATTTTCCCTTTCCCAACTCCTTGAATGCAAATGTTGATTGAAGATGATTGATCCACTTGATGAAGACTTTGAATGTATGCTCCAAGCTTAAAATCTGCAAAAAAACCTAGCTATGATTCAATGAGATGGATGAGAATTGCTAAGTATTTTAGCATGGTAACTTTGCTTGAGATGTGGATGATAAAATGAATGGTGAAGCATTGTATTTATAGAATGATAAGTTGAAGAGATGTCCAAATTTGATCAATGTGGGACAAAGATTCAACCAATGATATAATGCCACTTGTCAACATGTGAGAGGATGAAGGTTGAGCAAGTTTTGAGGATTGTGCAAGTTTGAAATTTGAATTTGATGAGATGACATGTTTAGGGGGGATGAAAAAATGAGTTAAATGCCAAGTGGGAGACATGTAAGAGACAATGTAAGAGCTTTAAATGCTTTGTTGGATGGACAAGTCCTTTGGGGGGAGATTTCAAATTTGAGGAATATTCCCACTTAGATGCCTTTTTTTGAATGAAAATAGGAATTATTAAATCAAATAAATGATTTAATTGTGCAAGTTGCAAAATCTAGAGGATTTGAGTGATTAGGATTAAATTGAATCAGATTTGATTAATTTAAGCGATATTTAGTTGATTTGACAATTTGATTTATATTTTTGGATTAATTTAAATCAAAAAGAGAGGAATATGATAAGAGGCTAATTAACAAAGATTTTGATTTATTTAATTAAAAAGGGATGAAAATGTATTAAATTAAATAAGGTTTAATTTATTTAATTTAACAGATAATAGATTCTTAGAGATTTAATCAAATAAAATTGATTATTTAATTAAATAGGGATAATTAGATTGGATGAATTGATTTAATTAATAAGGGAAAGTGACTTAATTAGACAAAATAATTTATTTAATTAAGAGATGAATATTGATGAATTTAATCAGATAAGGGAATTTGATTAAATAGTTAGACCGAGGGATGATTTAGGAAGAAATGATGTTAGTAGATCAGAGTTAGATGCGCAATGTCAACTTGTATATTTTGTGTGTCTACATTTTTCCCCTCTTTGAAGCAATGTACTTGTTGCATTGATTCAAAGAATGATCTTGTCATGATCAAAATCAAAAAAATTATGATTTCTCGGATGCCCCACTATTGCCCCAGTGAGAAGAATTGCACTGGTATATTGCCCCCTCGAGATGTTGAATGGGAATGCCAATTGCCAATCAAAATCGCGATAAAATGCGAGAGGAGTGGTTGATGTAGATGAATGGACATTCATTAGCTGTGGGTAGCTTCATGTACCAATTGGGATAGAAATGTTAGTAAAGATAGAAGAATGAAAGAATGAGATGATCATGCAAATGGTGATGACTACTTGCCGTGGAGTTGGGATTTTCAAAGGGCGGATTTCCTTATGTTTGATAATACACGCAGTACAATGCATCAAGGTATCGAGAACCAGGATGGCATTGTACCTAGTGTGATGGACTTTGACTCGACAAATCGGATAGGAGTATTCTTGTTCATACCTGACATACGGAACCCTGTCTAGAAAATAGTTCAAATATTTCAAATATCTCAAACCAAAACATAGGAAGGCGAGCCTTTCTATGTGGTCAACAAGAAACTTAAAACACCCTCGCTATAGACTAAACAAAAGCACGCATGACCAAGGTTATATTACAAAGATATCCAACAAGCACAGCAGACAAAAGATAATGATCGTTGCCCCATTCCTATCTCTCTAAATCCTTCGTTCGGACATCATCGAGAGGTCCTTGGAATGAGCACCATGAGATAAATCAAACAAGATAAAGTAAGTGAGCAAACAAACTAATGTTCTTCATACCGTTAGCAGAGAGAAATGATGTTTCGAAAGATGGGAGTCGAAACTTATTGCCAAAAGATAATGTCCATTGTCGGAACGGATCCTAGGACATGTTAATGACACGTCGTTTTGTTTACCCAAAGTGGTTGGTTTGATAAAAGTGCCCATTGTCGGAACAGATCCTAGGACAAGATTTTATCAAACAATGATGAAATTGATTTATGATTTATATGCCATTGATAAGAAAAGAGTTGACCAACTTGCTTGCTGACTGACTTATACTTGAGATTTTGACAGTTTAGGTTTTCACATTTGACTGCTAGACTTGTTTCCGACTGTTTTACCAAATGTTGAGGGTGATGACGATTTATTGGTGATTGATTGATTATTGTGAGTGTAAGCGAGATGAGGCGGATGGATTTTTTTTCAAATATTTGGATGTTTTTGGAGTTTTGCAATGTTTTGAGGCTGTTTTTGGTATTTTTGAGATTTTCCAATGTTTTGATTTTCACCTCTGTTTTTGAGATTTTCTCGAGATTTTGACCAAGATAATAACCTAAGGACCTATCCTAGGGCCTTGGGGGCTGATCAACATATTATCCTTGCCTATGTTATATAGGCAGAGACCACGTAGTTCGACTGATGACTTGACTAATTTATAGATGAAGATATATATGATGAAATGTCAATTTATTATGACGGGACTCTATAGGGATCAATTTGTTCGATGATCAAAGATCAATCCTGCTTACGCTCAAGCTTCAGAGATCTATATAGTTCGAAGATTTTAATTTTGTTTTTGGATTTTGAAATTTTCTCGATGTTTTTGGATTTTTTTGATATTTTGATGTTTTTGGATTTTCCGATATTTGAGGATTTTAAGATCACATACGTAATCCGATCCGAAGAGAACGTGTCAGCAGGAAGGAGACTATCTTATATAGGGCAGGATAAATCGATTTTTAAGGGCCGAGAATGCACGAGGAACTATGACAATAAATGCAGACCAAGCTATGTGTAGATGCAGATGGAAGGTGAAATGCTATGATATGTAATGGGTGAGGAATGATGCAAAGCAAGCCAGACCAAGATGGATGTGAGAGGCTTATTTACAAGGTGCCTTGCTACTGTGTCACCAAGGTATTTGCCCAAAGTGCCACCGAAGTGGTTTTCACTAGAGGACGATTTTTTTTTCTTTAATCGCTTTTGATTTTTTGATTTTTTTTAAGGTTTCACCAAGACGCCTGCTTGCCAATTTCACTACAACCATTTTTCAGACTTTAAGACATTTTTTGGATTTTGGTTCTATACCTTGAAAGATTTAGGCATAAAACTTTTTGAGATGGGAGCTATTCATTGGCTCCTATAGGGGTTCCCCTTCGGGTGTTGATAACTGATATGCCCCTGATTTGTAGCTTGCTGTGATGACAAAGGGTCCCATCCAGTTGGGTTCAAACTTTCCCTTGCCATTTGGGTTCAAGACATTCTTCTGATTCTCTTTTAGCACCAATTCTCCAACTTGGAAAGTTCTGCTTCTGATTTTCTTGTTGTAGCTCCTTTTCAGTCTATTCTGATACACTTGCAGATGGTTTAAAGCATCCAAACGTCGCTTGTCCAACAGTTCCAGCTCGTTCAGTCTTGAAACTCGATACTCCTCGTCCGTGATGAGGTTTTGCAATGATACTCTGAGGGATGGTAACTCGATCTCAATGGGCAAGATGGCCTCTGATCCGTAGACCAAGGAAAATGGTGTGGCACCAGTGGGTGTGCGGATGCTGGTTCGGTAAGCCAAAAGGGCAGGATTAAGCTGCAAATGCCAGTCACGACCTGCGTCATTGACTATTTTCTTAAGGATTTTGAGGATGGTTTTATTTGTAGCTTCTGCTTGGCCATTGCCTTGGGGATAGTATGGGGTGGAAAAGCGATGTTGGATTTTGAACTTATGACATAGGTCACGGACTTCCTAATTTTTGAATGGTGTCCCATTATCTGAGATAATAGCTTGTGGAACACCATAGCGGCATATGAGATAGTTCAGGATGAACTTTGAGATCTGCTTTCCTGTTATGTAGGTCATAGGTATGGCTTCAAACCACTTGGTGAAGTACTCAGTTGCAGTTATAATGAATTTGTGGCCGTTGGATGAGGTGGGTGTGATTTTCCCAATGAGATCGAGTCCCCACTATGAAAAGGGCCATGGTGTGATGATTGGATGAAGCTCTTGAGCTTGAGCATGGATGAGGTCCCCGTGTTGCTGACACTGTAAACACTTCTTGACGTATTCATGTGCCTCTCTGTCCATGGTAGGCCAGTAATACCCACTCCTCAGCAATTTCTTAGATAAGGTCATGCCACTCGAATGAGAACCACAGATGCCGTTGTGCACCTCAGTTAGGGCAGCCGAAGCCTCCTCAGGGTTAAGACATCTTAGTAAGGTTCCTTCTATGCTTCTGCGATAAAAGGTTTCTCCTAAAATGACAAAACAAGATGCTTTCTTGATAAAGGTTCGTCTAAGGCTTGAATGCAAATCGGTGGGAATGATACCTATCCTAAGGTATGTGTAAATGTCTTGGTACCACTGATCATTTGGACCAACGATTTTGCCCACAAATTCTGACTCTGGTACCTTGAATGCTGGTACGAGAAGCTGCTCTACCAAGAAGTCGTATTTCGGAACATTTTGAGGGATCTCTAAGAGTGATCCAATAGTTGCCATTGCGTCTGCTGCCCTGTTGTTGGTTCTTGGTACTTGCTCAAATGTGATGTCAACAAAATATTCCTTGAGATTTTCCACTAGCCTTTTGTATGGAGTTAGCTTATCATCCTTTGTTTGGTACTCATTGTTCACTTGATTTATGATAAGCTGTGAATCTCCATATACCTTCAATGCCATAATGTTCCACTGTACTGCTATCCTGAGACCTATAGTTAAAGCCTCATATTCTGCAATGTTGTTGGTACAAGGGAATGCTAGTTTGTATGATCTTGGTATACAATCCCCTTGTGGAGTGATGAAGAAGATACCAGCTCCTGACCCATGTTGTGTGTAGGATCCATCAAAGTATAGTTTCCAATGAGTAGCTATGTCAATGTTGAAAATGGATTCATCTGGAAATTCTGAAACAAGTGGGTTCTCCGCATAGATAGGTGCATCTGCCAGTTGGTCTGCAATGACCTGTCCCTTGATTGCCTTGCGCTCCACATACTCAATGTCATATTCTGATAATATCATTACCCACTTAGCCATTCTTCCTGTAAGCATTGCCTTTGAAAGAAGATACTTTAAGGGATCAATTTTAGCTATGAGTTTGATCTTGTGTGCCAACATGTAGTGTCTGAATTTTTGGGATGCAAACACCACTGCTAGGCAAGCTTTTTCAATGAATGTATAGTTTAACTCATGGCCCACCATTGTACGGCTGATGTAGTAGATGGCTCTTTCTATTCCATTTTCATCATGTTGTGCTAGGAGAGCACCAAGGGCTGCTGCAGTTGCTGAGATATAAAGGATCAATGGTTTGTTCTGAATTGGAGGCCTTAGTACTGGAGGTGTTAACAGATATTCCTTGATTTTGTTGAAGGCTTGTTCACATTTGTCATCCCATTTGTACGTTACCCCCTTGTGGAGTAAGTGAGAGTAAGGGATTTGTTTGTCTGCTAATTGTGCTATGAATCTACGAATTGACTGAAGCTTGCCTTGGAGACCTCTCAGTTGTTTCAATGTCCTAGGAGCTTCCATTTCAAGTATTGCTTTCACCTTTGCTGGATCAATCTCAATGCCTCTCATTGACACTATGTAGCCCAACAACTTTCCTGATTGTACGCCAAAGACACACTTCTTGGGATTCAAACGAACCTTGTATTCTTCTAGTCTATCAAAGATAGCACTCAAGACTGATATATGATCCTTCCTCTTTTTGGATTTTCCCAAGATGTCATCGACATAGTCCTCAACTGTTTTGTGGATCATGTCATGGAATATTAGTGTCATGGCCCTTTGGTATGTGGCCCCAGCGTTCTTTAAGCCGAATGGCATTACGTTCCAGCAGTATGTGCCCCAAGGACAAGTGAAAGATGTTTTATGTTGGTCTTCCTCTGCAATTCTTATCTGATTATAGCCTGAAAATCCATCCATCAAGGAAAGCATTTCATGCCCTGCAGTCATGTCTACAATCATATCAATGTTAGGCAATGGAAAATCATCTTTTGGGCAAGCCTTGTTCAAGTCCCTAAAGTCCGTATAGATTCTTATGCCCCCAGTTGGTTTTGAAACCGGTACTAGATTGGAGACCCACTCAGGGTAGGCGATCGTTCGTATGAATCCCGCATCTAGTAGTTTCTGGAGTTCCATCTTGACTAATAGAGCAATCTATGGGTGCATCTTTCTCAACTTCTATTTTACAGGTTTAGCTTCAGGATAGACTGCCAAGTGATGAACCACTACCTCTGGATCCAATCCTGGCATATCAGCATAGGTCCATGCAAAATTTATCTTCCTCTCCTTTAAGAAGGTAGCCAACTCCTCCTGTTCTTTGCATAATAATGACTCAGCGTAGAATGTAATATGAGGAGTTTCTTGTGTTCCCAGATTGATGGGGTTGCACTTTTCTGCTAGCATAGCTGACTTTTCTTGGTGTATAGTTGTAAGAGGAAGATTGAATCCCCCATCCTCAGATGCCTCAGAGAGGTTTTCACCATTGGATGCATCCTTTCTTTTTACTTTTTCAGAGTCAGAGAGTGCCACAAGGTGGTTTTCACTCAAGGACTTGGAGATTATTCTCAATTTTTTATTTTTGCGATTGAGGGATTCAATCATTTCTCCATAGTATGCATGTGTATCCAGCTCTATGATGAAACCTGCCTTATGATCCCCACATGGAATGTCATCCCTAAGTCCCATGAATTCTGAGAGTGCCTCATCATTTTCAAACATGTCAAGAATTGGTGGTCCTCGTTGGTCGTAATCAATCAGTTGGGGATAGACTAATCGGATTTCATTGCTTTGGTTTTCAGACTCATAAGATAAGGTGCTAATCATAAGGACGTTAGTATCCTCAAACAGCAAAGGTAATCCTATTTCTGGTGACTCAGTTAAATCAGTGGGCATTCCTAAAGTCATGGAGGATTTTGGAGTAGCTACAGATTCCTGAGGAGGCGTTCGGTTCCGTCTATCCTGGGCACCTCGACCAAGTACAGTTACCTTAGGAGTAGGATGACCAATGCCAAGATTTTTTATTTGCTTCTCAGGTATAATGGGTATTACACGCCCATTATTATCTTGGCCTAACCCTTGGTTCCGGTTATAGCCCATCAAGAGCATCAGCTTCATACCTCTGTTTCGTTCGTCCATAGGCAATTCAACTGCCGGTATATCATCTCGATAAAGGAGATGAGATAGGTCCCCCTCTAATGTTTCCTGACCAAGATCTCCTGCACTTGTGAAGGTAGGGTTTCGTTCATAGGAGCCTTGAGATGTTGAAGCTTCTTGTGATTGTGGTCGTCCTCTTGATCTAGGAGATTGTGGTAGCTCTCCTACTACAAAAGCATTCTTAGGCATTGAATAGTTTCCACAACCATCATCTTGTATTATGACTTTGATATCAGAAAAGGCGGGGATGGCGGGGGTGGAGGGTGTCTCTGTCACAGAAGTGAGAGTGGCGGGATCCACGTAAGGTGTTGATGGGCCTTCATCATTCTTGGGTACTTGCGGGATCTTGTAGTATTTTGCCTCTAGATTTTTGCAGTAGGCAAATGGCTCAGGATCTCCATGGATAGTAACCTCTTGACCTTCATGTGTGAATTTCACACATTGATGAAAGGTTGAAGCTACAGCTTGCATTGCATGTATCCATGGTCGCCCTAGGAGAATGTTGTATGGTAAATCGAGGTCCAAGACCTGACAGTTGGTTTGCATGATGGCGGGTCCAACCTGGACAGGAAGTTGAATGGTGCCTTGGGATACCCTTTCCTGGTCATCGTATGCTCTTATTGTGATGCCTTTTCCTTTGTCAATTGAATCCTCTGAAATGTTCAAATTCTTTAGAAGCTTTAAGGAGCAAATATTTAAGCCTGCACCTCCATCCACCAAGACTCTCTTGACTTTCTTTTTATTTACGTACACCTCCAGATGAAGCGCACGGTTGTGAGATGGTTGTGTGGGGAAGTCTTGTTCAGAAAATGTAAGAATGTTAGGTGTGGTGATATTTGCGACCATAGCTTGGAATTGTTCTGTATCTAGATCTGCGGGGACAGTAGATGACGCCAAAGCTTCTTCTAGAATCTTTTTGTGTGCAGATGAGATTTTGAGTAACTCCATGATGGAGATATGTGCAGGGGTTCTTTTCAATTGATCCAAGACATTATAGCCACTAGGGTTAGACCTTGGATTGGATGTGGAATTTCTGCTTGGTTGGGATGGTGCTGCAATGGTAACCTTTCCACCTCTTGTGGTGACTCCACAATCGGCTTGGGCCCCTTTGATGGTGATGACTCCACAAAACTCGTCTAAACAAGCAACAACACCCTCGTATGTGTGGTTGACATTTTTATAAGCCCCTTTTCCTTTGTCTTGATCTTTGTTTCCTTTGTTGCCATGATTCGGCATCGGATTCGTGTAAATCTTGAGATCTTTGTTTCCTGATGGTGCTTCCACATCTATGATTTTGTCATCTATGAGGTCTTGAATTAGATTTTTGAGCCTCATGCAGTTGTTTGTCGTGTGTCCCTTGAGTTTGTGGAAGTCACAAAGATAATTCTCATTATACCATGGTGGCTTGACCGATGGTTCTTGATAATTATTATGTGTAGGGACCGTTATCAATTTTTCATCTACCAATCTTTTCATGATTGCTTCAGCAGGTTCCCTAAGGAGTGTGTATTTTCGTTTGGGGAAGAACTTGTTTCGCTGTGGTTCTCCTTGATTATCAGTGTTGTTTGTGTTTTGGTTATGGGATGGTTGGACCACAGTATTGACTTGTCGATTGCTTTGATTGGTATTTTGGTGTTGTTGTTGTTGGGATGGTGGATTGTTCTTCCGTGGGGCACTAATGACAACTTTGGCGTCAACGACACCATCATTGGTTACATTACGATTCTTTGCCCATGTTCGTGGTTTGTCATGATAACTTGGATGATGAGCGGCCTTCTTGATATGATGAAGTTTCTCCCTGTGTGGCAAGGGCTCGTTCGATATTGAGCGCCCTAGGGATCAACTGGTCGTAAGTGGTGATGTTTTGCACTTTGAGGTGGAAGGCCAAGGGCCCATCAAGATTCGCAATGATAGTTCCCACTTGTTGCTCTTCAGGCATGGACCACTTGCTTTGATTAGCTTTGGATCGCCATCGTTGTAAGAAAGCACCGAATGATTCATTTTTCCCTTGTTTGAGAGATGATAATTCCTGTAAGCTAACCTCCATGGGAGTGTTGAAGGAATAATTATGTATGAAGGCATCTATGATTTCCTGGAATTTTTTGATTCCAGAAAGTCGAGAAAACCAATCAATAGCGTTTCCAGCCAAGCTTCTTGGGAATAATCTCATCAAGTACGTTTCGTCGTAAGCCACCTCCATGCAATGTACTTGAAATTCCCTGATGTGATCTTCAGGGTTACCCGTTCCGCGATATTTGTCAAATTTAGGGATCTCAAACCCTTTTGGGAATGGTTTCATTTCTACGCTCCTATCAAATGGATAAGGGCATAGGTTTTTTTGTGGTTTTGGTGTCCTTCCTGATTGAAGGTCAAGCACTTGTTGTGACAGAAATTTTATTTGTGCGGTGACATCCAATTGTGGATCAGGAGGTGGAATGAAGGTGTTCTGGGGGGGTGGAGTGGGTGTTTGAATGGGTGGAATGTTTGCTTGTTGTGCCATGTATGCTTTCAACAACGCTTGTTGTTGATCTTGTTGTTGTTGCGCTAATAGAGCTTGTTGTTGTGCTTGATGTTGTTGGTCCAACAATGCTTGTTGTTGGTCAGCTAGGGCTTGTTGGGCTGCTTCTTGTTGCTCTTGGTATTGCTCTAACGCTTTCTGATATGCGAGTTGTTGGGCTGCTTGTTGTTGTGCAAAGTACTGCGCTTGTGCTTGCACTCGTGCTTGGGCATCTTGGGCATCTTTTGCAGCTTGAGCAGCTTGTGCGGCTTGTGCGACTTGAGCAGCTTGTGCAACTTGCACAATTTGAGTAGCTTGTGCGGCTTGTGTAGCTTGCGCAGCTTGAGCAGCTTGTGCGGCTTGTGTAGCTCGTTGTTGTTGTTGCAACAAAGCTTGGGCTTGTGCCGCTTGTTGTGCTTGTTGTTGTTGCAACGATGTTTGAGCTTGATTTTTCTGTGAAGCTTGAGAAGCGTGCGTGGCTATAGGTGCTTGCTGAATTGTTTGATATTGTTGGAGCAATTGTTGGTATGCTTTGAATGCAGCATTGTAATGGCTTACTTGGCTTGGTCGCAATGGTGGTGGTGGTGGGATCGGAATTGTGTTGGATGGAGTGGTGGGAGTTTGAGATGCGCTTAGAGCGATGGTGGTGGTGGGAGGTTGCGATGTAAGGGGTGTGATGGGGGTAGTGGAAGTTTGAGGTATAGTGCATGTAGTGGTTGGAGTGAATGTGGTGATAGGTGCATTTGGGATGGGTGAAGTGATAGGAATGGTGGGACTAGGTGAAGTGGCAGGAATGGTAGAGATGAGCGAAATAGTGGGTCTTTGAGAGACCATATTTTGATTAGCTATCATGTGTTGGTTTGATGTGGATGGTGTGTTTGAAAGATGTGATGTACCCCCTTGGTTGGATGAATTGATTTGGATGGGGTGATTTATGTTAGGGAAAGGTGGAAATTTAGGTAAAGGGGGGATCCCTAAACCAAAATATGGTGTTGACGTGGTGGGAGGTGTGAATGATTTGAAGGGTGGAAAATTTTCTTGTGCAAATGAAGAGACAAATCCGTAAGGTCTCTCTATTTCGGATGAGCTTGCTTGTACCAAAGGTCTAGACACTTGCATGTCAAGGGAAAATGATGAGGTGGTATGGTAAGGAACCTCAGATGTATCGATAAATCCAAGTGGGTTGTAAAGTGGATTTTGATGCGTGTTGAAGAGGGTATCATCCTCATTGATAGTAGGTTCTATGGTGGTAATGGAAGTGGTTGATTGTGGAAGGGTGTTTTGGTCATTTGGTACAAGAAGCTCATCCTCAATAGTGTTGAGAATTGATGGATTTATTTTAGCCATTGCGCGAAGAAACTTTTGTAGTTTTGGTTGTTTGAGCATCTCAAGAACTTCTTCCTCACTTAATTCTGTTGGTGTGATGTCTTCCACCAAGACCTCTTTTTGTGGATCGTGTGTAGTGATAGTGAGGTCTGGAAGTGGTGTGTTTTGGATTTCTGGAATGTTTTGGCTTAGATCACTTGTGGTTGATGTTTCTTGATTTAACTCCATGTTCCTCTTGTGTTGTGATCTTGTTTGAACCATAAAAGAGCAAACTAGGATGTGTAAAAGATCAAAGATGTGAAGATGAAAGGTGTATGATATATGGGTGAGAATGGAAGTTTTGAATTTGTATTGAAAATCTTGATGTGATGCTAGGTACTTTGGGTTTGCTTTGATTGATGTTTGTTTGATGTTTAGACTTTGAATTCTATCTTTTGAATGTTGATGTTTGAGCAAGAGATATCCCCAAGATGTTTGAATGATGATCTAAAAAAGATAACTAATGCTCATAAAGGATAATTTGATTTAGGAGTGAGAATAGGATGTGTCTACTCACAAGCTAACCAAAAGATAATCCAAATTAGTGATGGGAGAAGGATGCATCTATCCACCATTAATTTGAACAAAGTGATAATTCAACTAAGCATGTGCAAAAGGATTCATTCACACACACTTGAGTTGAACAAGTTTGATGTTGATGTTTGAAGAATTCAAAGTCTCATGTTTGAAAAGTTTTGATGTCTACCAAAGGAGCCTAGCATAGTTGTGTCAAGATTTTCTCAAAATGTTGGTGAGATGTTTATGGTTGATGATGTTTTTGATGGATGAATGTTTGTTTTGATCTTAGAATGACCCTAGTTTAGACTTTTGTTTAACAAGACCAAGGTATTGAAGAACATGTTATGCCCTAAGCAAGGTATCCAATCCCTTGAAACAATCTTGGATTTTGTGTGTAGTAAAATGAATATAAAGTGGGGTTGTCTCTTGAAGCATGTCTATAGAAATTAGCCAACAACTTTTCTCTAAAATCATATAACCTTTTGAGTCTTTGTTGATGTTGTTTTGGGCTAAGTTTCTTTTTCTTGGGTTTTTGTATCTTGACCTTGCGAGAAATCATTGAAAAGACATGTGTGGGGCTCAATTGCTTATCTTTGCTTTTAATGACTTCTTTTTACCAAATACACTTTCTTGATTATGTTTCAAACTAAAGATGTCCTATGTCAAAATTCCTTTTCTTCCCACAAAGTGTTGTGTGGGAGTTCCAAGAAATTGAGGCAAAGGGATTTCCTAGGTTAACCCTAGTTAGAGCAAATGACGATATAAATTCAAGTGCTGAGAAACCTCTAAGGACATAATCCCAAGGGAAAGCAACAACACTTAAATTTGTCAAAAGGTATTTTCTCTATCAAAAGGGGTTTGAAATTTGCATGATCATGTTTAAGTGTTTGTTTTCCAATGTTTACGAACAAGCATGTGTTTTTGTAACCCAAAAGCATGTACAATCCTATGGATGTGATAGACAATGTTTGTTGAGTCCCCACTTGGACAAGTCCAGCTACACCTACTTTTAGCGGATGGTTAGATGTTGATTCGACTGCTCTCCAATGACTCATTATCACAATTGGGGCAGCCAAGCATCAACACCCATGAAACTCCCATGGCATGCTTTCCATCTCTACTAGAAGACCGTGAAGAGTGGGGTGGCTTCAGAAACGACCGCTCTTGCACCAACAAATAGATTAAGGATTTTGGAAAATTCTAGTACATGGGTTCTAGTAAGGACTTTTTCATGGAGTTGGACCCAACGGCAAGAGTCCCCTTTCGGATCCATCTTGTCGAATCAACCGCGATATTGGCATTTCTTCCAATATCCACATTTATATCCCGCTGGAAATACTCTTGGCTTTAGAGTGTTACCGGTTGAGCCGTTCCCTTGGGTGATTACTTTTTCCCACAAGGCGGGCCCTCTAAGATAAACAAAAGTGAATGAAGAACAATATTCGTAACTCGATCAATCCTTGTAGGCAACAAGGAGAGAGAATGTACACAACAAAGTCCCCACTCACACTCGCACAATAGTTTGTTCAATTTTAAGCCCAAATCGAAGTGTGGAGGTGATTGCTTTATCTCAACCCAAAGTCATGGAAAAGACCTTTTGATTCTCAAGATCGCTATAAAGCGCGAGAGAAGCGCATACGTCCTTTTCCAATGGCTTTAGTCTAAGTAAGCCCTCACAAACAAACAAAACTACACTTGTTCTTTTTAAACCCTCAAAGCAATGATGATTTTGTTTTAAAGCACCAAATGAAGTGTGAGAAATTGCCTTGTTCAATTGTTAATCCAATAAACCAAATCTAGTAAGTTGTGATCCTAAAGTTCATTTTAGCCTTTGCAAGAAATGAAAAAGGTTCTTTTTAAGCCCAATTGAAAAATAGTGTCCTAAGAAGGAGAAGGATGACAAATTCTTTGAAGAAGTGTTAAACAAACACTTAAGTGTTAAAAAACACTTAGATTAGACAAAATATCATCCTCATGCTCCTCTTTATTTTGATTTTGATTTCCAACCTACAAAAGTGATCAAAATGTTAGATGAGATCAAAAGAAACAAAAGGATATAGGGGTTAGACAAACCATTTACCAAAACACCCTAACACTTAGCCAAGTTATCATGTATTTTTACTTTAAATGCAAATTTGAAAATTTTAGCTAATTTATAGTTAAGAAACACTTACACCATTGGATAGATTATGAAATTCTACCCTATTTCAAAAACAAAAGCATCAAAAAAGACCTTCGTATGACCAAGATATGGTCATTTTAAAAACTGACTCATAAGCGCTAAAACAGTGATCATAGACGCTGCAAAAATGATCATGGGTGCTGCAGGAATGATTATAGACGCTGCAGGAATGCTTAAGGGCGCTGCAGAAATGCTCAAGGGCGCTGCAGGAAGGATTAATAGCACTGCAAAAAGGATTAAGAGTGCTAAAACAGTGATTAAGAGCGCTGTAATAATGATTAAGGGTGCTAAAACAGTGATCACGGGCGCTAAAATACGGATTTATGAACAGAACTGTAAAAAACGGTGAAAATTTTAAAAACTTGTTAGAATCTGTCGATCAGCCCTCCTTCTAGCGCCAATATGTGAACCCCTAATTCGAAGTGCCTACAAAAACACAACAACAAATAACGTTAGAGAGTTATTTTGTAAGCATGAACAAGGATTCCCCATGAAATCCATTCACAAAGCTAAAAATAGGAAATAGAACAAAGAAAACAATGAAGAACATAATGGAAATATGAAATCCTAATTTAGCATGCAAACACTTGATCCCATGGGGGAGTTGGTGCAAATAGGTGTGTGGAGATTTTCCCTTTCCCAACTCCTTGAATGAAAATGTTGATTGAAGATGATTGATCCACTTGATAAGTCCCTCAATGAGCTCCAAAATCTGCAATAAACTAGTTAAGAAGATGGATGGAATTTGAGAGATATTTGTGCATAATAACTTTGCATAATTGTGGATGATGAAATGCATGGTGAAGCATTCTATTTATAGAATGTTGAAATGGAAACAAAGCCAAAATAGAGCAATGTGGGACAAAGATTTGGCCAATGGCAAAATGCCACTTGTCCAAATGTGATTGGATGAGGAATGAGCAAGTTTTGACAAATGTGCCAATAAATGCATTTTTGAATTTGAATTTTGAGAAAAGACATGTAAGAGGGGGAAAGAAAATTGCATTGAATGCCACTTGGCTCAAGGCAAGGACATGTAAGAAGAAGTAAATGCCTTGTTGAAAGGACTTGTAAGAGAGAGTAAATGACATGTTGGAAGGACATGTCATTCAAATTTTGAATTTGAAATAGAAGAATATTCCTCCAAAAGATGCTTTGTTGAGGGAAAATGAAGATTTAATAAATCAATAAATTGATTTATTTGTGCAAGTGGAGATATCTAGAGAATGCAAGTGGGTGAGATTAGTATTTAATCCTGGTTAGATTAAATAAATGATTATTATGTTAATTTAATGATGATTAGGTGAGTTGACTTATTTTGACTTAGATTTTTGGATTAATTTAAATCAAACAAGAGAGGAAATGATTTAATGAGTTTAATTAAATAAACATGTTTTGATTATTTAATTAAAGAGATTGAAGTAAGATTAAATTAAATAAGATTTTAATTTATTCAATTTAATAGATAGACTTTAGAGATTTAATTAATTAAGTAAAATTAATTATTTAATTAAAAGAGATGGAGAATGATTTAAGAGACTTAATTAAACACATGATTTGTTTAATTAAGAGGAGAAAACAAATGAATTTAATCAAATAAAGATATTTAATTAAATGGGTAGGTTGGGGAATGATTTAGGATGAAATGATGTCGGTAGTCAGATTTAGATGCGCAATGTCAACTTGTACATTTTGCGTGTCTACATAAATATTTCTATTTATTTATAAGTAGATGAACTAAAGGAGTGAATTAGTCAAATAAATTGTATTTAATTAATTAGATTATCCAGACCATTTTTAGGTGTATACATTTTGCCCCTCTTTGAAGTGATCTGTTTATGCATTGCTTCAAAAAAAAAATTGCTGCTGCTGCCAATATTGACGAAAATAATTTTCATTATGCCCCAAACATTGATTTTCAAGTGATGATGGATATATGCCCCCTCAGGAGATAAGTTGATGAATTTTTTTGATTTATTTTTATTTTTTCAAATTTTTATGATTTATGATGATTTATCTCCTGATAAAGAATATTGATTTTGCCAGTTGATTAAATATTGCCCTGCTTTGCCTCCTTGTGTTTGATGATTTTTTATCGTGTCAGCTTTTGATTTGATATTGATTGATGATCCTGATAGATTAGAAGATTATTGATCTCATGATAGGTGAGATTCAATGATTGATTGATTGATTGACCTCATGATAGGTGAGGATCAATGGTAGATTGATGATTGACCTCATGATAGGCGAGGTTCATTGATTGATTAATTGATTGACCTCATAATAGGTGAGGATCAATAATAGATTGATGTTTGACGTCATGATAGGCAAAGTTCATTGCTAGATTGATTGATAATATTGCTGATTTGTGATATGTTATGATCATAGGAGGATTTTAGAGCTCTTCCCAAAGATGTGGGACATGATTCCACATCTGGTGCAGGCCGATATAGATATCATTAGTCGATGTGGTTTATAAACTTTGATTGATATGCCCTAGTATAGGATTGATTAATGTATTGAAACTTGATGTACACTTATTCAGTCAGAGATTTTATGATTGCTCTATCATGTTATTGATTCACCAGCATTGGAAAATCTATAATGCAAATGCAAAACTAATATGAATGCAATCTAATTTAACCATGCAAATCTACATATGCAAACATTGTCATCTTAATAGTCCATTTATCATTATTTTATCATCATTGAGCCTTTAAAATGTTGAAAGTGAGTACAAGCATCGATGGTATGAGTTAGACCATGATGACCTGAGTACTACTTTCATGATTTTTGATATTGCAAGTGAACACAAGCATCTAGGTATAATTAAACCGAGATGACCTGAGCATTTCTTGTACAAATAGACAAGAATCAATCATTTTGCTATGTGAATTCAAAATGTCATCAGTGATACTTGGTAGAGCATGTCTCATGACAATTCACACAATAATAATGATCAACTCATAGACAACAGACAAAGAAAATACCATTCTCCTTCCTAGCTTCTCTAGTTCAATACATCATCGAGTTGCTCCAAAGAAATGATAACAGAAATCAAAGTACAACATTTGAACATTCAAGCTGAAGCAATAAAATTATGATTCAAAAGAATATCATCCATCTAAAGTTGTTTTGATTGATTTGATTTCAGTTGTTTGATGTAGATGGTTGATTTTCTGAAATGTTTTGATGTTTGATGTATGTTCAATGTTGAGTTTTTCTATGATCATTGTGTTTTCTTTGTTGTCATACTATTGTTGTCCATTTGATTAAGCTCAAAGTTTATTGCCCCCAGTGAGTTTAGGATTTTTCCCCCAAGCTAGGGTGAGACACGACCACCTTGCCAAGATATATACATGATGTTCTCTTTTCAATGATAGGCAAAATGATGGCAAAAGTGAACGACAAAGACATGCATCTAATAGATGGAAAAGATAGTTTAAATCACAAGTAGCACTTGTTTCCAGGTTTTCACTACGTTTTTTTATTGCACTTTTTCAAAATTTATGATTTTTTGTATTTTTTTTAACTTTTTAACTTTTTTTGTATTTTTGTATTTTTTTTTTGGATTTTCTATTTTTATATTTTTTTGGATATTTAAGACGAAATGAGATGATATGATTGATTGAAGGAACAAGATGCCCCACAATAGGGGTAATGCAACCATGGATAAATGATAGATCAAAATGAAAGATTCATTGCAAAACATGTCACACAAGCAACATATCTCTTGTCAAAAGATGATAATGGTTGATTGATTACATAGGGCATGATGATGATAAGTACTTAGGATCACTAATTTCCTCTAAGTACGATAAGATTGATGATTGTTGATGATTGATTGACAAAATATATGAGGATTCGATAATGTTTTATAGCTAGGCTCAAATATGATTTGCATGATAAGATTCAAGGTTGCAAAGGGACATGGTGACATGGATTTTGATAAGCTAGGAGAAATGGAATGGAAGAAAGAAAGGATAAAAATAATGAATGGGATGATCAAGATCAACTAGATAAGATACAAACACAAGGCCCAAGTATTTTTCCCCTATTCCTCATCAAGACCAAGGAAAGCAAGAAATGATGTATTTAGTAAGAATGATGGAATATGGATAAGATGAAAGATATGGTATGGAAGATATGGATAAAGTGTATAGGATAAGATATATGATGTTCAAGAAGATCCTTAACCTTGTCAAGATCAAAGGTGGAAATGTAAGGAATGAGCATAGAAAGGATAATGACCATGAATGATAAGATGGACGAAACTTGTCCCTAAGTGTAGAGTGCAAGAGGAATATGGAAGATAGGATATGGATGATAGGAATATGGAGGAATGAATTAAGCATCAAGTTTCACAACCAAACATCCTTCTAATAAACCATGGCAATGGGAATTAGACTCCTAAATGTTGACAGTTTAATGATATGATGGAAGAATCTAAGGACTTATGCAAAGGTTTGGATTAAAGGAGAATGATGGGGGATGAATGTTGGATAATGGATAGGAGGTTGGAAGGCTTGTTTATGGATATATGGAAATGATGGCAAGATCAACGTTGGCACACACCTTGAAGGGTGGTGGAGTGATGGAGGAAAAATGGATTTGGAAGGTGATAGGTTATTAGATGGAAAATTGGAGGAAGCTTTTGGATTAGCAAATTTGGATGCCAATTTAGATTTTATTGCTTCTATGAGACTTTTAGGAATCCACATGACTTTTGAATTTTATTTTTTCTTTGTGGGCCTTTGTGGCCTTTGACATTTTTCTTTTTGATTTATGGACCTTTGGGGTCTTTGAAAATTTCCTTTTTTGCTTTGATGGGCCTTTGTGGCCTTTTGAAATTTTCTTTTGATTTATGGACTTTGGTGGTCTTTGAGATTTTTTCTTTGATGGGCCTTTGTGGCCTTTTATATTTTTCTTTTGATTTTGGATCAAATTTTATTTTATTTTTGCATGTCTCTTCAAGGAGACATGTTGATCCTTTGATACATGTGGATTTTGATATAGAAGCTTTTGATATTTGGCACCAAAATTGCTTCCAAGAGCAATGGGAGGGGTGGATTGAGATGAATGATATGGAGGTATTATGGATGATTTAATGTGGGTAGAATTTTGAATGGGCATCAATGATGTGTGCCTTTATTTTTCTTGAGAAATAGGATATGGACCTAGGATGGAGGGAAGGTTTGATGGACTAGGATGAGGACCTAGGATAGATGGAATGTTTGATGAAATAGAATGAGGACCTAGGATAGATGGAAGGTTTGATGAACTAGGACACATAGACATATAATCAAGGCCGTGGTGATATGGGTTTCTTTGAACAAAAAGGGGTTCTAGGATACCTTGTTCATGAAGGCCTAATCCTTTTCCTTTGTAATTCATACTTTTACACATTCATTTACCAATGTGATATGTATTGTTTGTGAAACAAGATACGAGTCCATTTTGGGGAGGATATGATATAGATGAGAGGATAGGTGTTGGAAGTAAACCAGAATGGATAAAGGTGGAGGATCCCAATTTATAGGTGTGGGGTTCATGGATAGCTTGAATAGGTGTGATAGGCTCTTGACATGGGGATGATGGGATGTTTTGATCTTGACTTGGGAAAGGATCATGAGGTGTTGGAGAGGAAGTAGCTTGCCCTTTATTACTATGGAATCATTATGAAGTGGTATGAAAAGCATATCTTGATCATGAAAAGGATAAATATCTTCATGGGATGAAAGGGTATCCTTGAATAGAAGCATATCTTGATCTTGATGAGGAAGGGAATCATGAGATTTTGCAGGAAGCATGTCTTGATCATCAATTTCTAAGAAATCATTAGATAGGATGGAAGAACTATCATGCTCTTGTGATGCAATAGAATCATGAGATGGTATGGATTGCTTCTCACAATTTTCTGATTTTCAAAATCCGAAAGCCTATAACCAAATTCATCAATGCCATATCCAACAAATACACATTTCTTTGATTTTGCATCAAGCTTGGTTCTATTTTCAGAATCTACATGTGCAAATGCTTCACAACCGAAGGTTTTGAGAAAAGAATAACTCACCTTCTTACCTTTCCATGCTTCCTCTGGAATACCACAACCCAAAGGATTAGAGGGACCTCTATTGAATTAAATAAACAACAGTGTTTACAATCTCTTCCCACACTTTTAAAGGAAACCCAACATGCAATCTCATAGTCTGTACACGCTCCATTATTGTTCTGCCCATGCACCCACCACTCCATTTTCTTGTGAGTCCTTTGGAACCATTTTTTGTCTACGAATACCATTAGAGAAAAAATAATCTTCAAAATATTTGCTACAATTCTCACCACCATTATCAAATTTGAGACATTTTAACTTTTTACCCATCTCATTCTCAACCAAGCTTCTCCATTTTTGTAAAGTTTCAAATACATCAGATTTCTTCCTAAGGAAATAAATCCATACCTTCCTAGTTGCATCATCAATGAATGTAACATAATACAAAGAGCCACCGAGAAGATACCTGTCGGGTCCCCATACACTGTAGATGCACAAGCTCCAATTTCATCATCTTTCTTTGCTTCCCATCCTTGAGAAAACTAACTCTCTTTTGTTTTCCATAGACACAACTTTCACAGAAATCCATATTAACACATTTTAGACCTGGTAAAACATTATTTGAATGAAGTACTTTCATACCTTTTGCACTCATATGCCCAAGTCTATTATGCCACAGTACTGATTTAGAGTCCATAGCAACTGTATGATCTTTTACTTGCTGAACTGCAACAACTATTCCTGAAGATTGACTCTTTTCTGTAATAATTAAAGTAGAAGGAACAATATGTCTTGTACAAAGATATAAGGTGCCTACTTTCACACCTTTTGCTACTACTAAGGCACCCTTTGTTACCTTCCAATTTTTATCACTAAATGTAACAACACAACCTTCATCATCTAGTTGCCCTGCTGAAATTAAATTTTTGCTTAACTTTGGAACATGCCTTACCTCACGTAGTAGCCAATGATTCCCATTCTGCAACTTAATCTTGATTCTTCCTTTCCAACTGCATGTGGTTCAAGTATCTCCTAAATAAACCAGCCCAAAATCCCCTTGGACATAATCAAGAAAATAACTTCTATGGGCGGTAGCATGAAATGAAGCCCCTGAATCTAATACCCAAGAATCATCAGCATTATCAAGGGAAAGAATCAAAGCATCCTCATCAAATTTATTACTTACCACATTTTCCTCTTTGCTTCCTTCCTTGTTGTCTCCATCTTTATTTTTCTGAGACCAGGAATCTTTCTTCAAATGACCTGGCTTACCACAGTACCAGCAATCCCTTTTGTCTCTAGATTGAGACCTTTTGTCCTTTGATTTTCCTCGTGACTTCCCACGATTTCCAGAATTGTTTCCTCTCTCCTTTGTTCTGCCCCTTCTTTCTACATTCAAAACACTGCTTGATGTGGATGTTCCACTTGATCTTTTCCTACGAATTTCCTCGCTCAAAATAACGCCAACAACATCATCAAACTTCAATGTATTTAAACCAAAGACATAATTGCTAACAACCATTACCAAGCTATTCTAGCTTTCAGGCAAAGAACACAGAATCAAAAGAGCCCTAACTTCTTCATCAAAATTTACTTTTACAGAGGTTAATTGACTGGTGACCATATTAAACTCATTCCAATGATCAGTAACTGACCCACCTTCTACCATTTTCATATTAAATAAACGCTTCATAAGAAACACCTTATTTGAAGCAGAAGGATTTTCATATAACTTTGCCAGGGTTTCCATCAACTCTTGAGTTGTCTTTGCTGTTGTAATATTGAACGCCACTAATTGTGCTAGGCATAGATGAATACTACCAAGAGCCTTTCTATCCAAGATCTCCCAGTCCTCATCTGACATTGTTGTAGGTTTCTTAGCTTTCCCTTCCAATGGCCGCCATAAATCCTTCTGATAGAGATAGTCCTCCATCTGCATCCTCCATAACTGATAGTTCTTCCCGTTAAACTTCTCAACCTTCTTACCCTCGTCTGCCATTGCTCCCACTCAACCGTGAGACTCCCACTTAGCCGTGAGACCTTCCTACAGACGATAATCGAAACACAACTCGCTCTGATACCACTTGTTAGGGTTAGAGATGGCAGATATCTAACAATTAAATGCAGATTTAAATAATAAACAGAGAAACTAAAACATACATAGAATAAATCATAACACAAAGAATTTAACATGGTTCACCCAATCTGGGCTACATCCACCAAACCGTAGCCATCCAATACTTTTATTATCCAATACAAAACCTATTACAATCTTGTGAATAATCGCATTTTTCATCATACTGTATCCCAATCCCTTTTAACAAGCTTTTTAAGCTTCCAGAATTAGGGTTTTACAAAGTCGGCTTTTTCTTTTTCGGAGATTTTTCCTTTTTCGCTAACGACGCGAAAAAAATGGCAAAAAAAAAATTCTCGGGGGCTGTGCCCCCGAACCCCTGCTTTTCGAGGGCTACCACATGATCAGGGCCCCGCTCGGCCCCAGACCCCAGCGAGGACAAGGGTCTGAGGTGTACAGTATACCATGGGCTATACAGTATAGCATGATCAGTCACCACATACCAACACTTGGAATGATAGTTGTCTCTTGAGATGGAAGGGAATTATTTTGGATGAAAAGTGAAAGGAGAGGATCGTCATAATATTCTTGAGAAATGGGATTTTGATCAAATATTGGAAGAATTTGTGGAATTTTGATATCATTGGATGGAGTGGAAAGAATATTTTGATACTGATGTTTAGGGGAGTCTATGCTAGCATGTTTTGGATTGAGAGATTGACATGAATCATTGGATGTTGAAGATATGATAGAAGAGGATGATTGGATGGAATTGTTAACTTGAGTGAAAGAATCTTGAGGATTATTTTGGATTATGGTGGATGGAGATAAATGCATGACATGTTAGGATTTCTCGATATCATTTGTGTATGAGGACATAGATTTGGGCTTGTTGAAATTTTACAAAAAATCAAAGACATTGAGCTTGGATGATGTAGTTTTTGGTGAAGAAGGTCTCATGTTCATTGTTTGGTTTATTTTTGTGGTTCTTATTTGTATGTATTGGAGTCATTGTTGAAGGTTTTGCATCTACTAAGTGAAAGAATTCAATTGATCCTCATCTATTTTAGCCATGGTGGTTTGAGTTTTAATTTCCTTTTATTGAAATTTTAGTCTTCGTGACCTTGTTAAAATGGACATACGAACGTTATTGTTTTCAATAAAATTTTGATCTTAGTTTGGTATAGTGTCAAGGATTAACTTGAGTCAAATAGAATGATAGATTCTATTGATTAGACTAAGTTGACAAGTTTGATTATACAGTTTCGTTTCTTTGATTTAGGATGACTGGTCCTGAAACTTAACTTACTAATCAAATGTGTTTGATTGAGACATTTTGGATGGTAGATCCTTGTTTGATTTGAAAAAATTCAATTGTAAAGTCCATTTTACATAGGTTTAAGACTCTTTTTTGACTGAGAAAATGTTTTTGTTCTGATAAAGATCTATGTTTTGATGTCAACAGTCTGATGGGAGGTTAAAATAACTCTTTGATTTTTAATTATGTGGATGTACTATAACAGACCTCAGATGCGCTATAACAGAACATGGTTGCATTGAAAGATAGGGTGTATGCACTATCGTAGATGCATGTAAAATAGGGTGTATGTGCTGACATATTGGGTACATGCGCTGATAGACTGGGTAAATGCAATGATAAACTTGGTAGATGCGTTGAAATAGAGTTTAAATGCGCTGATATTCTGGATAAATGTGTTGACATACTAGGTGTAGATGTGTTGTAAAACTAGACAAATGCCCTGAAACAGAGTTTTGATGCACAATTTAAACTAGGTAGATGTGCTAAAAGACTAGGTATATGCGCTAAAATAGAGTGTAAATGCGTTGGTCTAGGAGTTGCCAGTATTTTCACAGTTCTATCTGGTTGTTCTATTTTTTATTTTTTTTAAAGATTAATTCCAAGTTGTAATTTTCTAACCAAATGAATATTTTGGAGGGGTGTTTTGCTTGTAAATATTTGGATTTTGATGATCTAATTGGATGATACCTTTAAAAATAACTTCACACACTTAAAGCCAAATTGTAAAAAGTTATTTTTTAAGTCCTAGAATCTAAACAATAAGTGTATGTTCAAGAATCAAACATGATCCTTTTTTATTTCCACAGGTATATGACAAGAATACACTTCAAGCAGAAACACTCTTAAGGTCAAAAGGCCATCATAATAATCACAGCCCACATCTTAAAATTGCATCGACTCACACAGTCATGCCACCCCCTAGAGGGCGCCTGTGTTTTTTTCTTTTCCAGGCATTTACTAAAAGTTATATTTCTTGATCCCTTGAGCAAACGGTCCTTGGAAATTATATGGTGAGTATCTTGGGGTATATTCTTCCCTCGCCTTGCAGTATGAGTATTATAATTTTTGGCTACTAACTCGGTTAGCTTCTACACTAAGGTTCGTAATAAGGGTTTTTGTTTGGTGCGACAAATGATAAACTCCCTCAGGAAACCTCCCAACCTTTAGAACAAAGGATTTGGGGATGGTTATCTTGCACACTACCATTGAATTGTGGACTTTCCTTGAATTTTCTTTTGATTATAGTGGATTGGAAAACTTGGATTTAGTTGTTCCCACTTAGGTCGTTCCCGTAGGGTGAGTAATTTTTCCCACTACGGCAGGCCTGGTAAAGGTTTTAACAAAGCATAAAGTGCATGAAATTAAAATATGAGTCTAGAATTTTGATCACCTAGTTAAGAGGAGAGCATAGGCCTATCATTGTACAATCACAACAAACAATGTTTGATTTTAAAGCCCAAATGATGATTTTCTATTCTACATGAAGATATTTCTTCACAAAAGACATGATATTCCTTTTAACTGAGATAACAATGTATGATGACTACCCTAGGATTGGTGTATTTTAAACCAAATGACTACCCTAGGATTGGTTCATTTTAATCTGAAAAAAAACAAAAAAAACCACTGGTTGCGGTTGCGTCAAATCCAAACAACAAATTTTACAAACTACAAATCCACTAGATCATAGGTCATATGTGCTATAGAAATAGTCATATGCACTATAGAATCAATCAGGTGCACTATAGAATCAATTACATGCGCTATGAAATCAATCAGATGTGCTATAAATCAGTCAGATGCACTGGAACAATCTTCAAATGCATTGGAGAATCAATTATATGCGCTATAATAGTCTTCAAATGCGCTAGAATGAGTGTTGTATGCGCTAATCTGTATCTCCAGTCGTGACCTACCTAAAAACCTATAATAAAATATTAAAAATGGGGCAAGAGCCCCATGGTGGGTTCCAATTTAATGTGTGAGTAAAATATGTGTATATGAACGACAAACACACCTAATAATACATTAAATCAAGAGATTTAAACAACAATTAATCTATTTAAAACAAGAAATCTCTTAAAAGCATCCTATTTCTTTCTATCTCCAAAGATTTATTAAATCACTGTGGCTCTTAAATTGTGTAAGCATTGTGACTGTTAAAATGCTAATCTAGAGAATGAGATATTGCAAAATGCAAGAATCTAATCCTATGTAATGATTGTTAAATGATATGTTGATGATACTGTGGATGACATTGACATGAAAATGATAAAAGAAACTACTGTAAACTAAGATGCAACTAAATGAAAAGCCATGATTATGATTGCTATTGCTGAAATTCTTGATTGCTCTAATATTATTTCTACAGAGTAAGATTGCACAAAGTTGGAATGCATTTCCTGTGAAAAGAAGTTGTATTTATAGATTCCCGGTAGCATATTTGTGATGTGGCAACAAGTAAGGGTTTGGATTTGATTTGAAAGATTCAATGGTGAAAGATGAATAATCTTGAGATGATTATGGAGATTGTTTCTCTTGATGAAAACATTCAGCCAAAAGGATAGGAAGAATCAATGGAAGAAGATGAAGAACTTTGCCTATAATTTGTCTCCAAATTTGTCTGTGAAGGTTGAGTTGAACTAATTGGATATGAAATATCTAATTTTGTTGGTGGATATGGTGAGTGAAAAGAGTAAATAGCTATAGAAATATGCTTTAATTGAATATTTGGATTTATTCAAATTAGTAAAATAGGATATTTAATTTAAAAAAACAAACTATAGAAATTTTTTTATTAAATAATCATGGAACAAATATGGTAATTAAATAAAACAAAGCGTGTGAATTTTTTTATTTAATTTAGATGAAATAAAATAGATAATTAAATAAATCAAGGTATTTCAATTTTTTTATTTAATTAAGAGGAAATAAAATAGATAACTAAATAAAACAAGTTATTTGAATTTGTTTATTTAATTAAGAGGAAATAATATGATAAAGATAGAAGAATTAAATGTGAACTATATAAATAAATATTTCAATTTATTTATAAGTAGATGAATTAAAGGAGTCAATTAATCTAGGCCACAAAAGCTAAAAACACATGAATTATGATTGGATGTTGGTTTGTGTTGGGATTATCCTAAAAAAAATGCATTAAATGAGGCTTGTGGATGCAAAATAAGGCCAATTAAAGCATAAGAAAGCTCAATTATTAATGACAACCCTAGAAGAGTGTGAAATTATGTTACAACACTTTACAACACTTTAAAATAATGTAGGATTAAGGTTAAAAAGAGGTTAATTAGGTGTAATTAATTAATAAGACCTTAGAAAAGTGTGAGAGTGAGTTACAACACTTTAGCAAGGTACCATTTAAATTAATTAGTTCATAAGGGCCCAAGACCTAATGTGAATGTGTCAACCACATTACAACACTAAATCAAGGAAAAATTTCGCTCAATTCAGTAGGGATGGCCCAAACAAGTGTGAAAATTTCCTTAGCGACCTTCTTTGACACTAAATTTAGCCCCCACTCTAATGAGATGATGAGCTTCAAACTCATACTAAAGTAGACAAACATGCATCAAGAGGCGTAAAAATTTACCAATGCCAGTAAGATAAGACAATAATGATCAAGAAGGGTGATCAAGCCCCAAGATCATGATCTTGTGACAATCCATCATAGGCACAAAATTAAACACGTGAGAATGATATAAAGAGCAACAACAAAGCACAAGCATACATTGTCAAAGATGAAAAAGAGAAAAGTTAAAATAAAAGATTTTATTGGTGATTTTTCCAGCTATCCTTGGAATTTTCTAAAAGGGTGCCAACCTCTATATTTAAAAATCACCAAGGACTAGTGGCCAACACAATGAATGGAGGTCTCTGAGGTCTCTATTCCTACACTTTTGGCTTTGTAGGACCAAGGAGGGTATTTCTTAATGTGTTCTTCTGGTGTATAAATTTTTAAGAACACTTCATTATAGATTCATTCCTTTTGATGCAATCACATTAACTTCATTAAAGATTTGGCGAACCTTTAAACGAATTAATGTTTATTTTGCTAAGAATGTAAATATACTTCAGATATTTTAGCATGGTTTTATAAAAGTTGTTCCAATTTTGAGTCCATAGTTTAATATGGGATATATTTGTATTATTAATAAACAATCAATAATCACTAGTGCCTCATCAAATTGGGTGAATGGAGTTAAATACGAAACAACCAGTAATACACTGATTATCTAACTCTAATATATCTAAACTATCTATGTAATGCTTTAAATTGCAAAGACTTATGTTATCCAAACACTACTTCTTACCAAATCCTTGTAAATTCTCACACCCATGACTATTCCTAAGAAATTTACTTAACCCTTTGAATTAAAGCAAAGAAATTGAGCCATCCGTTGAATTGAACAATTGATAATAGATGAAATGATCCTTGATAATTTCATTTATAATTTGTGAAAATATACAAAGGAGAGTATGTAATTTGGATTTTGAATTCTTGTTCTAATATCAATAATCGATACAAAACTTATTAAGATCATGACCTATATGACTTAAACCCAAGACAACTCGCGAGTGAATTCATCGAACATTTAGCATTATCCTTACTTATTACAATAAGCTTATACTTAAGACAGACTAAACTAAAAATTTCATACTAGAACCCTTTACATTGAGCCATGAAATCCCTTTTATAGTACAAGGGAGCAACTAAGCATCTGGCTCGAAATGTAATTACATTTGATATTCATTTCAAAGTTCATTTCAAAACTTATTAAGATCATGACCTATATGACTTAAACCCAAGACAACTCGCCAGTGAATTCATTGAACATTTAGCATTATCCTTATTACAATCAACTTATACTTAACACAAACTGAACTCAAAATTTCAGACTAGAACCCTTTACATTGAGCCATGAAATCCCTTTTATAGTACAAGGGAGAAACAAAGCATCTGGCTCGAAATGTAATTACATTTGATATTCATTTCAAAGTTCATTTCAATGGGGTTAATTCCCAAACCATTAGATTAATCATTCCATGAGCATGGGAAAAGAAAAAAGGAAAAATGAGTGCTAACTCATTTGTTGGAGATGCCACATAATCCTTCCAAAAGGCATAAAAAAATGGCATGTTCACCAATACTCAAACTGACCACTGTCATGATTATCTGCACACATCCATGAACTAGTCACCATCAAAATAAACCACATAGCCCACCATACAAAAGCCACATCACCACATCACCCAAAACCCCACACCATTAGCAAAGGACATGGGTGTTACTTGGCCTTGTCAGCTACTAAGTAACCACCCTCACCAAGTCATATAACAGTGAGTGGAGTTGCAATGATATTCTTGTCTTTGGAGTCACTATAAGGTACCAGTGAAGTAGGGCATTGGCTAGGGCCAGGGCCAGCTCCTCCCTCATCACTTGACAAGCTATCAAAGACTAGGATAGGAGTAATGGGTTTCTCCAAAAAAACCCCAAGACCTAGACTAGACATCATTAATTCTTTCACAAACAGAGGTCCCTTCTCCTTTCCTATAGTCAGATTCTATGAGACAATCCTACTCCTCTAAATATAGGTGCTCCTGATGGCCACCTTCTCAATTTTTTTGTGTATACTCCTCTTCTTCAGAACAATAGGTGCCTCAGTCAAGGGAAGTTTATCCTCTAGTATGTATGTAGTTGGCTCCTTCATACTTAGCCTTCGGGACCTCCACATTTGTGAAATAGGAGTGTTAGGTTCACTCATCTTCTTAGAATAGCATAGTAACCAGTGCAAATGATGAAAAAGGATGAAGACCACAATTCCAAAACTTCCACACGTATATGCAACAAAACACTTCAAGGCCCAAGTTATAGAGAAAATCCAAGCCACAATTGGAAATGTAGAATGTGTACACACCAAAAGATGCTACGCAACCACCCTAGCAACACTTGCACTCACAACCTTTTATAATTCTCTCTCGATCACAGTCATAGCAATTAATTCCAAACTCTAGCTATAACTTGTGAATGACTTGACTCATCTAGAAAAAATCCTCATTAAATAAGAGAATGTAAGGGATAACTACAATTAATGTTCATCTCGACTCACTTGTGTGAATAGGAACTCCATTACTGCATGTCGAATCTCCACCGTTGATTGTTGTAGATTTAAAACTCGATCGATAAGGCATATTAAGAATCACCACTTATTTTACGGGTCATACCAGGAAAGAGTGAAGAAGTGCTTTAAAGTAGCCACATGTCCATTAACATCCTTACTTGATCATCCTTACCCTATCCACCATCGATCATTTGAATTGTGGCAAAATCCCAACCATATCTTTGTAGCATTTCCCATTGCCAGTTTGAAATCTATTTCAAAACATCATCACGCGATGGCTAAAGAGCCAGCGATGAGCTACTAGTCATTGATCAAACCACAGAAGATTTTACCCATATATCTTTGTTCCTTATCCTTCATTGTGGATCCTCTTCCAAGCAGGCTACCCTGACTAGTGATAAATCACATCCGCGTGATGGGGAAAACTCAACCCATCGAAAGTCACGAGTTCCTCTTTGAAAGGCAATAGGCAACTGGTGATAATGTAAATGTTGGTGATGGGTTACAAGAAGTAACCACATTGTTGGTCACGGGTTACTTCTCAAAAGTAAGGGCACAACACGTGATGGGTGATGAACTAAGCTTAACTGGTAAATGCTATATCGCTCATTGCCAATTTCCTGTTGGTGAGTGTAGCATGACCTGTGACAACGATAAGCCCATAGTTGTATATTTTGATGGTGCCGGTGGAAAGGCATCATTCATTTCTGGTTGAATGTAGAACTATGGCACAAAACTTGTGATGGGCGATAGACTATGAACAACACTTTCATAGATTATAAAGCCACACATGCAAATAAGTCATTCATAAGGAAAGAGCATTCCTAGGCACATCCGGCGACTTGAGAGATGGGGCCAGTAAAGAACGATGGTGAGGGTCATAAAATGCCACTTAACTTAGATGGTGACCTGGTATAATTGGTCAATAGGAAAACATAAGCCAATGAAAATATTGGGGGTATAAAAGAAATGAGCAGAAAAAACCCTAAACCCCAATGATGCTGGAGAGTAACAACTCATAGGATTGAACATAGCATTAGTGGAGTGATGAAAATAAGAATTACACCAGTGGCTCCGACTAGGGATGTATGCCTCTTGCAGGCATAGCAAGAATCTATAATCTCTAAGAGAGCAGACCGTCAAGAGGACATTCATTTTAATAGCTTTACATTCTCAATTGGAGGCATGATGGCCTCCCAAAGCTTAAAAGAAGACCTTTCCTCTATCAAATACCCTACTTTTCTTTGATCTCAAAGGACCTAGGTCTGCATTGTACACTTTTGAGCCAAATTTTTTGTCATATCCAACCTCATCCATCCCACTTATCATGGGATTATTTTTCTCATTACCCTATTGTATTGTAGGCTCACCCTGATATATTGGAAAATTAAAACTTTCATATTCCACCTGATCATAGATGGTGACATTACCTTCAACTCATTCACCAAGCTGAAGGTATTCATGAACATCCTATATGCAATATTCAATATCCTCTAAGGCATTCGAGAAATATCCTGCAAGCACAAGGGGATCAACATTCTGTACCACCATAACATCCATTCCTTCAGGTGGAAGTAGCCTCATAATAAGATCCATGAGATATGGAACCTTTGCAAAGTATTGCAATGCAACTTCATACTAACCAACATCATTTCTCTGGTTACCCATACTTCTGAGTTTTTCTTCACAAGGATCAAAACATCTAGCAATATTAACATATTCTGCAAATTTATTAGATAATTCCTTCTCCTCAATATAAAATGATGCTACCTGAGTATCCATGCATTCATCCCAATTTGCATTTTGGGCATCCAAGAGTGGATTTCCACTTATGCGAGGGAAAATATCAGCATCTAGAACCTGAGCGCCTGACATCTCAACCATCTTTTCAAGCATAACTCTAGGTATCATAGGATAATTAGCACATTCATCCACATCTCCCTCAATAATAACACTATATCCAAGGTTACTGTCACAACCCTCAGTTTCTTCACTAGATGGGCCATTATCACAATTAAATTCTAGCAAGTTTGAGTTATCTTCTTGATGCTTATCCGGAAGAGTTTTCTCAATCACATATTGATACACTAACTCATTAATGTTTGTAATATCCCATTTTCCATTCAGTTAGGGAACTATTAAGACAGAGTTGACATCTTGACAAACAAACTTATCTAACACAATATCAACATGGCTCTTGTTTGCACTATCCACAACATATTCATCAGTAGTGCTTAACAAGTATCCATCAGGGTTTTCTTCAAAAAGAGGATTTCCTCTACACTAGTATGGGTCACCATTTATGACTTCACCTTCCAATGCAAGTTCATCAAATAAAGGATTTTTCTATGTCTTCATGATGGTATCATGTACCTCATCCTTTTCTGTTCCTGGATCCCAATACTCTTGATCATTAGTATATTCAAAATCAGTGCAATTACTTGAACATAGAGAAGCACTTTCAATATCTTCTTCATCATTTGTGCTCATAACAATTGATCTACATTCAAAAAATTCTTCACACGAAGAAAACTGCTCACTACCAAGGAAACAAACCCCTTCAAGGCTATTAACACATCCTTCACTTGAAGCAAAGGACTCCACCTCCACTTCATAAGAAGAATCATATTCACTAGAAGACTGTCCCATTTCGATCTCATTCACTTGATTCCTCATATGTTCCACATAATTCAGATTCAGTGTATTCAAATCACTGATTGGTGCATCATTTTTCATGACTAAACCCACTTGTGAGGTTTCACCATGTTCCTCTCGTATTTACTCATATCCTATGAAATCCCTAGGAGGAAAATTAGGTAACATCTCCTCATCCTCATTCTCTATCTCTTCATCTTCATCACTACTGTCAGGCCCCACATTTAGAGTACTTGTGAAATAACAAAAGTCATCAGCTAACTGCCCTCCTTCTAATACATCTTCTTTACTTGGAAATTCTATCCTTTTATTTTCCTCACTATGACAATAATTATCTCCACTCTAGGAAGCATCAAATGGCACATGACCATGCTTAGTTCCTTCTACAATTCCTATCCAATCCATTACTAGTTGATCAAGGCTATGAGGTTTTTGATTTTTGGGCCATTGGCTTGATCCTAATTTGTAAGCCTCACAAAACAAATCAATACACATTAAATCATTAGGCCTAAAGCTCTTGGGTATATTCATCATAGCATCTAGGAATCTTGAAAACAAGTCATATGGTGACTCATTTGCATGTCTCTTTATCTCATACAACTTCTTGATAGAGGAAATTGGATCAACCCTTTCCGACCCTAGTTGATGTGAGGTTGATATTTTCTCTTATTTTGCATCTATTGAGAGAAATACAAATGTAACATTTAAGGGATCCTTTTCTTGACAAAAACTTTTATTTCTTGACTGGAATGGCTCAATAGTTTGGATTCTAGTAGAGCCACTTATATTTTCAATCACATGTCCCCTCATGATTGAGTACTTCAAATTGTTCTCAATATCCATGGCACTTTGTTAAGCTTGCTGCAAAGTAGCAGGCTCTTTATCCTTCGATAAGAAACCCATCTGACTATAAAATTCCCATAAGGACACAACTAGACATTCTACATCATTTGGCCTTATATTCTTAGGGATTTCTCTTATGAATTTCACATATCTAAGGTTAAAAGCAGGGATCAACTCCTCTTTACCCCTTTGGATCTCCATGAAATTCTTCCTTGCAATGCTTGGGTTTATCCTCTCACCAAACTGTCTCATAAAAATTGTTTTCAGTTCACTCCAACAACATATAGAAGACATTGGAAAATAAGAGAACCAATCTCTTGCATCTCCTTTCAAGGATTGAAAAAATAACTTCATAATCACATCTTCACAATCGATTTCATAGTCACCCATTACATCAACAAATTCCTGCACATGTTTACTTGCTAACTTGGACTTTTCACCACTAAATTTTTCTATTTTGTCCCTAATATTGGATGGTATAATATTTGGGTAACCTTTAACATCAATGAAATCTATGGCCCTGTACCTTTTAGTACTGAAATTCCTTTGATGTGACAAGGGGTATTCATCATGTGTGGATGTATTCATTTTGGTTCCAGATGTACAACTTGACAAGACACTTTGTTCTATCCTTTGCTAGTCTTGTTAGTATCACCAAAATGGTACCCCAAATTTCTTTTATGGGAGTAAGCCTTTATGATGCAAATACTTTAATTCCTCTTTGCATAACATTATTCAATAGGTGGCATTCATGAATATGATAGATTTCAACATTTATTTCAATTGTACTTCAAGATTATGCAAAGATATCATTCCTTTCCCTATTTTAGTACTATTTCACCAAATTGGGAAACACTTATGGCCTAGATCTTGAAAATTCTCACAAATTATCTACAAATATAACAATATTTCCTCAGATTTATGAAAATACCTGGCATTTTAGAGTAATTTTTCACCTTCGGTCTTGAAGTGTGCAGATCTAAAGCTTTATCATATTCTTTGTCAGGTTCTTTAAATCAGAGTCACCACCTCTTAATTAAGAGGATTCTATTTCAAATTCAAGGTAAGTCTAGTTATGGCTTTTCTCCAACATCGAAGTCACCTTCAAAATCTTCACACTTTGCTACTACAAATATTTTGACCAGGTTCAAGAACTACATAAAGTCTGAACTAAACGTCTAGAATCACCACCATGTGACTCTGTATTAAGACCATCTGCAATTGGAGGATGAAAATACTACTCCCGAGCAGAGTCACCATTTCTGTTGGTGATTTTTCCAACTATCCTTGGAATTTTCTAAAAGGGTTCCAACCTCTATATTCAAAAATCACCAAGGACTAGTGGCCAACACGATGAATAGAGGACTTTGAGGTCTCTATACCTACACTTTAGGCTTTGTAGGACCAAGGAGGGTATTCCTTAATGTGTTCCTTTGGTGTGTCAAGTTTTAAGAACACTTCATTATATATTCATTCCTTTTGATGCAATCACACTAACTTCATTAAATATTTGGTGAACCTTTAAATGAATTAATGTTTATTTTGCTAAGAATGTAAATATACTTCAGATATTTTGGGATAGTTTTATAAAAGTTGTTCTGATTCTGAGTCCATATCTTAATATGGGATTCATTCGTATTATTACTAAACAATCAATAAATCACCAATGCCTCATCAAATTGGGTGAATGGAGTCAAATACGAAACAACCAGTAATACACCAATTATCTAACTCTGATATATCTAAACTATCTTTGTAATGCTTTACATTGCAAAGAATTATGTTATCCAAACACTACTTACCAGATCCTTGTAAATTCTCACACACCCATGACTATTCCTAAGCAATTTACTTAACCCTTTGAGTTAAAGAAAAGAAATTGAGCCATGCATTCAATTGAACAATTGACAATAGATGAGATGATCCTTGATAATTTCATTTATAATTTGTGAAAATATACAAAGGAGAGTATGTAATTTGGATTTTGAATTCTTGTTCTAATATCAGTAATTGATACAAAAATTATTAAGATCATGGCCTATATGACTTAAACCCAAGATAACTCACCAGGGAATTCATCTAACATTCAACATTATCCTTGCTTACTACAATTGACTTATAATTATGACAGAATAGACTAAAATTTTTAGACCAGAACCCTTTACATTGAGCCATGAAATCCCTTTTATAGTACAAGGGAGCAACAAAGCATCTAGCTCGAAATGTAATTACATTTGTTATTCATTTCAAAGTTCATTTCAATGGGGTTAATTCCCAAACTGTTACATTAGTCATTCCATGAGCATGGGAAAATAAAAAAGGAAAAATGAGTGCTAACCCATTTGTTGGAGATGCCACACAAGCCTTCCAAAAGGAATCAACAAAACTGGCACATTCACCAATACTCAAACTGACCACTATCGTGATTATTAGCACACATCCATGAACTAGTCACCATCAAAATGAACCACAGAGCCCACCATCCAAAAGACACATCATCACATCACCCAAAACCCCACATTGTTATCAAAGGACATGGGTGTTATTTGGCCTTGTCAACCGCTGAGTAACCACCCTCACTAGGTCTTATAATAGAGAGTGGAGTTGCAATCACAATCTCATCTTCAGAGTCACTGTAAGGCACCAGGGAAGCAAGGCACTGGCTAGGGCCAAGGCCAACTCCTCCCTCATCACTTGACAAGATATAAGAGACTAGGATAGGAGTAATGGGTTTCTCCAAACAAACCCCAAGACCTAGACCAAACCTTGTTAATTCTTTCCCAAATTGAGGTCCCTTGCCCTTTCCTACAATCATATTCTGTGAGACAATCCTACTCCTCAAAATATAGGTGCTCCTAACAGCCACCTTCTCAGGTTTTCTATGTACACTCCTCTTCTTTAGAAAAATAGGTGCCTCAGTCGAGGGAAGTTTATCCTTTGGTATGTATGTAATTGGCTCCTACATACTTAGCCTCTGGGACATCTGCACTAGTGCAACATGAGTGATGGGTTCACTCATCTTCTTGGAATAGCACAATAACCAGTGCGGGTGATGGAAAAGGATGAAGACCACAATTCCATAAAGTCCACATGTATATGAAACAAAAAACTTCAAGGCCCAAATTATAGAGAAAATCCAAGCCACAATTGGCAATGTATAATGTGTGCACACCAGAAGATGTTGCGCCACCACCCTAGTAGCACTTGCACTCACCACACTTTATAATTCTCTCTCACTCACAGTCATAGCAATTAATTCCAATCTTTGTCTATAACTTGTGAATGACTTGATTCATCTACAACAAATCCTCATTAAATAAGAGAATGTAAGGCTAACTACAATTAATGTCCATCTAAGCTCGCTCGCATGAACATGTACTTCATTACTGGATGTCAAAGCTCCACTGTTGATCACTGAAAATTTAAAAATCGATCGATGAGGCATATTAAGAATCTCCACTTGCTTTACGATCTGTACCATGAAACAACGAAGAAGTGCTTTAAAGCAAACATGTGTCCATTCACATCCTTACCAAATCATCCTTACCTTGTTCACCATTGATCATTTGAATCATGGAGAAATCTCGACCATATCTCTGTAGCATCAGCCATCGCCGGTTTGAAATCCATTTCAAAACATCATCACACAATGGGTAAAGAGCCATCGATGAGCTGCTAGCCATTGATCAAACCCCATAATACTTTACCCACATATCTCTATTCCTTATCATTCATCATAGGTATTCTTCCTAGTAGGCTGCCCTGACTAGTGATAAATCGCATCCACACGATGGGGAAAACTCAACCCATCAGCCGTCATGGGTTCCTCTTTGAAAGGAAATAGGCAACCAACGATAATGTAAATGCCAGTGATGGGTTACAAGAAGTAACCGCATCGCTAGTCATAGATTACTTCTCAAAAGTAAGGGCACAACATGTGATGGGTGATGAACTAAACTTAACAGGTAAATGTTATATTGCTCATTGTCGGTTGCCTATTGGTGAGTGTATCATGACCCATGACGGGCGATAAACCCATAGTTTTATATTCTAACGGTGTCAGTGGAAGGGCATCACTCATCACCTGTTGAATGCAGAATTATGGCACATAACATGTGATAGGTGATAGATTGTTAACAACACTTTCATAGATTATAAGCCACATGTGGAAATAAGTCATTCATAAGGAAAGATTATTCCTAGGCACATCTGTTGAATTGAGAGATGGGGCCAGTAAAGAATGATGACGAGGGTCATAAAACACCGCTTAACTCAAATGGTGACCTGGTGCAACTGTTCAATAGGAAAACATAAGCCAATGAAAGGATTGAGGGTATAAAAGAAATGTTTGGAAAAAAACCTGAACCCTAATGATGCTAGAGAATAATAACTCACAATCTTGAACATAACATCAATGGAATGATGAAAATAAGAGTTCCACTAGAGTCAAATTAAGCTTCAACCATTTTTTCATTGTGATGTGGATCAGATCTAGGTTGTTTGTTCGAAAAATGCAATCTCACTTTGAGTCAACAAAACTCCTAGATGTCTACTGGGTGAGTATCTGAAAGAGGTGATACACATACACACATGGCCAGTATGCACTCACACTCACACACAATTGGCTATGCAAAAATTCATGCCTTAGTTGGGCTTCCCGCTCAAACCATACCAAGGTTATACCTCCTGATAACTTTAATAAGGCACCACACAAAAATGGTTTTTGAGCTTCATGATGCAAGAAAACCTTCATATGCTTGGAGCTCATGAACAAAGAAGGTTGCTCTATAGGCATGCAAGTTGTGCTATGCAAGGTGGCCATATAACTAAAATTGCAAAATGAAAAATAGGGAATGTTCAAAGGAGTCTTGATTAGGTCATGCGAGCTCTTCAACTTGGGGAACATTATTCCTAATGTCTCCAAGAGAGGACCAATAAAAGAATAGAATATTGATGTAGTGTGCCACATCAAGCCACTAAGAGGAATGTAATATGCTAAGAGAGATCACGCTCTTGAAGGAAATAACACCCAATGTCAACAACAGAGTGAAAATGCATCGTATAAAGTAAGAATACTACACCATGAACCATGAAAACAAAAATGAAAAAGAATAATGCCAACGTATTCCCTTACTTTAAAGAAACTTCTAAACACCATGTTCTGAGAAATTACTTTAAAGTAGCAAACGATAAATGCAAACAATAAAGAAGACATGAGAGCCAACTTGGAAAGCCCTATACCAAGTCATATGTTTCCTAGTAAAGCCATGTCATGTGAGAGAAAAATAAAGGAGAGGGTTTTCCCAAAAAAATGAAACTCTAAACACATGAGGGATCTATGGATTTTGGGTCAGTATGTTCTTGCTATAATGTTTTGAAGAGAGCTTGGAAATATCATCATTCCCAAAATACACATAGAACTGAAAGAATGAAATAAAGAGAGTGAATAAAAAGAAAAACCTTTTGGGTCAACATGGAAGAGACATTAATGTCTTGATTCCTTACATCATCCCTAAAAGGAAAACACAAGAAAAATGAAAAGAGATATAAAAAAAAGAAAAGGAAAAGCCTTTTGGGTCAACATTGAAGAGACATAAATTTCTTGACACCTTGCATCATCCCCAAAAGGAAAACACAAGACACATGAAAAATGATTACGACATAGAGAAGAATGGAGGTACATATAGAGGAATGTCACAAAGAGAGAGAGAGAACATCAAACAAAATGTCACAGGGGATCACATCATGCACATGCAATCACACAAAATAAAAGGAAAGATGCAAAAGGCTAGTAAGGCACATGTAAGTCAACCTAAAGCAGGTTTTCTACATCCCAATCATGTCCATTGTATACCGAAGGTGGGAAACTAGCTAAAGGGACAATAACAAGTGTTGAACTAGGCTCATTACCAAGTTCAACACTCTTCTTAGGATAATTATCATTTAGGTTCATGGAAGAGGAAAACAATGTATTTAATTCATTATGCACCTCTTCGTCAATTTTAGAAACTTCCTCATCATCATCCAAGTTAATCACAACATGAGGTTGAATGATAATGTCTATGGAAAATTTCAACTCTTGTTATGGTTGTATTGGATTGTTTTGTTTTTTGGGGTGGGAGTGGGGTCATCATGCCTTGATTCAGTCAAGTTTGGATTTTGATTTTCTTTTTTTAATTCTTCATGTAGCCTACGAGCAAGGGCATGACATAAACGCCTACACTCTCTAGCACATCTATTTCTTTTATTCATGTTTTCAAGTTGCATTTATGTAGGAGCAGGTTGGTCAAGCATAGGTTTATTTTCTTCCCTAAGGGGAGGAACGGAAACAACCACAGGAGTTTGTTCAACCACTTTCTCTTTGATTTTGTAAACTTGTTTTATTCTAGGAGGCATGACATGATTGTTTTCATTGTCTCTTGGTCTTTTTTAGGAGGTAGGTGAAGGTTCTATCTTAGGTTGGTCTTGGTTGTTTGGAATTTCTTTAGGCTCAATCATGGTTTCATCTAGGATGGTAGGCTCGGTGGTGGGTGGGGACATGTTTGAGAGGGATAGTTCTACTATCTTCTTTGGCTTGCAATTTTGATAAGAAAAGAAACAGAAGTCTTCTCATGGTTTTGTAGGTTCTATAGGCTTAGGCCAAAATAAATCTAAGGAATTTTTTCCTTTGGAGGACAAAGGGTTAAAGCCACTATGGTGGAATGTGAATATTTCATTTTCAAAGGGAAACTTTAAGCATTTGTGTATGATTGAAGGGACTACATTCATGGAGCAAAGCCCTAGATAGTTGAGCTTCACATGAAATTGATCTGAATGTGGGATGATTGAAAATGAGATGTCTAATTTTTTGTTCCTATTTACAATGGTAAGGTGACCAATCCCATCATAGGGCAAGCAAAACCATTGTGCATCTTGATCCATGATTTCATTTTATCATATATATCTTGATATAGCTCATGTAGAAGTAAGAATTCTTTGATAATCACATTCTCTCCATAGGTGGGATCTATTAATATACCATTAGTGGGATTATCATAGATATGGTTGGCTATGTAAAGAGGACCATCAAGTGAATGTTTAAGTATGTCATTTTGTGAGAAAGCAATATCAAGAGGCTTTTTAGATCGTCCCTTGTGATGTTGAGTTTCAACCAATGCAACCAAACCATCAAAAGGATTTTGTTCTTGTTGATTAGTATCCTTAGGAATTTGTTGAGTTGTAAATGTGTTTTCATCATTCGTGTCAACATTCATTACATCACCCTTGGTAGTTTCACTAGCTTTGAAAATTTAAATACTATGCTTTGGCATGGGGTTGGTAAATATTTGCATGTTTTGGTTAGGAGGGAAAAGTAACTTATTTCCTTGGTCACTAACACCTCCAATAGAAAGACAATTGAAATTAATGAGGTCTTGCACAAGATGTTTAAGACACTTTTAATGTTCTATATCATATCCATTTTGTCTATGAGAGTGGCAATACACATTTGATCTAAAGATCAGGGGTAAAGGTTTATTAGGATCAGGTTTTTTGATAGGAAGCAAGGTAATCATTTGTTGTTCTAAAAGTTGGGACATTATGTTATGAAGGGTATCTGGTAAGGGAGTGAATTATCTTTTTGGGTCCCCATAGCTAGAGGGTATCGGGGCTTTACCAATAGCTACTTGTTTATTGACATTCTAAGTTGTTTGTTGAGGGGGATTAAATTGAACAAACCCTTTGTTCTATTTTGTAAAAGGTTGGGAATTGTTTTGGTTTGCAGGCTCAAATTTCTTAGTTCGGTTAGAAGTGGATTTTGTATCTTGACCACTAACTTAATTTTGATAATTATGGAGGGTAGTGCACAAGTGCATGAAGGATGGGAAGTTCATCATGGTGAGCTTATCTTGAATCTTTCTTTGCAAATTTTCTATGAACATATTTTGAAGATGAGGGTTAGGAACCTTGACATCGATTTAGGAATAAAGTGATTGATGGCGTGAGATAAAGTCAATGATCTTTTCATCTTATTTTTTCTTACATCTCATCAAATCAGCCAAGGCCATCTTATGAGTCATATGCACTTGGAAATGGTTTACAAATTCCTCAAAAATTTCATTGAATGATCGAATTGAGTTTTTCAGTAAAGAAGAAAACCATTCCAAGGCAGTATCTTTCAAGGACCTAGGAAAAAGCTTAGCCAAAATTTTATCATCAAGGAAAAAGTCACTACACAAGGTAGTATAATCATTAACAATGTTAGAAGGATCTCCCTTTCCTCTATATTCTCAAATCTAGCCACCTCTACACCTTGTTGCATCAATGTTTGCAATGTATCAAAGGAAAATGGAATTCTTTTTACATAATATGTAGGTGGGCCATTTTTATTTTGGTTGATGGTAGAAATCTATTTTTGAAGGGATGAAAAGGTTTGGAAAATTTTATTTATGATAGGGTCATTACTTGTGTTATGATATGGAAGTGGAAATGGTGGAGTGTATGTGTTCGAGGGACAAGTGAAAGGAATGCTTATAGGTGGTAAGGTAGTAGGAGATATGACATGTGATGACACAAAGATACTAGGGATGCTAGTGGACATACCTAAGGAAGGAATCACATTACCAATTGGTTGCATTATTGTTGTAACTTGAGGGTTGGTATAGGTAAGTATTGAGGCAATTGTTGTGGGAGGAGGAATTTTAATTCCTCCTTGGCTTGTGACATTGCTTGTGGGTAAAGGAAAACTAGTGGTTGAGGTGAGATGTTTTCCAAATATTTGAATTATGTTTTTCACAAGGTCAAGTCCATCTTCAATTTCAATCATGTGATGAATGTTATCTATAGTAGGGATGGTAGTAGTTGAAATTTTGTCATTTTTCACTTGATGTTGTGAGTTTTCTAAGTCTTCATGAATTTGAATTATGTTTTCTTGTGGGACACTATCATTCCTTATTTCAACTTGCATCACACTACTTGAAGGCAAGGAGTTGTTAAGGGTATGGTCCATACCTAGTGTACTAATGTCAATACTAGGAGTGAAAGAGATAGATAACCCAAGATCCACAACGATTGTGCTATCGTGGGATGACATGAGTCTTGAACCTCGTCTCACTACAATATTAGCAATAGGACACCAAATACTCATACAAGGGCTAATAAATGCGACATGAATGTGAATGCAATATAAGCTAAGAACAATGAAATGCTTATAACATAAATTCTAGAAACTAAAATAGAAAGGAAATAAAAAAAATAGAATCATAAATAGAGCTTTGAATGCTAGAAAATGTAGTGCAGAATCTACACCAGGATTGATTCTCCCAAGGTGGTGAATCAGTCCCAATGAGAATTTTTTTCAAAAATTTTAGTTGAATTTTATGATTTTTATGTTTTATGATTTGTATCTTATATGAAAATGAATTTTTTTTATGAATTTCAATGAAATGAGATGCAAAAATGCAAGCTATATGAGCTTTCACTATTGCAAAATTTTGAAATCCTAGAATGCCATTTAACTAATGCAAACCCTAATGCAATGTTAATGCAAGCAATACCTAGGATGATAATGCACTCCCAATCAAAATTATGATGCTCTAAATGCGGTTTCATATTGGGTTTACCAAAATGAAAGGTGGAAAATTGTTGGCTTTCTTCTAGGGTTTAGGACCTAGAAGGATAATCTTCACTAACTTTCACTCAAGAACAAACCCTTGACATCTTAATGCAAAGGAGAAATAGATATTGAAAGAGGGCTATTCTAGGGGTTGAATTCAAACTATTAAGGGGTTCACCACCAAGTAAGAACTTGGAAAGATAAATGAAATGCAAGATGAAACACTAAACCCTAATTGAATGCAATGATTTATAAAATGACCTAGAAAAGTAAATGAAACATCACAAAAAGCTACAAAAAGGAATGTGTGCTCCTAGGAATCTAGAAATGACTAGAAGGAGCTCTGAAACACTAGAAAATATATCTTTAATGTTGAGTGGGACTCATTCACCAAGCTGGTCGAATTAGTCCATAATTTGGGTCTCTATGTGGGAACAGGAATCTGCCAAATGGGTATTCAAATCTGCAAAAAAATGAATTTTGAATAGAACTGAGACTCATTTTCTAGAAGTGGAAAATAAATCTAGTTACAGTTTTCGAAAGCTTCAAACTCTGATCCTGCTCTTCTCTATCTTCTCTATCCTTCTTGGTTGATTTCTGGATCTGAAACCCTCATTTGTAACCTATAGGTGTTCTCGAATGTTCTTCAAGACTTGATGACAAGTTTGAAAACTTTGAATGACTTGAAAATTTTTCTCCAATATTGCTCCTTAGGAAATTTGTAACCTAGACCTACAAATCATTCACAAAGGAGTGGGAATTTTTTTTTGGTTAGTGGATAGGGCTTTGCCTTGGTCAAATCCCATTTTGGTAAACAAACCTTGAAATAGAATAAAATACTAATGGAGAATGATGAATGAAAAAAATATGATGTTGCAAGTCACCAAACCCTAGCGATGAAATGTTGCAAACATGTATGCAGATCTTGAATCTTTCTTGGATGTGGTAGATCTTGAATGAAATGATAACTTGAATCATAAAACCCTACATCACAATTGGTAGATAAAAAACAAACATGATGCATGAAATCCTTGACATGATGCTTTATACTTGAATGCTGCTATAAAATCCTTGATAATCTACCCTTGAATGCTCTTGAATTCTCTTGTAAACACTTGAATACACTTGTGAACTCAAACTTTCTATAAAGATGAATACTTGAATGCTTGAGGTGAAAATGAGAGAAAGAACCTTGTATTTATACTCAATTATGCAAGAATTCTAGAAATTACAACATTGCAAGCTGACATCAGATCTAGGAGGATAAAATACCACCAAAAATTTGAATTAATTTTGATTTTGGGCCAAATGGGACTCATTCACCCAAGGTGGAAAATGAGTCCCATTAGGCATAATGTATGGAACCAAATTTAAAAATGCTTAGAAATGTGTGAAACCAGGTTCTAGACCCAAAAATCTAGGTGGGAATCATTCAACCAAGGTGGTGAATGAGTCTCATATCACTAAATATGGGCCACACAAGATAAAAACACTTGAATTTTGATTGGATGTTGGTTTGTGTCATGATTATCCTCAAAAAGACTCATTAAATGATGCTTCTAGATGCAAAATAAGGCCAATTAAAGCATAAGAAAGCCCAATTATTAATGAAAACCCTAGAAAAGTGTGAAAGTATATTGAAACACTTTACAAAACTTTAGAAAAAGGAAAGATTAAGGTTAAAAAGAGGTTACTTAGGTGTAATTAGTTAATAAGACCTTAGAAAAGTGTGAAAGTGAGTTACAACACTTCATAAAACTTTATCAAGGTACCATTTAAATTCATTAGTTCACAAGGGCCCAAGACCTAATGTGAATGTGTCAACCACATTACAACATTAAATCAAGGAAACATTAGGCTCAATTCAGCAAGGAGGGCCCAAATAAGTGTGAAAATGTCCTCGACGATATTTTTCGACACTACAGGAAGCTAGCTAAGTAATCAAATTATTCTCAATAGCTTTCAACCATTGATCTTCATTCAACATTGTTATGATCTTGCACATTCATTTCAAAACATGAAATCTATATAAAAATCATTTTCATCCTAAAAAATGATCAAATTATTGACATCTTTTGTGCAACAAAGTAATGTTAAATTACTATTTGATTTCTTGAAAGTTCTTAAACCTATCTTCGATCGCCATCACACCACATTGGATCTTTTGCAAGCACATAATGGAGGCTTAGAATTGATATGACAATCAAACATCATTACAAATGCACTTCTACAAAATATGGGTAACAATATGGTTGTTTTGAATTATTTTGTTTGTTCTTTGTTTGTATTATTGTAGTTCATTGAATTTATTAATCTTGTAGTGTTCATTCCATGAGTAATGAGTATGAATTTTAATCTTTGTTTGAGTTAAATATTGTTTAATTCCTTTATATTTATTTCTTTATGCTTCTTGATTTCCCCTTTACACAATACAAATTTATCTTTTATTTATGAATAGCACAATACTTATAAAATATATCAAAATAATTAGAGAAAAATTCACCAGCATTACAAATCCTTAAAAAAAAAATTTCTATCTAGTCTACAACTCAAGCATTGCTTTAAATTCTTTAAACTTATTTAAAAATTCAGATTTACTCTTTAGAAAATATACCTATCATTCTACTCTAATAATCAATAAATATAGCATGATATGTGGATTTTCCAATCGAAGGAACATCTATAGGACCAAACACATCATAATTAATAAGGTCGAATACACCAGAAGATTTATGAGAACTCAAGTAAAAGTGAGCATGATTTTATTTTCCATAAATGCAATGCACAAATAATCAAATTCAAGATTTCAATAAGATGACCCTTTAATTTTTTTTATTTTTAAGGTCCTTAGACTCTTTTCTCCTATTTGGCTAAGTCATTGGTGCCATTATATAGTCTTCTCCATAGGTAACTTTTATTCAAAAGAAAGAGCACCCTTGGGTACCCAGAAGCCATGACCATCCACTAAAGATAAAACCCTCACCTCTTCCAATGAAGCAGTCATATACTTTATTTTTATATAAGCACTATTGCACACAATATTGCATGCATCCAGTTTATATAATGTTCCATATCTGAAACCTCTAAAAATAACAATACTACATTGTTAGTGAATGGAATAGATCTTGATAGATATATTTAAATAATGACTTCATACCCATATTCAACACCAATCGAAATCCGCTAACAACTCTGAAAAGTCCATAACTGCATTTGTGGCTTTTCTCTAATTTTTTTCAAGGTACAAATCCCTCACTTGATTTTCAACAAATTAATCTAATTGAAAGAAAATGGGTGCGCTTTTAACCAGAAAGCAAAAAAGGTGACTAACGCTAGCTCATAAATATGAAACTAACATGAAAGCAGAGATCCCAACCATTCATTATCAACAAAAAGATTGAAAAATCATGACTATCAAATCAAATTAATGAAAGTAAACTAGACTGCAATAAATGAATGTTATATAGCTAATCTTTCAAAGAAGACATGACCATATCGTACACATAATACTAAGATCAGCATATGAAGCCTCATTTAATTCATAACACAGATTATAAATCATTGCAGTCTATAATAAATGTTTATTCCCTCTTGATAACACCCCCAGGTGTATCCAAAAGAAGATAAAAGTCCCCCCATCCTTTCCAATTTAAAATTTATAATATGGCTAAATCCATTGGATAGGCGCCAAAGTTGTTACTAAAGCAACAACTTCTTGTATTCCAAATATTTCTCAGGGAGTTGGTCAAAATAATTAAATTTTGCAGAGGAATAGGTATCAACAAAGAAAACTGATCATAATACCACCAACAGTTGCCAAATGACCAATCATTTCACCAACCATCAAGGCAACACATAGGAATATCAAGTAGTGGAACATGTGAGTTGTATGATGGGAAATTGTAATTCAAAGCGACGCAAGCTAGCCATAAATGTGAATTAAATTAACATCTTATCAAGCTCAGGAGAATGCACCCATGTCTAACCAAAGCTCTATAAATTCAACTAGTGTCACCTTTCTTCCACAATCAGTTGCAACTAATATGGCTAGCTCTCAGAGTGATGGAAATTCTAACAATGACTACATCATCCTAGAGAAAACCGAGTGTACTCCACTATTTAGGCACACTTCAAACCAGCTGAAACAAGTCTTCATAGTGCATAGTGAAGTGGAGGAAGAAGTGCTCTGGAGAATCCTTGGCGAGGTGTTTCTGGGCCAAGCCCATGTGCATAACAGAACTATGTTGGATCACTTTATCTATACAATCATCAGGACTTCTAGCCGTCATGATTGAGGTGTGAGAGCACTAGAGCACTTGGTGAAACCCAAATTTCATTTTCACGTCAAGGTGTCAATTAACAGGAGCAACTACTATCCCTAGAGTGGATTAATAACTAACATTATCTGCATTGCATTGGCTATTCATGGTGAGACTTTGGAGGAGGCCATGGATCTTCTACACACAGGACTAGCGAGGAATGATATGGGATTATTCATACAATTCCCCTAGTCTTATGAAAATATGTTGTCACCAGCTCAAATCAAATGCTTATAGATTGTCATCGAGGGTGTCCATGTCCTGATGTTTGCTTTGTGCACCTAAGAAGAAGTGTCTCTTTTGTCTCTTTTTGTGTCCACGACCTAAATTTTGTAGTCAAACCAAGCAGTGTTTGGTAATGCTAGTGTAATGTAAAAAAAAATTTATATATAAATAAATATCTCTTTTTTGATACTACTATGTCTTTACATGCATGGCTTCATTTGTTTCCTGTTCATATCATGCTTGGAAAATGTTGGTTTCTTTTCTATATATAATACATTAGTTAATTGATTAGACTGGATGCTATTAATTTAATCACTAAAACTATTCTAGGTGGAAAAATAGGTGGTTTGCAGAACTTAATAAAAGCCCACCTAGGCTCAAGATAACCTAAAGAATGTCACCTGAGGAATGACTTGTGGGTGAAGTTTCTAAATTTTGACACACAACCCATCAATCAATTTCAATATTTGTAAACCCACTTTTGGAAGAAAGGAAAATTTTAAAATGGTGAGAAAACACCACCTGGTGAAGGACAAACAATACAAGTGGTAAAATGATGGGTTCGACAAACATACAAAAACCTCGCTCAAGTTCATGGAGAATAACAAAAGGCTGCCCAATAAAAAATTAGGTATAGGACTTAGGAAGAAATAAAGATAGCATCCCAAATAGAAGTTAAGGGAAACATTATGGGTAACAGTGGCTCTGGCTAGGGATAAGGATTGGAAAGGAAAAAGTAATGAACCCAGAAGCACGAGCATGGACTAGTCATTTCCATTAGGCATTGAGTCGAGGAGCATGGAGAAGCAGGAGAAAAAGCAAGCCAAAAATGAAACAAAGTAGGGAAGGAAGACACCTAAACTACCAGCACAACAAAAGCTCCTACTATGTACACGGTAGGAAGTCCCTACCTCAAATGATCCCCAAGATAACCATGCAAATCCATTAACGGGCTGCGAGAAATAGTAACCTGTGTGGAACAATGCTTGGTGACTGATAATCATATGCACAACCAACTACCAAATCGTGGTTGCTGCCATCAAATAAATAAGACCAACACCTTGTAAAGACCTTCTAGATAAATTCTTATGCTCAAAAATCCATTCCTCATTGTGTACTTCAATAATTAAATGACTCATACCAGCATTGTCTTGCATAAAATCACCAAAATCTTCCTATGTAATGTCAACTATAATATCATGTTGCACTTGATTTTATGAATAAAAGGAAATGAGCCTTTGAATTGGACATCCCACATAAAAACTATGAGATAAAGAAACTTCTTGGTCACTACATGTGTAAGTAATTGCATTTTTTAAAATTTTAGGACCCCAAGTTGTAGTATGTATAGTAGAAGACTCATTAGATTCGATTGTTGGTTCATCTATCTTGATATCTTCTTCAATTTTATCCATCCCATGTATTGACTCAAATAATAGATCTGAAAATTTTGAATGTTGTATAACATTCTCTTCAAGATGAAAAGATTTAGAAATGGGATGATTAATTACCTCATCTTTTTTTTCCTTTCCTTCAATAATTTCATCTACAAACTTAGACACTTCATAGTTAGCTTGCAAACCAGAAGAGAAGGTGTCTAAGAATTCAGTTACCTCTTGGAGCTGATTTTTATTTTCATCTCCGGCTACACAATGCATATTAGAATCTCCAAAAGAGAATGTCTCTTTCTCTGATAAGTTGTTGGAACCTTGAGTTTCAAATTTTCTTTTGACCTTATATCCCCCAAAAGTCTCCTCGGTCCCTAGAAAATTACTACAGGAAACAACACTATCCTTATCCTCATCATGTATTCTCTCAGTTTGATCACTTTCATGAAAGGTAATTTCCTTTATAGACTGATGCAAAGCAGGAATTGGTCTATTTTCCACTTTTGACTGAACATTGATCTCATCTTCCTTCAGTGAAAGACTAGTATTTTCCTCATCCTTCCTTTGGTTATGATCAACCTCAACCTTTGATAAACAACATTCCCCCTCTAACATTAATTGATTCTTTGAATTGTGAAAAGAGGGTTATCATGCTTTTCAAATTCATTAAAACTAAAGAGATGGTTAGAACGAATTGACCACCATTCTTTCTCCTGAAAATCATCATTCCTAGAACCATCATTTCCTTCCAAATTTAAACATATGTCCTTACTCTCCATTTCTTCAAAAAGGAAAACTTCATATTCTAGAGTAAGAAGAGAAGCCAATGCCAAATCATTTGAACTAACTTTAGAAAGAGAGAGTTTATCAAAAGTAGGGGGTGAAGCCAACGATTATCTTTCTTGCAATTCATCATATTCATCATCACTAGATGAACTACAACCACTTTCAATTTCAAAGGAAGTATATAAATTCAAAGCCGAATCATTACAAAGTTGATCTTGTCCTTCACTAGGGTGTTGAATGTTATCAAGAATTGTTAAATTCATGTATTCTATATTAGGGCAACATTTAACTAGAAGCTTAGGAAGTTTCTTATAGCTGGTTCTGAGCTTCATACTTGAACCTAATTTCCACTTACCTACGGCGATAAAATCATCTTCAACCTTCACTGCCTCTAGATGAACTTGCTCGATCCCTTGAATTTTATCTCTTTTAAGAACTAATTGTACATCTAGATCTAGAGAGGAAATGAATATATGGTACTAAATCTCTACACTTGGCTTTTCTAGAGCAAAAATATTTTGGAGAGACCAATTGAAATGATAAACAAAATCCCTCATTTTTTCAACTTTTTTTTTCATGATCTAAAAGAAAAGGCTCATGGTAGTTGTAATGTTGATTGGGATTCTATAGCGTTGGAGAGATTTTGTCTTAAGAACATGCCACCCAGTAATGCTCCCTTTTCAAGCCCTCTGTACCATTCTTCCACTTTTTCAATTAGACTGTCAATAAAAATTCTTACAATAACATCTTCTTCTTGAATTCCTAAAATTGCACTTACAGTTGTCATAGCCAAAATATGCTCCTCAGGATCTTGTTCATTCTTACCAGAGAATTTAGGAAACCCTTTCTGAGAACCTTGGGGTAAATCATGGTATTGTGATAAAGCAAGGGGGCCAACTTGATAGCACTAGAGATTTGAAGCCATAAATAAATAGACAGAGTTTCCAACTCACACGAAGTAAAATTAAGGAAAGAAAATTACTATGGTAGATGAGCCAGAGGTGGATTCTAAGGCTGATGTGTAGGTGGTTCCCTTGGTTGACGTAGTGGTGCATTTGGCTGATAATTATGATGATGAGCAGGGTCATCATAGTATTTGAGTATTAGCCTTGGGGATCATTCAATTGTAGGTACAGGTGGTCACTGGGCCTGTTCCTCCTCTTCCTCCAAGACAAAATTTACTCACATATAATCTGCCACATTCCTCCTATATCTCCACGCGAGTGTATTTAATTGTGATATGATGTCTTCTTGCTCTACTCCGACCCAATCTAAGTCTGGCTACAAAACAAGAAATACATTATTGTGAGGTAGTACCATCTTGCTGCATGATGTGATGGAAATCGTTAGACTTTCCAACCAAGTCAATTCCCCAGCCGAGTCGCCAAAAATCTGTTAGTGAATGGAATAGCTCTTGATAGATATGTTTAAATAATGACTCCAGACCCAGATTCAACACTAATTGAAATATGCTAATAGCTCCGAAAAGTCCACAATTGCATTTGTCGCAATTCTTTAAATTTTGTTGAGGTATAGCTCCCTCACTTTATTTTCAATGAATTAATCTAATTTAAAGAAAATAGGTGTGCTTTTAACTAGAAAGTAGAAAAGGTGATTAATGCTAGCTCATAAATACAAAACTAATGTGGAAGCAGAGATCCTAGCCATTCATAATAAACACAAAGATTGAAAACTCATGACTATCAAATCAAATTAATGAAAGTAAACTAGACTACAATAAATGAATGTCATATAGCTAATCTTTCAAAGAATACATAACCATATCATACACATAATACTAAGATCAACATACAAAGCCTCATTTAATTCAGAGCACACAGATTATAAATCATTATTGTCTATAATAAATTTTTATTCCTTTTCAATAACACCCCATGTGTATAGAAAAGAAAAGAAAAGTCCCCCCATTCTTTACAATTTCAAATTTATAATATTGCTAAAGCCATTAGATAGGCACCAAAGTTGTTACTAAAGTAGTAAATTATTGTATTCAAAACGCTTCTCAGGGAGTTGGTCAGAATAATTGAATTTTGTAGAGGTATAGGTATCGACAAAGGAAATTGATCATAATCCCACCAATAGCTGCCAAAGGAGCAATCATTTCACCAACCATCAAGCAAATGCATAGGAATATCAAGTGGTAGCATGTGTGAGCTTTTTGATGGGAAATTGGAATTCAAAGTGACACAAGCTAGCCATAAATGTGAATTAAATTAACATCTTATCAATCTCAAGAGAATGCACCCATGTCTAACCAAAACTCTATAAATTCAACTAGCATCACCTTTCTTCCACAATCAGTTACATCCAATATGGTGAGCTCTCAGAGTGATGGAAAGTCTTCCAATGACTCCATCATCTTAGAGGAAATCAAGTGTAGTCCACTATTTAGGCACACTTCAGACTAGCTGAAAGATGTCTTCATAGTGCAGAGCAAAGTGGAGGAAGAAGTGCTATGAATCATCCTTGGTGAGGTGTTTCTAGGCCAGGCCCATGTTCATAACACAACTATGCTGGAGTGCTTTATATATAGTCATTAGGACTTTTGGCTGTCGTGACTGGGGTGTGAGAGCACTAGAGCGCCTGGTGAAACCCAAATTTCATCATCGCGTCAAGGTGGAAATTAATGGGCTAAGCTACTATCCTTGGAGTGGATTAATAGCTGATTCTATTTTCATTGCGTCATCTATTCAGGATGATACTCTAGAGGAGGTTGTGGCTCTTCTGCACACAAGAGTGGTGAGGAATAATATGGTATTGTTTGTACAATTCCTCTAGTCACATGAGAATATGCTATCACCAGCTCAAATTGAACATCTGTAGATTATCACTTAGGGCATCTATGTCCTGATGTTTGCTTTGTGCACCTAAGAAGAAATTTCTCTTTTTTCTCCTTTTGTGTCCACGACCTGAATTTTGTAGTCAAACCAGGTGGTTTTTGGCAATGTCAATCTAATGTAAAAATGTTTATATATATAAATAAAATCTCTTTTTTGATACTACTATGTCTTTATATTCATGGCTTCATTTGTTTCTTGTTCATATCATGCTTGGAAAATGTTGGTTTCTATTATGTATAATACATTAGTTAAGTGATTAGAATGAATGCTATTAAGTTAATCGCTAAAACTCTTCCAGGTAGCAAAAGGGGTGGTTCATGGAACTTAATAAAACCCTACTCAAGTTCGAGATAACCTAAAGAATATCATCTGAGGCATGACTTGCGGGTGAATTTTCTAAATTTTGACACACAACCCATCAATCAGTTTCAATATTCGTACCACTTTTGGAAGAAAGGAAAGCTCAAAAATGTTGAGAAAACACCGCCTGATGAAGGACAAACAATACAAGTGGTAAAATGAGGGGTTTGATGAACATACAAGAACCTTGCCCAAGTTTGTGAGGAATAACAAAAGGCCGCCTAAACACAATTTGGTTATATGACTTAGGAAAAAAGAAAGATAGCATCCCAAATAGAATTTAAGTTAAAATTTATGGGTAACATACATATAGCCATCTTACATTTTGCATCAGAAAATACTCCCTACACACCTACATATATTACTTTTCTCACAAATAACAAATTTTGTGCTAATCCAGGGACATGCAACACACTATTAATCCTTTTTTTTACCATTAGGAAACTTCATTCTAGATTTACCATGGATAATAATATTTAAACAAGAATTGTCAACCAAGTATACCTTACCTCCATCAAAATTTTCATATTTAGAAAACCAATCTATATTAGAGTTTATATGGAAAGATGAACTTGAGTCAATTAACCATGCATTATTATTACCTACATGAGATAGCAAAGTTGCAATGAATGAATCACCATCTTTATTTTTTGGCTTAGAATCATAATCAAATTTCTTTTTTCTCTATTTACAAGTTCCTTACACAAGTTTCTAGGCTTACCACAATTATAACAAATTACTTTAATAGACTTTCCAAGAGATCTAGATCTCCCCTTAGACTTGGATTTATCAAGCTTTCCATTCTTCTTATTTTTTTCCTTAGGTCTTCCATGATCATTTAGTGTATTGTTAACACTAATGGATACCTTTCTCCTCATCTCTTCACAATGAAAAGAACCTACCATATCATCATTTTTTAAGATAATGGAAAAAATCCCACAAATTAGGAAAAGAAAAAAGAAAGATCTGACATTTCTCCTCCTCATCCATTTAAGCCTCCAACATTGAATAATTCCAGGTGGTTTGTAATTCATGAATCCAATCTCTTCCATTCTCAAGAAATAAAATTTATTTATTAATAAAATATTATTCACTAAATAGTTTTCTTGATAAATCAAACCAAGTATCTTCCATAGTTTCTATGTATAGGTCCCTTCATGGACATTAATTAAAATAGAGTCTTCCAAGCACAATCTTATTAGACCCTTGGATTTATGGTCCACAATATCATATTGAGTAGCCAACATAGGATTCATGGACCTTAAAAACTCTCATCAATAACATCCCATAGATATCAATCTATCAAAAAAATCCTCCATCTTTAGCTTCCACATCTTGAAATTATTTCCAAAATATTAATCGACCTTTATTCTCCCTTATGAACTTGCCATATAAAAATTATTGCAACAAGATCACAAATTATCTTTTGCACAAGCTCCCAATCAAATCAAGATAAGATCAAAATATATAGTATCCCACAACTAAAACCAAATGTGATTAGGCTTTGATACCACTTGTAAGGAAGCTAAAGTATCAAAACAAATTCCTACACTAATCTTGAGAGGAGGGTAATGCAATTTTTTTAGATCTTTACAATAGTTACAAAAATTAAACATAAATAAACATAATATCATGCATGCCACAACACAATGATTTATGCACATAAAACCCTCTAAGGATAAAAACCCCATACTCCAAAAGCTACCCAATATATTATTCAAAAATCATGAAGATTACAATATACTTGCAATGAAAGCTTCTCATAGGAGTATCACCAACCAAATATCAAGAGGCAACACAACTACTATCAGAATCTCAAAATACATCACAACACATATCCATAATACAATTCCCTCATAAAATATGGCTTTCTTTTAAGGAAATACAAGACAAAAAAAAATTCTCATCTCATCTGAGACCTAATTTTGAATAGTCCAAATTTATGATAAAGTATACATAAAATATGGCTTGCATGGGTGCTTCCCTTTAACCCTTGTCATGACATGTGGCCCTTAGACCCCCCACTAGGGGGATTGGCCCATTAGACCCTACAAGAGGGTACCTTACCCACCCACCCCCATGCTCAAATATATTAACCTCTTATAGTCACAAGGTTGAGAGACCATTTTTCCTAGCAGACACAATATGTTCAAGGAAAAAATAGCTAACACAACCTATGATAGATGATGATGGATTCACATATCCTAAAGGATAAATTATTATTGCTTGAAATTGGTTGCAAACATGTATAATTAAAAGGAATGACATGCATAAATTTGAGGAATTTGAGAATAAAAAAACCAAACTCACATATTCAAACCTAGTTGTATAAATGAATGTTAAGTTATTAAAGCATCATGCAAAACTAATAAAAAATAGCTATGGACAATTAGAAATGTTGATCATGAAACAATATTGGATATTTTGAAGGTAAGAGATGACCCTTTAGGCATCCTTGAGTAGAAGTTCTAGACTACCATATGGTACATGTATGATAATGTTCATCTTAGTGCCATATTTGGTTTGAGAGAACGTTCAGTTAACTTTGTAGTTCATATTATTTATGCTCAACAATTTTTTATATTTATATGACCATAACTATAACAAGAGTCTTGTTGATTTGTAGCCAATATAAATAACTGAATTCATAGTATATTCTATATTTATTGCAAAAACTAAATTCTAGCTACTAAGAAAAATAACTTCGTAACAAAAAGATCTTCACTAGTTTCTTTGCACTGATCCCCTTCATGTCTAGCTACAAGAATTCTTTGACAAGTGCATCTCCACCACAAGCTTTTATCCCTAGTTAGCTCCTGCCTTTGATCACCAAAATACATTAGTTTCCTCAAGGTTAATTTTGGTATTTCATATTAGTTTTTATGCCTTCAAACTTATTAAATATTTCTATTTTCCTAAGGAAATTAGTGATAGAAATTGTAGGGAAATATAATGTGAAATGGATATGGATATGGTTTAGGAATAATAAAATATGATATTTTCTTCTCATCATTTTCCTTTGAGTTGAAGGATTTGCATTTCCTCATGTAAGAGGGATATTGCAAACAAGGATTTGAAGCCAAATTTGGTATAGTATAGGTGATTTCCTTATACCAAGGTAGCCTTATCACTTCCATTTGTTGTTCATGTTCCTAAATAGGGATGTGGAGCTCCTTGTATGTTTCCAATTGACCAAGTTCTTCTCATTTGGTAAATCTCTTCTTCTAGCTATTAGTAGATTGTGGTTGCTTCACAAAGCTAAATTTTTAGTATCTAATTTTACCCCTTTAGCTAACTGGCTAGATCCTTTAAGGCCCATATCTCTTCTCATTGTTTGAGAAGGATTTCTGAATCTTATTTTATTAGGTGAATTGGTTATATAGGGATGCACCATTATATTATCTATCCTTTGCATTCTCAATTGAATCATTCAAGTTTAATTATTCAATTTTATCTTTTGTTTGATTATCAAAACCCTTAGTAATGTGAGTATCATTTGGATTCCCAAGTCGCCCTTCTACTTGTATATCTTTTGTTTTCCCACCATTATCCTCTTCTTGTTCATATTTTTATTTATCTTTACTTAACTCAAGAGGGATACATGTCTCTTCTTGTGTAAGGATTTTTCACTACCTAGGTATAACAACATTTCGCTAGCTAGGAACATCCTCTAGGTCACTAAAGTTTCATTGATTGAGAAGATGTTCATAAGTAGAAAAATCCCCTTGATTAGGAACAACTTCAAATATACCAACAAATATAAAAAGACTATCAAAGTCCTCACGAACAAGAATGTCCTTATTTGAATTAAGAACAAAGGACCCACTTTGTCTCTATCATTCCTTTTATTCCCTATTTTTCCTTTCTTAATCTATATTTTTGTTTCTTGAGGACTATTGCTATAATTTCTATGTTATAATTATAGCCCTCATGTTTTACATCACCTAGGGTACTGTCTACATTTGCAATATTTTGCAATTTTTCCTCAATTTTTTTTTCTTTTCCATTTCTTTTGAATATATTTATCTTGATTCAAGGGGGTGGTAATTCTTTATGAAACTTGATCAAAATTTTGGTTTTCTTCAAATTGGTTCTCAACTATAGAAACTTCTACATCTAGTTGCGTACTACCAGAAGGATTGAGAATATTACTAGGGATTTTAGGGCTTTCAGAGTATTTAGAGTCCTTATTTCTAGAATGAGTTTCTGCTTTCTTTTGAATAAAGGTATCACAATCAAGACGAGGGGAAGCTTCCTTCAACACATGCACAATAATTAATTTGAATAATCCATGATGGGATAGAGAATATTCTTGCCCATTCTAAACCTCCTTAGTCATCCATTGTAGAGAATGGAATAGAAAAATAGAATATTAACATATAATCCTCTCCAAAAATACAGCATTAATCTAAAATGGTGAGAGAAAACATTGACATAGCTTCCCTCATAGGTAATGTATCAAGAATGACATACTTAAAAATTTCAAAGGGTTGTGAAGAGAAGTTTGTTGCAATAATGATGGTGTTGTCATTGATGTCAATAGGAAGTCTCCTGACTGATGTTGTCATTGATGTCAACTATGGGATGAAGATGTTGAGGATATTGAGGAAATTATGGAAAAGGGAAAAATAGTTTGCACATGTGTAGTTGAGACCTTGAGGAAGTGTTGTGAGTACATGGAGCTATTCTTTTGTTATAGATTATGAAGATGAGTTGGAATGAACTAATGAGTTGAGATGATGTCTCTGGTACTTGGCTCCCAAGTGATTTTGAGAAAATTTAATAATCAGAGTAAACTTTATTGTGCAAATATTCATAGTGTGCTCCTGTATTGTGCTCTGTGTTCTTTTAGTTTTGATGGTATTCCTGTGTAAAACTTGTAGGTTATTCAAGGGTTTCAAAAGTTGCTATATTTAAAACTTGGGTTTTTATATCATTGTATAGTGCGATACATTTTCACTAGTGTGTGAACCAATTATTTAGTGATGTTTTTTGTGGTTTGGGAGAAATGTATTTTCTCCACATTTCTCCCATGTTTGGCTTTAGGATGTGTATATTTGGGAAGTTACTTATAATGCTTTTATATTTTTGTATTCAAGTTTTTACTTGATTTGGTGTAGTACATCGTGAGCTTCATTTATCAGTATACAATTAAGGGTTATCAATTGTACTGAGTTAAAGTATTTGGTGATGTGAGCTTGGATGAAGTGTTTGATGAATCCTAAGTACTTCTTGGATTATTCTAGATTTATTTTAAGTGAATTATGTTTTCTAGTACTTTTGGCTTGATTTAAGGAAGTGTGTACTTAATGATTATTGTGTTTTGCAAGGGTGTTGGTTGACCTTTTGTTTAACACTACATGTGAGGCTTACGAAAGTGTGTTGAAATGTGTTGGGATCTATTTGGGTCCTAATTAAGGATTTATGTAGTTCACCTTTCATTCTTATCCACCGCGAGAATGTTTAGGTGTTGACCTATTTCAAATTTGAATGTATAATGGCTAGTGGCTAACATTGGAGAAAGTTTTTGAGGTAGAACTTGCTATAAATATGTATGGTGTTAATGCAAGAGGGTGAGTGAATGATTAAGAAGAAAGATAGATGCGATATCGATGCAAGTAATCTGTGTGATGCTAAATTGAGAAAAGTAATGTGAATTTCATGTTAGGGTTTCTAAAGGTAGTGAACTCAAGAAATCCAAAATATTTCATGTGAGACTGTGAAAGTGTGTGAGAAATTATGGTGGACTCCTTGTTACATTGAAAAGTGTTTTATTTGTCTAAAATTATTCTTCTATCTTCTTGTATTATTTCTGTGGTAGTGAGCCCTGGTTGTGATCCTTTTGGATAGTGTGTCCTATTCTAGCAGTGAGCCCCTTTGTACCAACTTTTCTATTACTTATATTGTGAGCTAATTGTCACCATGGTTTTCCCTCATTTGATTTTCCATGTAAATCTAGTGTTATCATGTGTATGGTGTGTGATTTCAATTTGTATTATTTACATTTCATGATTAATCAATCTAATAGAATAAGGGTTTAATGAATATTTGTGGATCTGATTATTGTTGAGGGTATTGAAGGTTTAATTTACTACAACTAATTTCACCCCCTCTCAATTGTATTTTTTATTTAAACAATTGGTATCAGAACAAGATTCATTGAAGAAGATCTTAACCACTTGAGGTAGATTTAGGATGGAAAAGAAGATTCCTTTAGAATATCCTAGATTTGATGGGTTAGATTATGCATTATGGAATACAAAGATGGAAGGATATTTGTTTTCTAAAGGATATGAGATTGAGAAGGCTTATTAGAATACATACACTACACCTCTGAATGGTTTGAGTGTAAGTGTAAAAATCAAGGCACATGAGATCAATGATAGGGCAAGGTTCATTATTGTGAAGAGTCTTTCAAATACTGAACTAGTTAAAGTTATGAGTTTGAAGATTGCTAATGAAGTTTGGGATAAGTTAGAAAGCATTTATGAAGGAGATTTGAAGGTCAAGCACGCAAATTTGCAAAAAAATGAAGGCATAGTTTGAAATGATGCATATGTTTGAAGATGAAATAATAAAATGTTACAGACAAAGATTTGATGATTGGTAAGTAATATGAGAGGCCTTGGTGCAATAGTTAAAGAATATAAAGTGGTGAAGAAATTTATTAGATCTCTTTTGAATTGCTACAGTGAAAAGGTATCTTCTATTGAGAAAATAGTTGATTTTGATAATTATTCTAGAGATCAGTTGATTCATACTCTTACTGCATTTGAAATGAGAAAAATGAAGAAAGGTACAAAAGTAGAGACTAGTTTCAAGGCTAGTAAATTAGATAAGGTTGAAGATTCGAGTAATGAAGATATTAATGATTTGGAAGCTAACTTTGTGAGGAAGGTGAAAAAGGGCACCGGTAAGTACAAAGGTAAATTACCCTTCAAATGTTTTAGTTGTGGTGAGATAGGTCATTATTCTTCTATATGTCTAAAAAGAGCTCTAAACAATAAGAAAAAGGAAAATAAAGGAAAGATTATTAAGAAAGCTTACTATGTGAAAGAAGATGTTAGTATTTCTGATGATGAATCTGATTATGGAGATTTTGATGATAATGAATGTCTATTTTTGGCTATAAAATAAAATTTTGGTTTTTCTAACCCTGAAATTTGTGTGAAGTAAAGTATCCTAGAGATGAAGGTACTTTGGTATACTTTTTTCATGTCAAAGAGGATAAGAATTACTAGGTTGTTTACAAAGGCTACTCTAATCATATGACTAGAGAAAAAAGTAAGTTTGTTAAACTTGAAAAGTATGATGGAGGATTAGTTAAATTTAGAGATGATTCAAGAGCTAATATTTATGGAATAGGTTCAATCAGTTTCAATGGAAAGCATAATACTAACAATTTTTACTATGTTAAGGTATTAAGACATAATATCTTGAGTGTTAGACAAATGTGTAGAAAAGGTTATAATCTTGTGTTTAAGGATGAAGCATGTGAGATTTGAAAAGGGTCCATAACTATGATGGTTGGTGGTAAGAGAACGAATGGAAACACCTATCAGCTTAAGGGTGCTGATGTTAATTATTTTGTCATAGATTAATGATAGTTGGTTATGGAATCAAATGATGTGTCACATAAATTTTGATAATGTGGCAAGAATTAGTTCGGTTCATGTTGTGAGAGAATTACCTAGAATCACAAATCTTATCAATTTTGTTTGTGAGATTTATCAATTTGGAAAATAAACAAGGAGTAGATTTAAGGGAAAGGAACAATCTACTACTAGATTGTTAGAATTATTGCATAGAAATATTTGTGGTCCTACAAGGGTGAGAAGTCTACAAGGTGACAGGCACTTTATGCTTTTGATTGATGATTATTCTAGAATGAAATGTGTTACTTTTCTTAGAGAGAAATTTGAAGCATTAGATAAATTCAAGGAATTTAAAGCTATGGTTGAGAATGAAATGGATTGAAAAAAATGCTTGAGGTCTGATAGAGGTGGTGAATTCACCTCTGATGAGTTTAACATGTTTTGTGAAGTTCATAGAATAAAAAGGCATTTTTTTGTCCCTAGAACTCCTTAATAGAATGGAGCTGTTGAAAGGACAAATAAAACTATTCAAGAAGCTATAAGGACTATGATGAAAGAGGAAAACCCACCACAAGTCTACTAGAGAGAAGTTATTCATACTATTGTTTATATACTTAATAGATTTCAAGCTAAAGCTAATAACAAAAAGACTCCTTATGAGCTATGGTATGGAAGGATTCCTACTGTGAAGTACTTTAGAGTGTTTGGAAGAAAATGTTACATCAAAAGAGAAGAAGAAAACTTAGGAAATTTTGATGCAAAGTCTGATGAAGGTATCTTCCTTTGATATTCTATTAGAAGCAAAGCTTACAAATGTTACAACAAAAGGTTGAGAAAGATGGTTGAAATTGCAAATGTTAAAATTGATGATAACTTGAAGAATTATATTGTAGTAGATGGATATGTGTTAGATGAACCTGATTGTAGAGAGGTAGAAGAAAAAGTTGATGAACAAGAAGTGTTGAATGAAGAGGAAGAAGCTCTAGAGAAGACCCCTAAAACCCATAAGTATGTGAAAAAGAATCATTTTGAAGATCAAATCATTGGAGACAAAATGAAAGGTGTATTAACAAGAAGAAAAGTTTTTGAAGTTGAGGTAAAGTGTTTTCTTTCTAAAGTTGAACCTAAATCAGTGAGTGAAGCATGTAAGGATGAGCATTAGATGAAGGAAATGGAATAACTTACATAGATGGAAAGAAATTAGACTTTGGAATTGGTCCCTAGACTAGCAAACAAAAACATAATTGGAACTTGAACACAAGTAAATATGGGTTCCACCTTTTTGGAGATGGAACCAAGGGTGTGGACCTATTTGAGTCTTATTTTATTAGGAAACCAAGATCCCTCAACCAAGTTACTCAATTGATGGAAGGATACTACACAAGCAAGGGTGTGTGTGTGGTTTCCTTAGATGTGATTAAAAAGAGGGGGTTCACCATTAAATTGAAGCTTCAAAGGAGAATTGTAAGCCCTAATGCACTAAACCCTAGAAACATAGAAGAATTCAAACAAATAAACAAATAGAAATCAAACAAAAAAGGAACCTAGTAAACTGATGTATTCCAAGAAAGATTTGAAACTCTAAAAGTTTTCTTTTTAAAGTGCACTGGGACTCATACACCATACTAGGTGATTTAGTCCTTCTACTAGAATTTGGGAAAAATCTAGAATCTTTTGCTAACAAATCAAGATCTACAATTTTTTTTTGAAAAGAGGTATACTATGACTCATACACACAAGGTGGAAATTTAGTACTATTATTAGGGTTTGACTAAAACTTTTGTAGCCTCAAATGATCTTCTATAGCTTTCATCTTATCCAATCTTTAGGTGTGAAAAGTTTGAATTCTGATATGTAGACGAGTGTCCATGAAGATGACAACTTTGACAACATTCTTTAGTCTTGCAAATTTATCTTCAAATTATTTTCAAGCTCCAAATAACCTATGTAAGACCTCGCTTCACATGTGAATAATACAATCTTAATTTTGTTATATATTTCTCCTAGCAAATACTTAGATATATTTCAGACAATGCATAGTGTTATTGCATGACAATGTGCTTGTATTTCATTTTGAGATGTTTTACTATCATTGCCATGAAGGTATTAGGCACTTGTAAACTATGAGTACAAATTGGAATTATAATGAAATGGTTGTACAATTAAATCCTAATAATATGATATACGATTGTTGCTTATGATTTCATGGGTAATGTGCAGGAAAGAAGAAGGGAGACTAGTGAGAAAAAATTGAAAGACAACCTCTTTGGTTATGTACTTGATTTCATTATTTTGGAACTTAAAAGGAAATGGAGTTATTGTGTTTATTATTTTGGGTTGAAAGGGTATTTAATTGTGAGTCATGTGAGATGTAAGTTGGGGTTAAGGTTTAGAAACCCTTTTATCCAAGTGTGAAACCTGGATGGAACCTTGAGTGGGTCTTTAAAGAGGGTTGTTGGTCAATTTCTTGGGTTGGGATGCATAAATAAACCCCCTATGGTGTATAACATGGTGGTAGGGGTCAAGTGGGCATTCAATAGGGCATCAAGGACATGATTTGACCCCTGAAAAAGTTCTCATAATGAGGAGTGACGAATTTTGAGGAGAGGGTTGGGTGAAAAAATTGAGGGGGTTGTTCAAGTGAATGTACCCCTCTTAAATAAGGAAAAGACCCTCATTGATGAGGGAGGTACACTCACAGCTCCACATCCAAAGGTTACAACTTTTGAGACTTCTATATAGTTGGAAGGGAAGAAGGAGTGGGGTGTTACCCACTTCTCCTTTTGGAGAAATCCAGCCGAGAAGAAGAAAAGTATGAGAAGAGGAGAGAATTTCTTCCTCTTGTGAGAAATTGATGAAGATGACATGGATTGGAGGAGAAAGAAGGATAGAAGAGCCTAATTTCCTCCTCTAAAGAAAATAGATAAGTTTTCCTTACTTTCACCCTTATATGTTTTGTTGTTGTAGAATGTGAGCATGTTGTGTGAATCTTGGTTGAGTATGGAGAGTGGAGAACTCATAGGCATGTAATTTGATGTTATGATATTTTATTTTATTTGTAAAAATTGAGAAAACTCCATTAATCATCTTGGGGTTAAATATTTTCTTGTTTGGGGGTATGGCTAGAGCCCATGAGGCTCCATGATGCCATTATGGTAGGGTGGAGAGAAAGTCCTTATGCAATGGTTTATTATTTATCTCATTTTATGTAATGTTGTAAGAACACAAGCTTGCGTAGTAAATAGTATTTTGTGGTAATGAGGAAAAAGAAAATTTCTCTTTAAACTTGTATCAAAAGGGAAGTTTGAGATAAAGAGAGACCTCTATTTGGCATTTGAAGAAATATGCTGCAAACTTAAATTGTTTCTTCCTTTATTGTTAAAACTGGCTCTTTATGGAAAAGTTATTGTCTTGAAGCCTTATAATTTAAAAAAAATATTGTGATTTCTATTGCAGGGAGTGAAAGAAGACTTTAATGTAAGAAAGGAGGAACTATATTGTTTAAATGGGAAAATTGATATAGGAGACTATATGGCTTACAAAGGAAATGATTTATATTTTTATTCAAAAAGTAATAGTGTTAATGAAAAGTTTGCTAATGATTTTCTACCTTTCTTAGCCTCCTACAAAATGAAAAAACATGTTAGATGATTTTATTATGAGTAAATACTGATGTAGTAGAATTTACAATTCTGGTCATATTATGCTCTAGCTCTACTCAAAATGGCATAAAGTTCTTGAAAGTTTGCATGCATAGGCATATGCAGATTTATTTTGTGAATGAAAATAAATAAATAAATATATGGAACTAATTTAATTTATTTTATTCAATATGCATCCGTGACCCAATTTCAAAGGGAGAGTTTTCAAAGAAATGTTAGAAGTAAACATATGTACGAGGTATGGTGAAAATATAAGTTTTTGTAGTCTAAATGTGCATTTTGTATTTAAACAATACTCTAATAAGAGGGAACAAGAGTAAAGGAATATAATTATTGATAATAAAAATAACCCTCATCTTTCTTGTGAGGTTGCGAGTGTATTCACCTTACTGCCAGTAGGGCACCGCCCTATCCCTGTGGTTTTCCTAGATGGAGACATTAGCAGCCATAGTTCTCTTCCCTTATCGTGGATCGGTGTAGCTATAGGTCATGCCTCTCTGTAGAAGTTCACATGGCTGGGCATTTAGTTGATGAGGAAGGAGGGCTTCATATATACACTTGGCCTCTTTGCCTTTATCATTGTAATCTATATGGTGGAATGACCCAACAAGCTCTCAACACTTGGTACCAGATGTTGGAGTTTGGTTGTTGGCTGCAGACAAAACCCATCGAATGTTGTTTCTCTATCGCTGCACAACACCAGCGCCTTGAAACCGCCCCTTCCCTATTTAGGGAGTTATAGAAGCTTGGGATCAGTGCAAACATGAAGGAATATAACATTCTCATCTGATCCTGATGCTACCATAACCAGCTTAGTCATGCCTATGCACATTATTTTTACCTGCACATGTAATACAGTTAATATTCAAAAAACTAGAAACCTGGTTCACTTGCTTGAGAATCTTACAGTCGAGTGAAGATATTATAAGCACTAAAATGGATCACTGGAAGAGAATGAAACAACTATTTTTTTTTAGTGTAACCCTCTCAGGAAATTATTTCATGGCGAGAGTCTTTCACTTTCATGACTTACCAAGGATTGAATGGTAGTGTGTTCAAATTGCTAGCCTTTGTTCTTCCAGTCAACTTTGTAGTTAACTAAGTAATTGCCCCTAGTGTGGAAGTTTGGTTAGAATTTAATTTTATGGAAAATTGCATTTAAGTCCTGAGTATCTAAAGCAAATAATGCACTGAATATCCTGCCTAAGTGTCCTTGTCACTGCTGTAAAATTAATTCACATAGTTTTATCCAATGAAGGAGTGCTGGCAAGTTGAATGTTAAATATTATACCTTAAGATATGATTCACTGTGAGTTGAGAAGTTAACCCCTTCATTGGGGGCTGTTAGTTGAGTTGTTTCCCTAGCAATTACTATAGACTATTAGCGTTTGTAACGCCCTCATTTTTTTTCAATTATTTACGGCACTGAAAAGACATCTCTGAGTAATTTATATTAACTTAGCAGTTGTAACTGTCATACGTTGTGCCCTCTTGGGATTGCAGCCTGTAGTTATCGCTGTAGAAATTTTAATGTGATATTTGGGGTCTTTGTTGTTTGTAGATGTGAAGAAATTAAATACTAATATACGTATAATAATATAACCTTCCTGTAGGAGAAAAGTATTGTAGGTAACTAATATTCCTAAGAAGCCAGATTAAATAAGAAAAGAGAAATGTGCCAATGTTTTCAAATATTGGTTGAGCCATATTATAATCATCTGCAATGAAGTATTTCACTACCTCCCTCAATGAATTTATATTCATCACTTATGTCAGTGTTTAAATAATTTATATTTTGGATCAATCTGGCTGGGAGATTAAATGATATAAAACTATGTATTAAAATATATATTTAAGCATTAATAGTAATAATAGTATTAACCACGTTCCTTGGATTATTGAGTTTGGCGTAGGGGGTTATAGAATGTTATAGAAATTGAGAAATTAATGACAGCTATACTATCGTTGCATTAGAGGGCTCGTAGATGATTTAAAAGATGTGTTCACCATTGGAAGTAGTCCTTTAAAAATAATCCACCTCATTTAAATCTTCATTCTTATTTTCAGAAAACCCATTAAGGAAGATTAAAGAAATTAATATAAGTTCAAAACCCAACAAAACTCGATGGAGTAGTAGCAAATACCATCTCTAAAGCAAAATATGACCTTTATTAAGAAGCTACATCATGAATAAGAAAATTTCACTAAAGGACATGTGGTATGGGTCTTTTATGTTATTTATTTGAAAACCATAGTATAAACATTACCTTTTAACTTAAAAATACCCTAATGGAGTCTAACCTAAATACGTGTACTTATCCTTTAAGAAGTACTTTTATTATATATAGATAATTTAAATAATAAATTTAAGATATATATATATATATCTTATAAAGTTTATTTGTTAAAGATATATAAATATAAAAGGATAAACAAATAAATATAATAATAATAATAATAATTTGTTATATTTTTAAGAAAAAGATATATATTAGTATTTATACCCATCTTATTAGTGGTAATATAATTTGTAGTACTATTACAAATTTTAAGTGGAGATTTGGTTAATAATCAATTCATTTTGAGTTTTGGGGTTGACAATGAGAATTATAGTTCTCACGATATGTACCTAACATTATTAATATCGAGGATGATGTTAGTATTAATGTTACTTTGGTATTATATAATAATGTTGTTACTGGTGTCATAAGTAGCATCAGCATCCATGACCGGTCTTAATCTTGCATGGAGGATTAATGTGAAGCATAGTTATACTTGGTATTATCACCCTAATTGTGGATGGAATTAGAAAACTATAGGTTCTATTGGGTTTCATTAGTGTTAACACAATTAATAATAATCCCTAGTCAAAAAAATATTGAGCACTTAAATGGGATAAAAGGGTTGTTACTATTTATAGTAGAAAGGATATGGACATTATAAAAAATGTCAATGCTTCAATCAAAGGTAAAATTAACACCAAGTTCAATAATAAAATAAACGTCATCATAAATAATAGTGATAATCCTATAAATAACTACCTTAATATTAGTATGGTTATTAATACAAGGAATAGTGGAAAATGTTGCTAATAAAAGAAATATATGATTCAACATTCAGTACATCAATAATAACAAGTAATTATGTTAATCTTACTTTGAGTGAATGATAATGTTAGAGAACTATATCATAGTATTTCAGTTTTAGAGATCTTAAATTTTAATCTACATAAATTATGATATAACTATATTAGCATCAACAACTCTATAAATAAAAAGCCTTGGTCATGACATCATGACACTTGAGGAAATGCGAAGTTTAAATTCCTAAATTAAATAAAAAGCGCATCGGTGGTGATATTATAAATAATACCATCCCACCAACACTTTTGGTAAGGAATTAATTCTTCAATCTATAATACTCGTCTATAGAAGGAAGTCATCATGACCTTATAGCTAGTTGGTTTGTGTAAAGTTCCTCATTCATTATAAATTTATCTTTTAGTGTTAGGATTTCAAACTTGCAAAGGTAGTTGGTTGTGTGTGAGATGGGTTGCAAACCTATGTTAAAAAAAAAGTTGATGCATTTTCTTAGTGAAAAATTTGGGCATTACAACCTATATCTACAATCACACATGAAGAGGGAAAAATTTTGTTGTGTTAGGCAATAAGGGTTTGCCTTGGTCAAACCTCATTCTGGTAATCAAACAATGAAATGAAATAAAATAGAATGAAGGAATGATGAATGAACAAACATAATGTTGTAACTCATCAAACCCTTGAAGTAAAGGTTGCAATCTTGTTTGAAATGGATCCAATGGATTCAGATCTAGACTCTTGATCTTGATAAGAGATAATGTCTTTGAATGCTTTCTTGAATCATAAAAACCTACTTCACAAATGTTAGCTAAAAAACATACATGATTCATGAAGAATTTGACATAATGCTTGAATATTGAATACTTCTCCAAATGCTTGATAATATTCTCTTGAATGCTCTTGATCTCATAAAATTTCCATAATGATTGAGTACTTGAAAGATTAGATCCTTTTAGGATTACAAATTATTTGAAAAACCTTTAATTTATACTTGTTTATGCCAAATTTCCTAAAATTACAACACTACAAGCCGGCATCAAATCTAGGATAATAAAATCCTGCCAAGAATTTGATTCAAAATAGTTCCTAGTTAAAGTGAGACTCATATGCAAGTTGGGGCATATGAGTCCTAGTTCCCTAAAATGGGACACAAACTCCAAAAAGTGTCTTGTTGATGCAAGGGCATCCAAGGAAAATAAGGTTGATCAAGTCTATCAGAGGGACTTTGGCATATTGGCGAGACATTCCTTCAAGTCCCATCGACATTCTAATGGTGTTGGTAGTGGTAGCAAATGAAGCTTCATCGGTGTGAGGTTCTCTTATTGGCAAGATGACATTCCTTATCCCTTTGATGAGGCCATATCATAGTGACTGGTGTTTATCAGTGTGACATTGGAGAAGTCCCTTTGATGGCCTAACAAAGTGGTGATGTCAGTGGTGTACATGTGGTAGTTTCCTGCATACCCTGCTAAGAATTCAGTCAGACTCGATCAAGACTCACGGGGTCAGTGGGGGATGGAAGTGATTGAATGTTAAAGATCAACGGTGCTTATCTCATCGGTGGGACACTAGACTATCAGTAGGATTTTGCATGATATCCCTCTGATATGATGATAAGGAGGTGATGAAAGAGGCTGACTGAATAGTGAGTTGTTAGAATAAACAAATGTAGTGATGACACATGGCACAATAGCATCCGTCAATTCACATCATTGTTGCTAATTGACTAGGTCAAATGAATTTACGAGCATGTAGTGAATGACTAGAAAATGACTTACTAGGGGAATGAATGAGAATGCAATCATGAAATTTTATGTAACTTCTTGGAGAAAATACATGGATACAACAACAATGGCAGGGAGGGGTGAGGTAGCAGAACAACGAGGGAATGTCTTGAAGAGGATAGAGAGTGGAGAAAGTGGAGAATGAAGACCAAAGTTTTGATGACTGAGAAACTCAGATCTGCACTTAGCAGATGAATGTAATAAGCTTCTCATGATATGGCATGTAATTCCATAATTTCATTCTAGAAATAAAGATAATTGTTGTTGTGCAAACCTAGTAGTTTATGTTGTTATAGCTTGCAAGGGGAGTCCTCTTTACCAAGTAGTATCAGAGCAGGTGTTCTTGAGTCTATAATAGAGCAACGAATTTTAGGCAGTTATAGTAGGACTTGTGAGTGTGGGATAAGAACAAAATGCCTCCAAGAATAGCCTAGCATGGTAGAGGTAGAGGTAGAGGCATTGGAGGAAGAGATCCTCTGAGAGATGAACATAGAGCCCTCAGAAGGCAATTGGAGAACCTATGGGATGAGGTTTGAAGAAGAGATATAAATTGAGAGAGAGAAGATAGTGAAAATGAGACTAAGAGGAAATAGAAGAGGAAGAACAAGATCAAATGGATCTTGGGGAAGTGAGGTTGTTGAGAGTGATATCTAGCCTTTGGAAAGAGACCTAAGATGGAGGTTTCAAATTTCAATAGAATTCTGAATCCTGGGGAATTGATTGATTGGATCAATGACATGGAGGAATTTTTCAAGTTTGAGGAGATTGAAGATCCACACAAAATTAAGTTTACAAAGACAAAAATAAAAGGCCATGCAAGTATATGGTGGAAAGAGGTACAACTTGAAATAGGGAAACACAGGAAAGATAAAATCTTTAAATTGGATAGACAGGTGAAAAAATTGAAGAAGCAATTCATTCTTGTTGACTATGAATTGGAGTTGCTAAAGAAAATGCAAAGTCTAAGACAAGGAATGAGGAAGGTGAAAGAATATACAAAGGAATTTCACAAGGGTATGATTCAAAGAAGACACTCTGAGGTGAACAAAGAGAAGGTTGCTCAGTATATCAATGGGTTGAAGCCTAACATACAAGAGGAATTGGCACTAGTAAGAATGACTACTATTGAGGATGCTTATCAGTTCTCTCTAAAATTTAAAGAATGAATGAATAAGAGGTTTGAGAGTAAATAGAGAGGTGGAGGATGTGGTGGAAGAGCTAGTAGATTTCCATATGGAGGCCAAAGTGGTGACCAAAGGAAGGACAGAGGAACTAGCACAAGTCAAGATCAAAAACATGAAGATTCATACTAGCCTCATGATCAGAATAGTGGAGATCGACGGGGTGGAGGACAAACTGGACATGGATCAGGAAGAGGAGGTTTTAGAGGAACATTTTTCCAATGTGGAGAAGAAGGAAATATGGATTATGAATTTCCATAACATCAAGGAAAGTAAAATAGGAGGCCTAATGGTAATGCTCGAGTTGCCCATGTAGGTGAAGAGGTGTAGTCTTCACATTCTGAAGATGTTGAACGGGGTGAGACCCTTGTTGTTAGGAGAGCAATGTTGAATGAGGAGAAGGAACAAAATCAAAGGAAGAATCTGTTATGTACTTGTTGGAAGTGAGAAGGTAAGGTTTGTAATGTTATCATTGATGGAGGTAGCACAAATAATTTAGTGTTTGAAGAAATGGTCAATATATTGTAGTTGGAAAGGAAAAGGAATCTGAATTCATACTAAATTGTGTGGTTGTAGGAGAAAAGGTATGGAAAAATGTAAGGATTTGTTTGGTCGATGGAAGAAAATTCTTGGAAGGTATGAAACATGATCACATGTGTTTTGCATTAATTCCAAGAACTGAAAAGGAAGTTAATAGTGAAGTTCATGTAGAAGTGTGTGGTTTGCTAGATGAATTCCAGAGTATTATTTATGATAATGTACCTAAAGGATTACCACCAGTAAGGAAGATTAGTCATCAGTGGATCTGATTATCAGAGCCAGTTTTCTAGATAAGCAAGCCCATCAAATGACTCTAGTAGAGAATGAAGAGTTGAACATACAAGTGCAAGAGTTGTTGCAAAAGGGATTGATTAGAGAGAGTTTGAGTCCATGTGCAGTACTTGTAGTACTAGCACCTAAGAAGGACAAAGAACAACAAATATGTATTGATTCTAGGGCCATCAATAAGAATACCATCAAGTATTGGCTTCCCTTGCCAAGGATGGATGGCATTATGGACTATCTAAGTGGAGCTGAGTATTTCACAAAGATTGATCTGAAGAGTGGTTACCACGAGATTTGAATCAAAGAAGGAGATGAATGGAAGATAGCGTTCAAGACCAAAGAAGGCTTGTATGAGTGGTTAGTCATGCCTTTTGGGTTGACCAATGTACCCAACACATTTATGAGGCTCATGAACAAGGTATTGAAAGAATTTTTGGGTAAGTTTTTGATTATTTACTTGGATGACATTTTGATTTTCATTAAGATGTTGGAGGAGCACTTGATGCATATCTAAGAATTTTTTGAGAAGATGAGAGAGGAGAAGTTATTGATCAACTTGAAGAAATGCAATTTTTTGAAATATGAGTTGGTGTACTAGGGATTTATTATCTCAGTAGAGGGTCTAAAAATGGATCCAAAAAATATGGAAGCCATTATGGAATGGATAACACCAAGAAGCGATAGTGAGGTGACATATTTTCCTAGTTTAGCAAGTTTTTACCATAAGTTCGTTAAAGGATTGAGTAGGATTTGTGTGCCCCTAACTAAAAAAATGAGAGGGGATAGAAAAGAATTCAAATGGAGTACAAGAGTATCAAAGATTCTTAATCTGTTGAAGTAGAAGGTCATGAAGAAACCTATTTTGGCACTCCCAAATTTTAATAAAGTATTTCAGGTAGATTGTGATGCTAGTGGCAACACCATTGGAGCTGTTTTAAGTCAGGAAGGTAGACTTATTGCATATTTTAGTGAGAATTTGAATGATGCAAAGAAGAAATTTTTTGTTTATGATAAGGAATTCTACACCATAGTTCAAGCTTTGAAAAAGTGGACATTATTTGTTGCCAAAATAATTCATTTTGTTTACTAATCATCAGGCTTTACAGTATTTGAACAGTCAAGGAAAATTGAATCAAAGGCATTTGAAGAGGGTTTAATTTGTGTAGAGTTATACATTTGTGTTAAAGCACAAGAGTGGAAGGTCAAATAGAGTTACAAAAACCTTGAGTAGAAGGAAAAATTTGTTAACAAAATTGCAGGTTGAAGTAGTTGGGTTCAATGAACTCAAATTTTTGTAGAGGCTTGGAAAGCTTCCATGGAGCCTGTCACATTAGATAGGATGAGATGGTTGGATTTTATAGTCCAAGATGGCATGTTGTTTAGAAGGAATTAGTTGTGCATTCCTAGAAGTTCCATGAGAGAGAATTTGATCAAAGAGAAGCATAGTGGTGGATTGGAAGGACACTTGGGTTGGGATAAGACCATTGCTATTGTTGGTGAACATTATTACTGGCCGCAATTGCAGTAGTGTGTGAAGAATATTGTACAGAACTAAAAAATATTTCAAATAATGAAAGAAACAAGCCAGAATATGGGGTTATACCAGCTGCTACATGTACCAGAAAGGCCATGGGAAGATATTAGCATGGAATTTTCTCTTGGTTTTCGAAGGACACAATGTGGTCATGACTCCATTTTTATGGTGGTGGACAAATTTTTGAAGATGACACACTTCGTTCTGTGTCATAAGACCACTAATGTTCATGTAGTAGAATTATTCTTCAAGGAGATGATAAGACTACATGGTCTACCCAAGAGCATAGTTTTAGATTGAGATACCAAGTTTGTTGGGTATTTCTAGAGGAAATTGTGGAATAAGTTGAAAACTAATTTGAATTTTATTTCAACACACCATCCACAGATAGATGTACAAATGATGGTAGTGAATAGGAGTTTGGTTGACTTGCTAAGATGCTTAGTAGGAGATAGTCCCAAGGGATGAGATTTGATTTTACCCCAGGTGAAATTCTCTTACAACAATTCTATCAATAGGAGGACTGGTAGATCACCATTCTAGATTGTGTATGGGAGTAGTTCGAGAACTGCTACTAAATTGAGGAAGATGGATAGGGAAGGAAAGCGTAGTGCTGAAGCTAAGGATTTTGCTGAACATATAAAGAATGTGCATGAAGAAGTTAAGGAGCATATTAATAAGATGAGTACAAAATACAAGGCAAAGGTAGATTAAAAAATAAGGAAAAGGAGTTTTCTATTGCAGATGAAGTCATGGTTCATTTGTAGAAGAAAAGGTTCCCATTTGGTACATATAATAAACTAGAGATAAAGAAGTTTAGATTGTGGAATATTTTGAAGAAACATGGCTTAGGAAATGCATACGAGGTGGATCTTTCAAGTGGGATTCATATCTCACTAGTATTTAACATTTTTAGATCTAACAAAATATCATGAAGGAGATAAGGAGCACAAGTTGGTAGAGGCATAGTTGAGTGTTACAACACTAGCAGTAGACAAAGAAGAAATTGAAGAGATCTTAGATAGACATTTCCAAAGAAGCACTAGGAATAGGTAGTACATTGAATACCTAGCAAAGTGGAAGGGAAGGCTAGTTGAAGATTCAACATGGTTGTCTAAGTCAGAGGTTAGACATCTTGGTTTTCCTCTAACTATCGAGAAGTGAGAGAGTCACTTTTCAAAACTATGCTAGGTGTCTGATGCAGGAGCATCTATAGCGAAGAGCAATCTTACATCATCAAAACTTGTTTTTGTTTGTTTTGAATAAGGGTGATCATTTCTATTAGCAGTACTTTGACATATCAGAAAGATGTTCTTTCAAGTCCCATTGACATACTGATGGTGTTGGTAGCAGTAGCAAATGAAACTTCATCGGTGTGAAGTTCTCTCAACGATGTGATGAAATTCCTTGTCCCTCCGATGGGGCGATGTCATAGTGACTGGAATGTATCATTGTGACATTGGAGAAGTCCCTTTGATGGCCCAACAAAGTGGTGATGACAGTGGTGTACATGTGGTAGTTTCCCACATACCCCATTGAGAATCTAGTGGGACCCGATCAAGACCCGCAGGGTCAATGGGGGATGACAGTGATTGAATGTTAAAGATCAATGGTGCTTATCTCATTGGTGGGACATTGGAGTATCTGTAGAAGTCTAGATGATGTCCCTCCAATACGACGATAAGGAGGCGATGATGGAGGTTGATTGATGGTGAGTTGGCAAAATGAATGAACCTAGTGACGACACATGGCATGATAGCATTCATCGATTCACATTGTTGTTGTTAATTGACTAGGTCAAATGAATTTATGGGCATGCAGCGAATGATTGGAAAATGACTTACTGTGGTAATGAATGAGAATGCAGTCACAAAATTTTAGAGAATATACATGGATACTATGACAACGAAAGGGATGGTAGAGGTAGCAAAATGATGGGGGAATATCCTGAAGAGGACAGAGAGTGGAGAAAGTGGAGAACAAAGACCGAAGTTTTGATGAATAAGAAACTTAGATATGCACTTAGCAGATGAATGTAATAAGCTACTCATGAGATGACATGTAATTTTGTAATGTCATTCCAAAAATAAAGATAATTCTAGAATTTTGTAATATTTGAAATCAAGCCCCAGGATCTAGGTGGGACCCATACACCCAAGGTGGCATATGAGTTTTGGATCACTAGATCTGAAACACATAACCCAAAACATTGAATCATTATTTTCCAATTGTTAAATGTTAAAATTATCCTCAAAAAGATGCATTAAATAAGGCTTGTGGATGAAAAATAGGACCAAATAAGGTATAAAGAAGCCCAATTTTAGTAGGGAGGGCCCAAAACAAGTGTGAAAATGTAAAAGGATACTTTTTCCTACACTACATTTAGTCCCCACTTTAGTGAGAGGAGGAACTTGGTTTAAACTCACACTAAAGAAGACAAACTCACATGAAGAGGGGTCCAAGTGTACGAATGCTAGTGAGATAGGATGACAAAGATTAAGAGTGATGATCAAGCCCCTAGAATCAAGATCCCATAGTAAACAAACATAAGCACAAAAGAACAGGCATGTGAATGATGTATGAAGCAACAACAAGATACAAGCATACACTACCAAAGCCATTAAAAAGAAATAAAAATAAAAATAGGGTAGATCAAGCCTTGACCATTTTTCCAACTTGATGCGGATCAGATCTAAGTTCTTTGTCCAAAAACATTTACAAGTGAAACATGATGTCCACTTTAGAAAGGAAATTCATACTCACAAGGGCTAGTGGAACCTCAGGCCATCCACTAGATGACCCCCCGAAGACACATACGCCCATGGCTGGTATGTGCTCACATAGATAAGCAAGTGGCTATGGGAAAGTCATGCCTAAGTTTGGCTTCCATAAACTAGCCATACCAAAGCTATACCTCTTGATAACTTTGACAAGTCACCACATAACATGAACAACATGATTCATGAGGCAAGCAAAACTTCATATGCTAACACCCATGAACAAACATGATGAATCCACAACCAAGAAAAGTTTGTTATGCAAGGTGGACATATAATAATTATTGTAAATGTAGAATAGTGTAAGGTATATTCAAAGGAGTTTTTCTTAGTTCATGTAAGATCTTAACTTATGGAACATAGTGCCTAATGCCTCTAAGAGAGGACCAATCTAAGAATACAAGATTCACAACTTAAGGGAAGTAGTGTATCACATCAAGCCACTAAGAAGAATATAATATGCTAAGATATATCACACTATTGAAGGACATCACACTCGATGTATCCACAGAGAGAAAGAAACATCACATGATATAAGAAGACTACACATTGAAACATGAGCTGAAATGCAAAAATAATAATGACAATGTATGCCCCCTTTAAAGAAATTTATAAACACCATGCTATGAATAATTAATTTAATGTAGCTAATGATAAATGCTAAAAGGAAATGAGAGCTTATTTGGAAAGCCTTATGCCAAGTCATATGTTTCCAAATAAATCTACATCATGAAAAAGGGAATGGGTTGTCCCCAAAATAAAATACCAAAATCACATAAGGGAATCCATGGATTTAGGGTCAATATATCTTTACTACAATGTTTTCATAGAGCTTGAAAATGTCATCATTCCCCAAATACTTATGGAACAAGAAGAATGACACAAAGAGAGCGAAAACAAAGAAAATATTTTGGGTCAACATAGACGAGACCTAAATGTCTTGATTCCTTGCATCATCACCAAAAGGAAATCACGAGACAAAGAAAAGATAAAATGTTTACAACATAAAGAAGAATGTAGATAAAAATAGAGGAAATTCACAAAGAGAGAGATACATCAAACAAAATGGTATGAGAGATCACATTACACACATGCAATCACATGAAAAATAAAAATAAATACTAGTAAGGCACGTGTGAGTCAACCTATAGTAGGTTGTTTGCATCCCAATCTTATTCATCGTATATGAAAGGTGGACAACTAGTCAAAGGGACAACATAAAATGCCAAAACTAGGACAAGGCTATCTAATTCGTGCCCTCACTATGTGCAAGACAAGTATGAGCTAAGGTAGGTGATGAGAAAGATCTCCTTGTATCTTTGTAATGATTTGTGATGAATGTAAAGCATGTAATAGTGAGAATATTATAATCCTACAACTATTCCATATCCTCTATAAGGCATGACACTCATTAGTACTATTCCCAAGAGTTTTATGGTATTGACAACAAGACATGTATGTACTTTTTCCTTTTTGATTCAATATCTATTCAACATCCTCAAAAGGTTGCATGTTTGATTCACATCAAGTTCACCAAAATGAACACAAGGTAATATTAATTCCATCTTTTTGGGGATGGAACCAAGGGCAGGGACCTATTTCACTCTTAGTTCATTAAGAAACCAAGATCCCCCAACCAAGTGACTCAATTGAGGGAAGGATACTACACAAGAAAGGATATGTGTGTGGTTTCCCTAGGTGTGATTAAAAATAGGGGGTTCGCCATTAAAATGAAGCTTTAAAGGATAAATACAAAATCTAATGCACTAAACCTTAGAAAATTAGAAGCATTAAACCAAATGAACAAAAAAAAAATAGATAAAAAAGAACTTCGTAAACTAATGGATTCCAAGAAAGATCTGTAACTCTAAAATTCCACTTTTTGAAGTGCATTGGGACTCATATGTAAGAAGAGACTTAGTCTTGCTACTAGAATCTGGGTAGAATCCATAATCTTTTGTTGACAAATCAAGATCAACATAAAACTACTAAAAAGAGGTATATGGGGAATCATACACCCAAGGTGGTGATTTAGTCCCAGTATTAGGGTTTGGGTGAATCCTCTATAGCCTTGAGTGATCTTTTGTAGCTTTTTTCTTGCCCAATCTTCAAGTTCAAAAAGTTTGAATTTTGATTTGTAGATGATTTTCCATGAAGATGACAACTTCTTCACAACTTTGACAACTTTCTTCATTCTTGCAACTTTATCTTCAAAGGATCTTCAAGCTCCAAATCACGTAGATCTATAATCACACATGAATAGGGAAAAATGTTGTGTTAGGGAATAGTGGTTTGCCTTGGTCAAACCCTATTTTGGTAATCAAACCTTGAAATGAAATGAAATATAATGAAGGAATGATGAATGAATAAATGTGATGTTGTATCTCACCAACCCTTGAATTAAAGGTTATAATCCTTTGTGAAATGGCTCTAATGGATGAAGATATGAAGATATGGATGAAGAAAACTTGAATGAAGTAGAAGCTAACTTTGTGAGAAGGATGAAGAAAGGCTTCAATGAGTATGAAGGTAAATTACCCTTTAAATATTTTAGTTGTGGAGGAATAGGTCATTATGCCTCAATATGTTTAGAAAGAGCTAAGAAAAATAAATGACATAGATTAAATAAAGGTAAGAAGATCAACAAAGCATACTATGTAAATGAGGTGCTAGTATTTCTGATGAAGAATCTTCTTATGAAGATTTTGATGACAATGAATGCTTACTCTTGGATATAGAAGATGAATCTACTTTTTCTAATACTGAAAGATAGGTGAAGGAAAATTCTCCAGAAAATAGTGAAGGTATGGTGATTTTGATTCTTCATGCTAAACAAGAAAATAACTATTGGGTTGTTGATAGTGGTTGTTCACATCACATGAATGGTGGTAAGAGTAAGTTTGTTAAAATTGAAAATTATGATGGTGGCATAGTTAAATTTGGAGATGATACTGGTGCTAAGATTTGTGGAATAGGTTCAGTAATTTTTTATGGCAAGAACAATATTGATGTTGTCTACTATGTTAATGGTTTAAGGCATAATATTTTGAGTTTTGGAAAGATGTGTCCTAAAGGATATAACCTTGTATATGAGGATGAAAGATGCGAAATCAAGAAAGTATTTGGAACAACGATTTCTACTAGTAAGAAGCCTGAAGGAAACATTTATCAACATAAGGGTTTTGATGGACATTGCTTTATGACTCAAGTTAGTGATAGTTGTTTATGACATCGAAGTATGCGTCATATGAAATTTGACAACTTGGAAAGAATCAATGCAGTACAAGCCGTAAGTGATCTACCGAGGATTGCAAAGCTCAATAATGTTATTTGCAAGAATTATTAGTTTGGAAAGAAAACTAGAAACAACTTGAGATCAAAGGAAAAATTTACTACTAAACTACTAGATTTGATTCATACAAATCTTTGTGGTCCTACAAGAGTGAAGTCTACAAGGTGAAAGGTACATTATTCTTTTGATTGATGATTACTTTAGATACAAATGGGTTACTTAGAGATAAATTTGATGCATTGGATAGATTCAAGACATTCAAAGCTATGGTAGAGAATGAAGTAAATTTTAGAATAAAAGGCTTAAGGTCTGAAAGAGGTGGTGAATTCACCTCCCATGAGTTTAATATGTTTTGTGAAGTTTATGGAATAAAAAGATGGTTATTTTCTCCTAGAACTCCTCAACAAAAAGGAGTTGTTGAAAGAAAGAATAGAATGGTTATGCTAGATCAATGATTATTGAAGTTGGTCTACTGGAAGTTTACTAGAGAGAAGCTATTCACACTATTGTTTATATGTTCAATCGATTGCAAGAAAAGGCTAACAGTACAAAGACCCCCTACGAGTTATGGTGTGGAAGAATTCCTATGGTGAAGTATTTCAAATTATTTGGAAGAAAACATTATATTAGATGGGATGAAGAGAATTTAGGGAAATTTGATGTTATCTGTGATGAAGGTATCTTCCTTGGATATTCCACTAGAAGCAAAGCTTACAATTGTTTCAATAAAATACTGAGAAATATTGTAGAAAGCACAAATTTCAAGGTTGATTAAGTAGTAAAGGATTCAATTGAAGTTGATGGATACGCATCTGATTAACCTAATTATATAGAAGTTGAAGAATTTGTGGAAGAACATGGAAAGAAAAATGAAGAAGCTCCATTGATGTCCCCAAAGATACCAAAGTATTTATAAAAGAATCATTTAGAATATTAGATCATTGGAGACAATAAAAAATGAGTACTAACAAGAAGGAGAGCTACTACTACTGGTGAGATAAATATGTGTTTACTTTCTAAGGTTGAACTAAAGACTATAAGTGAAGCATGTAATGATGAAAATTGGATAAAATCTATGGAAGAATAACTTATGTAGATTAAGAAGAATCAAACTTTTGAATTGGTCCCTAAACTAGTAGATAAATCCATAATTGGATCAAAATGGGTATTTAGAAATAAGTTGAATGGGAATGGAGAAGTAGTAAGAAATAAAGCAAGACTTGTGTGTAAGGGCTACTCACAAGTAGAAGGTATAGATTTTCAACACACTTTTGCTTTGGTGGCAAGAATGGAAGCTATCAATTTTTTTTTGGTGTTTGCTACTCATAAATATTTCAAAGTCTATTAGATGGATGTTAAGTTTGTATTCTAGAATGGTGAGTTAGAGGAAGGGGTCTACATGGAACAACTAGAAGGATTTCAGTTGTCAGATCAATTGGATATGGTCTGCAGATTGAAGAAGACATTATATGGATTGAAACAAGCCCCTAGAGCCTAAAATGCAAGGTTGGATATATACTTGATTCAATAAGGTTTCAATAAAGGTATGATAGATAGTAATTTCTACTTTAAAATTGAAAATGACAATATTTTGATTGTAGTTGTATATGTTGATGACATTATCTTTGGAGGAAATGAAAAAATGTGCAAGATGTTTGTTGAAGAGATGCAAAAATAATTTGATATGTCTATGTTTGGTGAGATGAATTTCTTTCTTGGGCTACAAATTAATCAAACAGAAAAATGAATTTTTATTTCATAGTCAAAATATGCAAGAGAAAAGTTGAAGAAGTTTGGGATGGATGGTTCTAATTCAATATGTACTCTTGTGGTGATTGGTTACAAATTGAGTAAGGATGATGATTCACCTAAGATTGACCAGAGGAAGTATAGAACTATGATTGGTGGACTGTTGTATTTAACTGCTAGTAGACTAGATATTATGCATGTAGCTTGTCTTGTGGCTAGATCTCAAGAAGATACTAAAGAAACACATTGGAAAATTGGATTGTGCTAAGGTTGCATTTGCTTAATTGTTCTATGTGTTTTACACTGGTTTAGCCGACCTTGTGCTAAACGCTACTACTAAAGTTCATGAAGTGTGTTGGGACTTATTTGGGTCCTCATTATGCATGTGTTTGGGTTGCCCTCATTCTAATTCCACCCTAGAATTTTTTGGTGCCAACCAAATTTGAATTTGTAAAATAGTGTATGCTAGACTTTGTATATGTTTCAAAGCTAAAGATTGTATATATATAGGACGAGATATTGGTGAAAAGTGTACAAAGAAAGAGAGAAAGATAGATGCAAAATATATGTGAAATAAAGTGTGTGGTTGAGTAGATTAGTGAGAAATCTTAGTGGTGATTTTCTAGATGCAATGAGCTGAAGGTGTACTCTATCATTCATGCATGTCTACAAGTGTTTGAGTGAGTAATGGTGGAAATCTCTGTTGCATTGAGATTGTTTTCTCTCTATAATGAATCTATTTTATCTTCTTTGTATTTGTGTGAAAGTGAGCCCTCCAGGTGGTTAACACTTGTTGGAAAATGAGCCCTAATTCAAAAAATAAGTCATGTTTTGGTAGTGAGCCTTCTCTAGCAGTAAGCATTTGTAATTGGTTTTGATTTTCTCTATACTATGAGCTAATCCTCGCCATGGTTTTTCCCTTATTGGTTTTTCCACATAAATTTGGTGTTATTTTGTATGTGTGATGTTTTTTAGTTTATGCTTTTGTAATTAATGATTAATCATGTTAGCAAAGTAAAGGATTTATGATTGATCTAATCTCTAGAAAAAGTTTTAAAGGATAATTTTTTTTATAATTGATTCACCCCCCCTCTTAGTTGTCTTGTTCAACATCTGTAATGTCAAGGGCTTGATCCATTATTACAATAGGTAGTGATTCCTTTAAATCGCTATCACTCTATAAGGAACCTTTAGTCTTGTGCTAGTAGGTAGAATGTCAACTAATTCATTTGTTCACAATTGGGAATAACCATGTTACTTGATTTATAATTAATGAAAGCATTTTCTATTGCTAACCAAGGTCTTCCTAAAATCAGATGGTATTCCCCCAACTTTATTTTGCATTATAAAATCATAAAATCAATAGGATACTCTGAATAATCAATAGAAATAATTACATCTTCAATCATACATTTAGGTTTAACTATAGAGAAATCTTCCATTTATAGGATTGTAGGTGTGGGCCTAAATCCTTGGAGACATAGTTTTTCCTTAGTTTCATTTGTCATAACATTTATAGTAGCACCTAAATCAATCAATGTATTCAGAATAAGAATTTGATCAATACATACCTATATTATGGGACTCCCTAGATCCAAATACTTGGGAATTGATATATTCCCTGTAAGAGACCACACTTCCTTAATCCAAAATTTCACTAGCTTTTTTTTTTAAATAAATCTCTTAATGTCTTGCTCAATTAGTTGTATACTCAGGAAATTCTATCCATATGGGATAGGCATCTAACAATACACATTAGCTTAATGTCCATATGGGACCAAGACTCATCTATCCATCTAGGATAGGAATCTAACCATTCGAGTTAGGTTAATGTTCATTTGGGACGAAGATCTATCTATCCAAATAAGGTAGAAATCTAACCACATGGGTTAGAAAATGCTTTGGCCAGAGACTTAGACTCATCGAGACCATCCAAGTCCTGAGTCACTCTCTAAAGACTACACTCCCCTACTAGGAGTGCACCGAGGTCGACGTCCTTAGGAGTATGTGAGATAATAATAAAAGCTTGAGTCCCACCTCAAAATTTAGCCTAAAGCCTTGGGGAATCAAGCGAATCCATCCGGGATTCCTTCTGAGTATAACAAGTAATTTCCAACTTCAATTTTAATATTTATTTATCTTCCTTTAACTCAAGGTATCTTCACAAGAACAATAGGGTAAACACCCTTAACCAATCCTAAATCCCAACCTCGAGTGCCTGCGTACTAGGGACAAGTCTATCCCTAGATTGCCTACATACACTATTTCAACATAGGATCAAGGTGTATAATATTTAGTTTTTTTTTCTAATCTATTGTTGGATGTAAACTATTTTGTGGGTACACGACCCTTTCTAGGGCCATTGCCCCAAATAGTTTCTCTTCGGTTGCTACCCACATAAGGGAGCATATAAAGCATAAAGATTCATGGTGATCTTTTGCTTGTTTTCTAATTCATCTATGTCCTAAATTCTTATAAGTCATGTCATCCTTTCATGTTAAATAACAAATCATTAAAGATAAAAGAATTAAAAAGTCAATTCACATGCCTAAACCCTATTGGGGTTTTCTATTATTTTCAATAGCGGATGTAAGTCCATTATAGTATTATCTTTTTTATATTATCGATCCAAGAGGGATTTCCTTCCCCTTGGATTTTAACTCCAAAATGATCTTTATTACTCCCCAACAATTTATAGAGACAATGCCACAAATGTCATTGTTGAAGCTTTATTAGGCTATAAGTACAGTAATTCAAGTGCAATAACATTACCCGTAAACGTGAGTCAGAGGCACCATTAATACCAAACACTATTGGTTTTTGTGTTCTCCTCTTATTTAAGTTTTCTATCTAAGAAGGAAATTAAATGCATTATCAATAATAAGAAAAGTAGATTTTGCACATAAACCAAATGTTAATATAAAAGTTTTATACCTTCTTGCTAAGGAAGTAAAATTAAATGAACTTACTAAAAAAAACTATTTATTCAAGTACATTTGCTAGAAAGAAGTATTGCATCTACTTACATCCTATGAAAGTAAATTTTTTTGTAAGAATGAATTGAATAGTCAAATCCATTTATAAAATAAAAACACTTAAACATAAAGTTAAATTCTTCAAGATGGGTGATCTAATTCAGAGATGGTATGAATCTAATTATTTTGCAATGTTAGTATTTCCTAGAAAAGAACTTTGAATCTATTTGCATAATCTATGTCATAGAGTAAGTAGTTTAGATTTAAATTTCATAACACTAATATTTTCAAGATAAATATTCATCTAAGATAGCATAAATAATTCCAACTCAAGCAGACTTCATGACATAATCTATTGTTTCAAGAAAAAAAGGTTTATTAATTTTGATTGAATTGCATAAATAAATAATCCAATTAAAGAAGACTTGATTTTAATTGCATAAGCTATTTCACTAATGTCTTAGATAGATAAACCAATACAATGTCTTAATAAGAGCCTTGCTTTTAATTGTATAAGTTATACTACTAATGCCTCAAGATTGATGATCTATCTAAAGTAGGTTTGCATTAATTTGCATAAGTTTATTCTTGATAATATTCTAATGATTACATAATGATTTATTCACTATGACCTTGTTGTAATGAAATGAATCAACCTTGTTTTAAAAAGAGTTGAATCTATTTGAATATTGAGGGAGAAAATAAATTTAAAGAATAACCTTGATGTTGAAGAATTAAGTTTATTGCAAATCTATTAAATCATAACTATGATGTTGTGCTATAAACCTTGAATCCCAAGGAAATCAATTTATTGCATGGAGAGAATGTTTATTTGAAGAATAACAATAAATCTAAGAATTAAGTTTATGGCATAACAAGAAAGCACTTTTATTAAAAAAGATATTATTAAATCCTTAAGTTAGATTGTATTTTGCTTGCGTGAATTCAATTTTACTACTCACGATTCGGTAAAACAATGAACTTCTCATTTAATGAAACATAAATTTAAGCTTACAATTTAATGTCTAATAGTCATAATTCTTATCATAGAATTGTAATTATTGTAATAAATTTATAGTGTTTTCATAAGATATAAAGGTTGTCATTCCTCTATTTTAAAATCTTCTATAACTAGGTCCATACTCATAGTTTATCATCATTTTATGAAAAAGAGAGGTATATTCTAAGTTCATTTATTATATTCAACAATAGCTAGTAATCATTTCCATCTTTTATTCAAAGGAAATTAAATACTAGTTCATAGAACCACGGTTTGGACCAAATCTTCGTCAATCATAGATGTTAGTTAATTTGTTGTCTTACTAAATTAGGGTAACATTATTAAAATTAAGAAATTTAAGAAATTTATTTAATAACTTGAATTCATTTAATGAATAAGCCCATCCTTTGATTGTTAATTAGACCAAATAATTTATTATTTAATCTATCCAATTGATATCCCTTTTGAAAATTATATCAATTTATTTATACTTTAAAAAACTATTTTATTTATGACTTAGCTAAATTAAAAGAATAAATGCTATAGAGAACTTTAATATAAAAAGCCATATTATAAAACATATGTATTTAGATATTCTTTATTTTAACAATAATAAAATAATAATTTAATTTAAAGAAAAAATATTTCTTTATAAATAAAAATAGATGAGAATAAATTTATTTATTTTTAAATATATTGATTTAAAGATTAAAAAAAATAGGAAAATTAATTTCATTCTAGATTTAGTTTAGAAAAACAACGAATGGTAAGGACAATAATAATACATTGATTTTAAATTTTTTATTTTTACAAACAAGGATAGGAAAGAGAGTAATAGCTTGATTCTAATGAATTTTCTATATTTAATTAGTTATTCTAAAAGCAAATCAAAATAAAGAAAACTTGGATGTTGATGGAATTGCAACAAATATTCTTCCAAATCTTCTCTTTGTGCCTTCTTCAACTTGATTCTCCTTCCTTCAATCATATCCTTTTTCAAAGTGATAGGATAAAGATACCATTCATGTGTTGTTGATGAGAGAAGAAATGACTTCAATTTATAGACTTGAGGGGAGGTAAATGGTGGGCCAATATTGAAGATTGATTTAATGGCTATGATTGTTTGAAAATGTGGGGTTTGCATTGATATCCTCATTTTGTGACAAGTTTCATAAGAAGAAGGCTTTAAAAATAGGCCTACATGGCATAGGGAGAGGAGCCAAGGGTGCTCACACATGTGTGAGTACACCTTGGGAGAGGTGGATATGACAACTCCCCACACCTTTTGTAAGACCATAAAACTCGTCACTCCTCTTTAAGTGACTTTTTAGGGGTTCGTACTTTGCCCAAAAAGTCATATTATGTTTTCAATAAGCTTCCACCCCATAGGTACTTACCCTAGGGGTTCAGTTTTACCCTAGAATCAATAAAACAAGCCCAAATAACCCTATGCAAGAGAATTCTAATTTTAAAATACAAATTTTGATTTGTGAGCACACCTTGAGTAGATGAGATGTTGACATGTCTATGACATGTAAGAGAGAGGGTGGCTTGATAATGACATGTCTATGACATTTAAGGGAGGGGGCGTTTGACAATGTGTGCTCACACATGTGTGAGTACACATGGGGAAGCCAAATGGCTCAAAGAGGAAAAGTCACATGCATGGTGTGAACTCCCACATAAGGGTGAGTGGGGATGAGTTGTAAGGTGATAGTGACTTGTGCATGCAAGTTACATGTGAGGGAGATTATAATGAATTTTTGAATTTGAGAAAATGATATAATGAAGATTAATTAATAAATTAATCTAGGATTAATTGATTAATGAATTATGGAGGATAGTGGCATATCCCTAATCCTAATTAATTAGATTAAATAATGTATTATATTAAATTAATATGACTTAGGAAAGTGGCTAATTTTATTAATTAAGTATAATGATAGATTGTGCTAATTAATAATGCTTAGGATAGGATGGGGACACTTGTCACATAATGACTTAATTTTTTTATTCACATTTTTTTTATTCCTTATTTTTTTTCCATTTCTCCAATACCATGTGCTGAAAATTATTAATGAAAAACTTATTAATATTGTTAACTTTTATTTGTTCCTTTTTAGTAGTGTGTATTTAATAATTTATTTTTGTTTTTTATTTAGTCTCTACCTACTTCACACATAAATTAATTGTATAAAACCACTTACATAATATTACCACACAAAATTATAATATGTCTAAAGTTTTAACAAAAAGAGGGTCATGGCATTCTCCCCCCCTTAATTTGTGCATCTTCCCAATGAACGCACTAACAAGATAAGAAGTTTCATGTTAAAAGTTTCAAAACAAGAAAATAAATAATTGTTGTATTTCATTTGTATCTTGCCATGTAGCATTCCCCTCATCATACTGATCCCATTGAACTTTGCATTGATTAATCTCTTTATTGTGCAATCAGTATTGGCGCCTCTCCAAGATTTTGTATGGATCTTTCATTATTCCCCTTGTTTCTTGGACTTGTAAGGCATTCCAATCCAAAATATGTTTTCATCAGGTATGTACTTTTTAAGAAGAGAGACATGGAATACATCATGGATTCAAATAAATTGGGGAGGTAAGGCCAATCGGTAAGCAATTGGATTTATCTTTTCCAAGATTTCAAAAGGCCCAACATAGCGAGGTGCTAGTTTTGTCTTCTTCCCAAATCTTATGAAAATTTTGTGAGGTTTAACCCTTAGGAAAGCTCTTTCCCCTACTTCAAATTCCCTTAGAGGTATGTTTTTATCTACATAGCTCTTTTGTCTATCAGAGGCCTCCTTTAACCTTTGCCTTATTTCCTTTTTTTTTCTTTCCATTTCCTTTAACATTTCTAGACCAATTATTATTTTGTCTTCAAGACTATCCCAACTCAAAGGTGTATGACAAGGTCTACCATAAAGTGCTTCAAAAGGAGCCATTCCCAAAGAAGTTTGGAAGGTATTATTGTAAGCAAACTCTACAAGTGGCAGGTACTCTTCCCATTTCCTTTGTTGGTCCATACAATACATCCTTAGTAAGTCCTCTACGATTTGATTTGTCCTTTATGTTTTCCCATCAGTTTCAGGATGATATTCTAAGCTAAAATTTAATTGAGTACCCAAAGCTAACTGGAGAGTTGTCCAAAAACTTGAAGTGAATTTTGCATCTCTATCTGATATAATCTTCTCAGGTATTCCATTTAACCTAAAGACTTCCTTCACAGAGCGTCTTGCTAAGGTAGGAGCATCATCAGTTAAATTCCCTGGTATAAAGTGGGCCACCTTGGTGAGTTTGTCAATTACCACCATTATTGCATCATGTCTATAAGGTGTCATTGGTAGACTTTGTATAAAATACATGCTAATAACTTGCCATTTATGGTGGGGTATATCATGTGGGTACAATAGACCTACTAGATGGTTATGTTCTACTTTTACCCTTTGACATTCTAAACATTTAGCCACGAAATGAACAATGTCATTTTTCATCCCTTGCCAAAAATACAACTTCTTTAGATCTGAATAAAGTTTATTAACTCCAGGGTGTCCTAAATAAGGAGTGTTGTGAGCCTCAATTAGAACTATATTTCTTAAATCACTTAGGTTGGGAACATAGATTCTTTTATTATACCTCAATAGCCCTTCTTAATCAAGAGTGTACCCTTCAGCCTTAGAATTTGTTGGATCATTTTCCAAGATTAGCTTGACTTGCTCATACCATGGGTCATTTTTTTTCTCTTCCTTTACTTGCTCCTTGAATGAAGTCTTGAAAGTAGTCATGGTCAGCAAGTGTCTCCTTCTAGTTAAAGCATCTACTACCCTATTTTCCTTTCCCTTAATATATTCTATTTCAAAGTCATATTCACTTAGAAATTCTAGCCATCTCCTTTGCCTTGCATTCAAGTGAGGTTGAGTAAAAATATATTTAAGTCCTTGATTATTTGTTTTTACCTCGAAGGGCTTCCCAAGGAAAAAGTGACTCCATTTTTCTAAGGCATGAACAACAACTGCTAACTCTAAATCATGGGGGGCATAGTTTACTTCACAGGTTTTCAACTTTCTAGATTCATAAGCCACTACTCCTTCATCTTGCATAAGAACTTTCCCTAATCCTTCGATAGATGCATCTGTTACCACTGTGAAATGCCCATTTGGATCTAGAACCCTTAAAATAGGTGTTGTAGTTAATTTTTCCTTTAAAATTTGAAATGCCTTATCACTTTGTTCTGTACACATAAATTTTGTATTCTTCCTTTGTAATGATGTGATAGGATTTGCAATCTTAGAGAATCCCTCTACAAACCTTCGATACTACCCTTCTAAACCCATAAAATTTCTCACTTTCGACACATTTTTAGGAATTGGCCATTCCACTATTGCCTTAATCTTTTCTGGATCAACTTCTATTCCTTGTTTAGATATAATGTGACCAAGGTAATGTTTTTTCCTTTCAAAGAAGGCACAATTTGACAATTTCCCATATAATTTATGTTCCTTCAATCTTTGCAAGACTAGTTGTAGGTGAGCTAAATGTTCTTCATTTTGAGAATAAATTAATATGTCATCCAAAAACACCAAGAAAAAATTGTCCAAGAAATCATGGAACGTGTTGTTCATTAGGTTCATGAAAGTAGTTGGGGCATTAGTCACACCAAAAGGTACAACTATGAATTCGTAAATCCCATATCTTGTTCTAAAGGTTGTTTTTGGGATATCCTCCTTAATTCTTAATTGATGATAGCCTGATCATAAATCTATCTTGGAGAATATTTTTGCTCCCTTCATTTGGTAAAAAAGGTCTTCAATTCGGGGTAATGGATAACTATTATTTATTGTGACCTTGTTTAGCATTCTATAATCAATACACAACCTTAGAGTTACATCCTTCTTAACAAACAAGACTAGTGCTCCCCAAGGGGACACACTTGGCCTAATTAAGCCTTTCCCCAAAAGTTCTTCCAATTGCATTTTAAGTTCCTGTAACTCTATAGTGTTCATTATGTAGGGTGCCCTTGACACTGGCTCAGCCCCAGGTAAGATGTCAATGGAGAAATCAAATTTCCTTTTTGGGGGTAATCCTAGTAATTCTTCTGGGAATACATCTTTATATTTTTGCAAAAAGGAAAAGTTTTCAAAGGTTGGAGTATTTTCTTCTTCATTCTCATCAAAACTTACTAAGTATATTTGAGTTCTTCTTTATCTTTCCTTCTTTAATTGCATTGTTGAGATGGTTTATGCATTTATAGGTTTAAATTTTCCTTGTATTTTGACCCTTCTTCCCTCATCATTGTAACACTCAACCACTTTATTGTAACAATGTACATTAGCTTGGTGATGTGTTAGCCAACTCATCCCAATAATTACATCATATACTCCTAGGGGAGCCACATAAAGGTCTACCATTATTTCAAATTTAGGAAATTGCACCCTTGCCTTTGATAAATATTTGGTTACTTCCCTAGTTGCCTTATCCCCATACTGAACCATCCATGATGATTCCATATGGTTAACTCTTAGTGTTAACTTCCTTACTAATTCTGGTGAAACGAAACATTCAAATGACCTAGTGTCAACAAGAATTGAAATTGGTTAGTTGAAGAGGGTACCTGTGGTTTCTATGAGAACATTCTGGAATCCTATCCTTTGATTTCTAATTACTGCATGAATCCTTTGTTGTGGTCCTTGTTGGGGTTGGTTGTTTTTTATTTGACCTTGCATCCTTGGGAAATCTCTAGCATAATGATTTCCTCCACACACAAAACACCCACCTAGTGGTCCTCGTTTAACTTGATTCCTAGGAGGACTATTCCTTGCTTCATTGTTCCTTGGTGGATAAGATTCCTTGTTAAAATTTGGTTGATTATTCCTATTATAACTGTCCTTGTTATTATTGTATCCATTCCTTGGATTATGATTTGGTGGTGGTCTTCTTTCTGATGCATTATTCCTTTGGTTTTTGTTGACATTGGGGTTTCCGTTAAACTCATGTTTCCTCTTATTGTTAAAGTTTTCTCTTGCTGCTACTAGGGTTTTCACCTTCCTCTCTTGTTTAAGAGACTTTTCTAATACCTCATTCATGTTCTCAGGTCCATGCATATCAACCTCTATCCCTATGTTGGTATTTAGTCCCAATATGAATTTCCTTGCTTGGCTCTTTTCATCTTTCTGATACATTGGCACATATTTCAATAATTTGGAAAACCTATCCCAATATTGTTGAACTGCTAGGGTCCCTTGTCGAAGGTTGTGGAATTTTGCCATTTTCTCATCAAAGAATAACCATGGTAACCACCTTTTACAGAAAAGATGAATAAATTGTTCCCATGCGATTGTGTCCTTATTGTATCCATTTTGTTCCTTAACATTGGTCCACCAATTTGTTGCCTTCCCAATGAGTTGATAAGATCCCCATAAAGCCTTAGTGGTTTCATTAAAATCCCTTAACTCAAAGTATTTTTCTATTTCATTCAACCAATTTTCTGCCCCTTCACCTATCTTTTTCCCATCAAACTTTGGTGGAGTGATTTTCTTTAGATCCTTTGATAATTAGATTATGTCATTCCCCCTTCTTACTTCTACTTTATTTCCTTGATTTCTCCCAAGATTCTCCCTTTCTTGTTCACCCTTGTTTTCAATATTGTTTTTCCTTGTCCTAAGGTCTTCTATGGATTGTTCCAAGTTGTTGATCTTATCCCTTTATTCAATTAGAAAATTTATTATGGCCTCCACCCTTGTTTCTTTATTTCTTTGCTCCTGCTCTTGGGAAATGCTAGCTTGGGTTACCCTTCTTCTTGCCATCTAGAATTTCCTGGAAAATTTAAATTCCTAAATTCAAAATTGGATTCAAAAATTTATTGTAGATTTTCTATCTCAATACTCTCCAACTTACATAAAATATTATTATGTTAATCAAGTTGTAGTGAGCTCAAGGCCTAGTCTTTGAACCTTGGCTCTGATACCACATGTAAGAGACCACACTTCCTTAATCCAAAATTTCCCTTTTTTTTAAAGTAAATCTCTTAATGTCTTAGTCAATTAGTTGTATACTCAGGAACTTCTATCCATATAGGATAGGTATCTATCCATTCGGGATAGGAATCTAACCATATAGGTTAGGTTAATGTCCATACGGGACCAAGACTCATCTATCCATCTAGGATAGGCATCTAACCATTTGGTTTAGGTTAATGTCCATTTGAGACCAAGATCTATCTATCCAAATAAGATAGAAATCTAACCACATGGGTTAGAAAATGCTCTGGCCAGAGACTTAGACTCATCGGGACCATCTGGGTCCTGAGTCACTCTCTAAATACTACACTCCCCTACTAGGAATGCACCAAAGTCGACGTCCTTAGGAGTATGTGAGATAATAATAAAAGCTTGAGTCCTACCTCAGAATTTGGCCTAAAGCCTCGGGGTCCAATCAAGCAAATCCATCTGGGATTCCTTCTGAGTATAACAAGTAATTTCAAACTTCAATTTTAACATTTATTTATCTTCCTTTAACTCAAGGTATCTTAACAAGACCAATAAGGTAAACACTCTTAACCAATCCTAAATCCCCACCCCGAGCGCCTGCGTACTAGGGGAAACTTCATCCCTAGACTGCCTACATACACCATTTCAACATGGGATCAAGGCGTATAATATGTAGTTTTGTTTTCTAATCTATTGTTGGATGTAAACTATTTTGTGGGTACACGACCCTTTCTAGGGCCATTGCCCCAAATAGTTTCTCTTCAGTTTCTACCCACATAAGGGAGCATATAAAGCATAAAGATTCATGGTCATCTTTTTCTTGTTTCTTAATTCATCTATGTACTAAATTCCTATAAGTCACGTCACCATTGCCCGTTAAATAACAAATCATCAAAGATAAAAGAATTAAAAAGTCAATTCACATGCCCAAACCCTATTGAGTTTTTCTATGATTTTCACTAGCGGATGTAAGTCCATTATAGTATTATCATTTTTATATTATTCATCCAAGAGGGATTTCCCACCCCTTGGATTTTAACTCAAAAATGATCCTTATTACTCCCCGGCGATTTATAGGGACGATGCCAAAAACATTGTTGTTGTAGCTTTATTAGGCTATAAGTGTAGTAACTCAAGCATGATGACATTACCCATAAACGTGAGTTAGAGGCACCGTTAATACCAAACACTACTGATTTTTATGTTTTCCTCCTCTTATTTAAGTTTTCTATCTAAGAAGGAAATTAAATGCATTATCAATAATAAGAAAAGTAGCTTCTGTACATAAACCAAATGGAAATATAAAAGCTTTATACCTTCTTGCTAAGGAAGTAAAATTAAATGAACTTACTAGAAAAAAACTATTTATTCAAGTACATTTGCTCGAAAGAAGTATTGCATCTACTTACATCCTATGAAAGTAAATTTTTTTGTAAGAATGAATTGAATAGTCAAATCCATTTATAAAATAAAAACACTTGAACATAAAGTTAAGTTCTTCAAGATAGGTGATCTAATTCAGAGATGGTATGAATCTAATTATTTTGCAATGTTAATATTTCCTAGAAAACAAATTTGAATCTATTTGCATAATATATGTTATAAAGTGAGTAGTTTTGATTTAAATTGCATAACACTAATATTTTCAAGATAAATATCCATCTAAGATAGCATAAATAATTCCAACTCAAGGAGACTTCATGGCATAATCTATTGTTTCAAGAAAAAAAGGTTTATTAATTTTGATTGAATTGCATAAATAAATAATCCAACTAAAAAAGACTTGATTTTAATTGCATAAGCTATTTCACTAATGTCTTAGATAGATAAACCAATACAATGTCTTAATAAGAGCCTTGATTTTAATTGTATAAGTTATACTACTAATACCTCAAGATTGATGATCTATCTAAAGTAGGTTTGCATTAATTTGCATAAGTTTATTCTTGATAATATTCTAATGATTACATAATGATTTATTCACTATGACCTTGTTGTAATAAAATGAATCAACCTTGTTTTAAAAATAATTGAATCTACTTGCATATTGAGGGAGAAAATTAATTTAAAGAATAACCTTCACATTGAAGAATTAAGTTTATTGCAAATCTATTAAATCATAACTATGATGTTGTGCTATAAACCTTGAATCCCAAGGAAATAAATTTATTGCATGGAGAGAAACTTTATTTGAAAAATAACAATAAATCTAAGACTTAAGTTTATGGCATAACAAGAAGGCAGTTTTATTAAAGAGTAATTAAGTTAGATTGTATTTTGTTTGTTTGAATTTAATTTTAATACTTACCATTCGGTAAAACAATGAACTTCTCATTTAATGAAACATAAATTTAAGCTTAAAATTTAAGATCTAATAGTCATAATTGTTATCATAGAATTGTAATTATTGTCATAAAGTTATAGTGTTGTCAAAAGATATAAAGGTTGTCATTCCTCTATTTTAAAATCTTTAATTCAAAGGAAATTAAATACTATCTCATAGAATCATGGTTTGGACTAAATCTTCATCAATCATAGATGTTAGTTAATTTGTTGTCTTACTAAATTATGGTAACATTATTAAAATTAAGAAATTCATGGAATTTTTCTTTAATAACTTGAATTCATTTAATGAATAAGCCCATCCTTTGGTTGTTAATTAGACCAAATAATTTATTATTTAATGGTGTGAACTCCTACACAAGGGTGAGTGGGGATGAGTTGTAAGGTGATAGTGACTTGTGCATGCAAGTTACATGTGAGGGAGATTAGAATGAATTTTTAAATTTGAGAAAATGATAATGAAGATTAATTAATGAATTAATCTAGGATTAATTAATCAATTAATCTAGGATTAATTAATCAATTAATCTAGGATTAATTGATTAATAAATTATGGAGGATAGTGACATCTCCCTAATCCTAATTAATTAGATTAAATGATGTATTATATTAAATTAATGTGACTTAGGAAAGTGACTAATTTTATTAATTAAGTATAATGAGAGATTGTGCTAATTAATAATTCTTAGGATAGGATGGGGACACTTGTCACATAATGACTTAATTTTTTTATTCACAATTATTTTATTCCTTATTTTTTTTGCATTTCTCCAATACGATGTACTGAAATTATTAATGAAACACTTATTTATTAATATTGTTAACTTTTATTTGTTCCTTTTTAGGAGTGTGTATTTAATTTATTTATTTTGTTCTTTATTTAGTCTTTACCTTCTCCACACATAAATTAATTGTATAAAACACTTACGTAATATTACCACACAAAATTATAATATGTCTAAAGTTTTAACAAAAAGAGGGTCATGGCATTCCCTAACATAAGATCAACAAGTTGTCCAATAACTTGAACTATTTTTAGATCTTATTTATTTTTCTACTTTTAAGTATGCAAATCTCAAACTATATTTGTGTGTAGGAATATCCTTAATTACCTACAAAAGAGGAATTTTAATATTAACATTCCTTAACTCATTAACAAGATAAAATTTAGGTTGAGGTATTTCCTTTTATATTTGTTGGGACTGAAATTGATTAGGACATTGGGGAAAATTTGATGGCTCATTTTTTATCTTGGATTTCCTCAAAATATTCACGTGAATCATCCACTTTAGTAAAGGTAGGTCCTTGAAGATCTTTTATTGACTTTAATTTTACTCTATTAATGTCCAGTGTATTAATAGGATAAGTTGGATATCTTGCCACCTCATTATTATATATCAGTTGTGCCAACTTATTATTTTGATTTGTTGATGGTTGAGTAGGAATTGGTGTTTCCTGTAGTGGTTGTGATGGGTTGGATGGTGGATTATTGGATGTGGGTGGTATTGGTGGTAACAATTATTATGGTTGTTGATATGGAGCAACCATAGGTGGTGTAGGATAAAATGGATATTGTGAAAATTGTGATGGTGGCATCCACCATGCTTGTTTCCAAGGTTGAGGAGAATATTGGTATTAGTTTTGCTAGTATAGATATGGTGGAGGTTGTTGCCAACCTCCACACCATTTAGATTGGTTCAAAAAAGGAATAGGATGACTACTAGGCCCTATTTTAGGAGGTATATAAAAATCATTCATTATTCCTAGGGGCATAGTTTATGGATGCCAAGGCCTTTAGTGAGTCATGTAATAAGAAAGCTTTTCAGTACATTCAATATCTTCCATATCTATTGGAAGAGTTCATAAGGTTGTATTCTTAGTACCTCTAAAGAAGAAATTTTCATTTAATTATATGGAAACTCTTCACTAGTATGTTTCTTATGACATATTGGGTAGAAAATGGTAAGTGCTTTATCAACTTCTTTCTTTTTACATGTATATAAAGTGTCAATTCATTTACCCATATGAATTAAGAGATCAAATTTTAAATCATCAAGTAGTCTACCTAGCTCATGCTTAGTGATACCTAGCCTATTATAGACTAAGTGGATCTTAAGTAATTCCTACAAATATCACAAATATCATCAAATCTTAATTTAGACTTATCTCCACCACCTATAAGATTTAAAATATCAATGCATTCATCACAAATTCCTCTAAGAAAAAGCATCCTAATATCATCCAAGTTGTTTAATCCTATTTGTTTCATTCTCTAGAGACAATGAATATTGTTTAAGGTAATATTTCAAATTTTCTTCTTCTCCCTACATCATATGAAATATCTCATCCTGAACCTCCTTTGTCTTACAATAATATTGATACTTTATCAAAATAATCTCATTCATATCTTCCGATGTACGAATAGGGTGCTGGCAAGAAGTTGAGTCCACTTTTTGGCCAAAAAGTGGAAGTGTTTTCCCTTATTTTCATAAATTTTCACATTTCACCTTAAAATTTGAAGCACTTAGGGATGGAATCTTAAAAAAAGTCACTAAATATAGTACTCAGAGTCTAGTTTTCAAATATGTAATATATTTGAATACCCAGATATTACAAATTGATTTTTAATAGATGTTTCTAAAATCCACTATGTAAAAGTCACTTTTTTTTTACCATGCCATGCACATGTACGTCATTCATATTTTGACATATATAATCATATTTTTCTAAATCCTTTTTGGAAAATATTTGTAACTCACCGAAACATGTTTTTGATATTTTTTGTAATTTTTTATTGATTATTTTTTTGTTAATTTTTTATTGGGCATATTTGTTGTTTTGAAAACCTATTGTGTACATCATGCATAAGATAACCTAAACTTATCATTTTTTTATTTTTATCAAATTGAAAAGAATTTTCTAAAGTATGTTAATTCATGTAATTCATTTTATAAAAAAATATTTTAATAAAAAGTTATTAAAATACTAGAAAACCCTAATATTTCAAGTTTATGGACCATTTCATCATAAATTAGTTGAAAAATATCTATAAGTAATCCAATTGTAAAACAAGATTACATATTTGGAGTCTACACTGTCTCATCTATAATGGGTTTTAATTTCGTCAAAAATTTTTGCTAAAAAGGTCTTCAAACATATGTCCAAAGTCACTATTTGACATTGACATGACCTTCAAGTTACAGGTCAAACTAGGTCCAAATCTTAGGTTTGAGTCCCCAAGCCTTTCCCCAAATCAAAAAACAAGGCAAATCCTGACTAAAAATTCAAATTTTAAGAAATAGGATCCCATTTCATAAAAAAAATTTATGCTTTTATGAAATAGGATCTCATTTCATAAAAGTATAAACAATATTTTTTTTATGAAATGGGATCCCGTTTTAGCCGTTTTTTAAAAAATGATTGTTTTTTTTTAAATGACCATTTTCTAAAAAATGGGATCTAGTTTTTAAAAAATGGGATCCCATTTTTTAAAGAATGAGATCTTGTTTTTGGCTCACAACCCCAAAGTGAAACATGACCTTGTTTGTTAAATAACGGGATCCCATTTCATTTTTCCTAATTTTGGGTTTCTTTTTCTAATTCTAAAACTTCCACCTTAAGTGGACTCATCTTCGCGTTTTTACCCAATAGTTTGTGGTCCTAAGCCCATAAACCATCATAATGTTGCATCCTTCAATGTACCTAGAAACAATTAACCTTTTGAACATCATTCTAGTGGTCATAGTTGAGTATATCACATCTTGATTCTACTTACTAACACCATTCCTCTCGGTATTCACCTATTTCATCCATTTAATTAAATAATATCCAATTATTTAGTAAAATTTATTTTATTCTCTTATTAATTGAATAATTAAGGTTATTTGATTAATTAATTGTAATTCATCATTTTCTCCCTTTTTGATTAAATGATGTAAAACTTTTTATTTTGAAATATTAATAAATCTCACTTGATTAAATAATTCACAAATTATTTAATTAAAGTTCTTAATTCTTCAAACTTGCACAATTACATGATATTCATAAATTGTTTAATTAACTAATTTTCCTCCAATCCGCCAACTTGCATAAAGAATATTCCACATGGAATATTCCCTTTTTCAAATCCAAATTCTTCCCTCCAACTCAAAATATCTCCAACTCAATTCCATGAATTAAGGGATATTGTTGAGTATCTCATGGATTATATACCCTTGCTCTAATCCTTGATCCATACCTCATGGAATATAAGCCACTTGATTAATCCTTGATCAACACTAACATCCTTAATCTTATCTCATCCATTGATTTCCATTTTTTATCCTCATAATTGATCAAAATTCCTAAAATTTATAAATACCTCACCTTTTAACATAAATTTCATTCATAATCTTTATAGCACTCTTACTCTCTTGAATTGTTGAGCCACTTCTTGAGCAATTTGAGAGAATTTTGAGAGTATTTGTAAATCAAAAACTTTCAATTTAGCTTTTGCAACAATGGATTAGGAAAATTTGAGCACTCCATATCACTACACGACAAGTTTGCTTCAAGTTCACAATGGGATTGGGAGGTTGCACACTAGTTGAGATTCGGGTATGTGTAGGATCATCATCGAAAAAACATGCCCTTAAGTGGCAAAAAAATTAGAAAAATCAGAGTTAGGAAACTTGACGTAAAAATTTGAATAAATTATCTATATTATTTCAAAAAATGTAAGAAAATAATCTGTAGCAAATCGAATGTAGTCTCTAAAATAGTAGGTTTGTTTTAAAAAAGAAAAATCTATTTGGTGAAAAATTGAAATTTCAATGCAGAGTACTTAAATTTCAGGGAAAAAATAAGAAGTAGGTGTTTCTGACCACCCTAACCACAATAAAATGATAATACTTTTTATAATATTTTAGATGTAAGTAGATGACTCATGTCCCGATGTGATGCATATTTTTTTGTAATTTTTTTCCAAGTAAACAATTAATTATGAATTTTTATTACAACTTTTAAAAAATATAAAAAACTCATATGTCTGACCACCTTAACTTGGTCAAAACTTCATGAAATTCAATTTTTTATTTTTTTAATCCTATAGTATGTGAAGCATAGAATGTGACACATGTTTTGGATTCAAAATATGTGATACCGTTTGAAAGCTATAGATGTTTTTCAATCAGTCTATCAATCAAGATTTTAGTCGTAATTTGAATAGAAAATGAATAATAATTACTTATTAAATTCAAAGTAAAGAATAATTTATAGTGGTGGAAAGCTGACAATCTCCTTTAAAAACCCTTTTCATTTCATCAATTTTGGGTAAAAATAAAGTCGTCAGCCACATACCCATCACATTGCCACTTTTTGGCCCATTATGATCCTGCACATACCTATTCATTTACTTGAATTTTGGTTTAAGGATTTTGAATCGAACCTTCTTAGTGTTGTTAATTGAATTTCATTTTATCATGATCTTATAGTTTCTTGATGTTTTAATATTCTAATTGATTCTATTTCATTCATAATTGATCAATTAGGCTAACCATGCAACATTTTTGGCACACCCACATGGTATAAAGATGATGAATATTGTGATTATGATTGTACAAAAGGGATCAAGGCATACAATTTTATGAAACTCAAGAATGTCATCCAAGACCCCATAGATCATGATTAGTTAAATATTGATCAATACTCTATAAAATCTAGAAACAAGGACTTATGCATATACAATAATTTGATGGCCAATCATGAGAAAGGAAATAATGCTAGAAAATAAAAATTGTACAATCAAATCAATCATACCTATCATAATGACATAGGTATCAAACATTATTATGGCCATCATGTTGCAAGGTGTGCATCATTGGTCTCCATGTGTTGTGTAGTATAGTGCCTGAGTTCGTCACATGGCTTAGTCATCTCCTATGGATTCATTAACTCTAGCAGTTGTATCAGGAATCAACAGGTTGACTTTTTTGTGCAATGACAACTGTCTGTGCAACAATTGGTATCAGAGAAAGGTTCCTTGGAGAAAAGCTTAACTGCTTGAGGTAGATCTAGGAAGGTGCACAAGAAGGATATCCCTATGTTTGATGAAACAAAATATGAATTTTAGAAAACAAGGATGGAAGGGTTTTTAAGTTGTCTAGGATTTGTTGTTTGGAAATTAGTTTAAAATGGATATATTATTCCTACAAATGGTTTGAGAATTGAAGCTGAAATCAGGTCCTATGAAAGAAACAGTAAAGAAAGGTATGCTCCTTTGAGTAGTCTTACAAATTCTAAATTGGTGAAAGTTATGAATTTAAAAATTATTGAATAAATATAGATAAAATTGGAAAGTATTTATGAAGGATATGATAAGTTTAAATAAGCTAAGATATAGAATCTAAAGATCACATTTTGGAACTTCAAAATGTTTGAAAATGAAAACATTACAAACTACATGAAAAGGGTAGATGAAGTGGCCAACTCCATCAGAGGTCTTGGTGGAAAAGTCAAAGAATCAAAAGTGGTAAAGAAAATTCTCAGAACCCTTCCTAAAGCTTATAGTCATAAAGTTTCTACTATTGAGGAATTTTCAAATATAGATTAGTATTATAGAGATCAATTGTATGGTTCTCTAACTGCATTTGAAATGAAATAATTTGGTATAAATAATTATGCAAAAGTGGAGACTATTTTTAAGGTTGGAAAATAAAAAAAGATTGAAGAATCAGATCAAGAGGATCTTGATGATGTGGAAGATAACTTTTTGAGAAGAATGAAAAAGGGTATTAGTAAGTACAAAAGTAAGTTTCCTTTCAAATGTTTCAGTTGTTGAAAGATAGATCACTACTATTCAAGATGTCCAAATAGGTTTGTGAATGAAAAGAACACAGAGACAGAGGTAAGATGATTAAGAAAATATATTATGTTAGAGAAGATGCAAGTATTTTTTTATGATGAAACTGATTATGGAGGTGATGATCTGATGAATGTGTGTTCACAGATTTAAAAGATGAATCTATTTCTACTAACTTTGAAAGATGTGTGAAGGAATTCCCTCTAAAGACAAAGGATAAGATTGAAGGTACTTTGGTATCTAATTTCCAAGCTAGATAGGATAATAACTATTGGATCATTGATAGTGGATGCTCTAATCATATGACTGGAGACAAGAGTAAGTTTTTTAAACTTGAAAAGTATGATGGAGGAATTGTTAGATTTGGTGATATTTAGGTGCTAAGATATGTGGAATAGGTTCAATTAGTTCTAATGGAAAACATAATATTGATGATGTTTACTATGTTAAGTGTTTAAGACAACCATTTGAGTGTTGGACAAATGTACAGAAAAGGATAAAATATTATGTTGTAGGATAATGGATGTGAGATTAGAAAAGTGTTTGAAACTATGATTGTTGTTGCAAGAAGAACATATGGAAATGTTTATCAGTTCAAGGGTGTTGATGGTCATTGCTTCGTGATTCAGATTGATCTAATAAGAATCATTTCATGAGCGTTTGCCACATCAATTTTGATAATCTAGTAAGAATTAGTTCAGTTAAAGTAGTGAGAGTTCTTCCAAATACTACAAATCCTATTAATGTTTTATGCAAGGATTGTCAGATTGGAAAGCAAACAATAATTTTCAAAGGAAAAGAACAATCTACTAGCATATTATTGGAGTTGGTGCATACAGATCTTTGTGGTCCTATAAGAGTAAGAAGTATTCAAGGTGATAGGTATTCCATGCTTTTTATTGATGATTATTCTAGAATGACATGGGTTACTTTTCTTAAAGAAAAATTTGAAGCCCTAGATAGGTTGAAAGAATTTAAGGTTATGGTTGAGAATGAAATGGATATGAAAATCAAGTGTTTGAGGTCTCATATAGGTGGAGAATTCACCTCCAATGAATTGACCATCTTTTGTGAGAATCATGGCACAAATAGGCCCTTATCTACCCCTAGAACTCCTCAGTAAAATGGAGTAGTTGAAATGATGGAGGAGCATCTAGTGGTGTAAGGGAAATCTTGCATCAACCAAAAATATTATATTTTCATTTGTTTGTAGTTTCTTTAGTTGTCTTGGGCCCATGGTGACTCATGCAATATTTGGAATAGCTAGAAGTTTGAAATAGCCAGAAATAGTCGCTTGTTATTTTTAGTAAGTTAACATATTTGAGTCATATGGACACAAAAATTGATGCCAAGGAGTGAAATTGGAAAATAATATTTTTTCATAAAAGAATCATCTAAAAATCCCATACCGTTTGGAGGATATTCAATTTTCATCTCGGAGAATTTCTCTAATGAAGTTTAAAATTGAAAATTGAGGCCCTTCAAGCTACAAAATCGAGTACAAAATCTCTAATCTTTTAGATTTGGAAAATAATGGTTGTAGATCTCTTCACAAAATTTCCAACAATATATTACAATTAAAAATATAATGGTCAAATCAAAAAATTTGGCCCTTAGAAGTTGCCCCACTAAAAGGTGAATTTCATTAAAATATCTTCCTAGGAAAGAAATCAAATGGCAGGACTTTTGACATCAAGAAATCAGGAAAGTACACTTTCTAGAACATTCTAGGGTGGTTATTGGGTAAAATAAAAGGGTTAAGTGGGGGTTGTAGAAGGTGGATTCATTAGTGTAGATTGTGGCTTCGAATAATTGATTTTCTTTGAGAGTTGATTTTGCTATAATGAACCAAGCCCATGAGGCTATAGAATTGCAATTTTTGAATATGTAATTTCAATTTTTGAAAATAAATGAAAGTGGGTTATTTTATGTCACATCTTTTGTATTTTGTGTGGTTTTCGGGTGGTTGTAGCCCTCATCAAGTGGTATCAGAGCAATTTTTCTTGAGTGTGTAAAAATATCTCCAAATATGAGGTAGTTTGCACCAAGACTTGTGGTTGTGGGTGGGTATGTGTAGGATCATGATGGGCCAAAAAGTGGTGATATGATGGGTATGTGCAGGGCATGTTTTTGACGAATTTTTTTTACCCAAAATTGATGAAACAAAAAGGTTTTTTAAAGGAAATTCTCAGCTTTCCAGCAATATAAATTATGTTTTACTTTGAATTTAATAAATTATTATTATTCATTTTCTATTTGAATTGTGACTAAAGTCTTGATTGATAGGCTAATTGAGAAACATCTATAGCTTTTAAATGGTACCACATTTTTTTAATCTGAAACATGTGTCACATTCTATGCTTTGCATACTATAGGATTAAAAAAAATGAATTTCATGAAGTTTTGACCAAGTTAAGGTGGTCAAACAAATGAGTTTTTATATTTTTTAAAAGTTGTAATAGAAAAATCATAATTAATTATTTATTTGGAAAAAAAATGCAAAAAGATATGCATCACATCGGGACATGAGTCCTCTACTTATATCTAAATTCTTATAAAAAAATTATCATTTTATTGTGGTTAGGGTGGTCAAACTAACACCTACTTATTTTTTCCCTGAAATTTAAGTACTACTGCATTCAAATTTAAAATTTTCACCAAATAGATTTTTTTTATAAATAAACCTAGTAGTTTAGAAACTAAATTCAATTTTCTATAGATTCTATTCTTAAATATTTTTGAAATAATATAGATAACTTATTGATTTTTTTATGTCAAGTTGCCTAATTCTGATTTTTTTGAATTTTTTGCCACTTAAGGGCCTATTATTTCCATGATGATCTTGTACATACCTAGGTTTATGAGAAAATCAATCAAAATGCCTCCGTCAAGAAACTGTGGTGGTGGAAGAAATGCTATTGTACCAGAAGGGGGTTTTAGATCCCTACAAAGACAAGTTCAAGCACTGTAAGAGGAGTTGCATCAAGTGTTTGAGCCAAGATGAAAAGATGAAAGTGAAGATGAAGCTGAAAATGAGGAATAGTTCAAAGAAGAAAAAGATGCAGTAGATCCAGAGCAAGTCATATTATTTAAGGCCATCTCTAAGATTGGGAAAATGCCAAAGATTGATGTTTCTACATTTTCTAGAAATCTTAACCTAGAAGAGCTGATTGATTGGATCATGATATGGAGGAGTACTTTGAGTATGAGGAGGTGGAAGATCCTGAGAGGGTCAAATTTACAAAGACCAAGCTAAAGGGTCATGTGAATATTTGGTGGAAAGAGGTACAACTAGAAAGAAATCAAAGAGGAAAAGAGAAAATAACTAGATGGGACTAGATGGTGGAAAAATTAAAAAGACAGTTCATTCCTATGGACTATGAGCAAGAAATTTTTTTAAGGAGTATACATAAGAATTCTACTGTGTCCTAATTAGAACAAGCCATTTCAAGGCCAATAAGGAAAAAGTTAATTACTACATAAATGGGTTGAAGCTAAGTATTCAAGGAGAGTTGGGTCTAGTAAGAATGTCTATCATTGAAGATGCATATTAGTTTGCTTTGAAGGTAGAATAAAAGTTGAATAAAATGTTTGAAAGCAAGCAAAGAAGTGGGGGTCATGGTGGAAAGTGTAATGCCCCGCCAAGCAACCCCAAAGGATACTAACACATCTAACATTTATGGCACCAATTTTTTAAAAAAGTACTAACATACATCATAATAATCATATATCACATGAAATGAAACTAAATATGAACTACATATAACAAATCCCTCGGGTTTACATGACTGCATTACTTTTCACAACATTATTACATCACATGAAAAGTAAGTATACACCAGTAACCATAAGATAACATGAACATGGTCAACACATTAATCAAGGATTACAATATTACAATGCTGCTTCCTAACATGAATGGGGAAGATACATTAAAATGGAATGATACATTTGAAATGAAGGAGTACAAAGCTGCAATACTGGATCCAACTCTGGTTCAACTCAGGAGTCACTGCAAGGTAACATTTCGCACTTGACAATCGATGATTGGGGACCCAATGCGGTGCATAGCACGTTCCACCCAACCACATAGACCCTAAGGCCCAACCCCCGTGCTAAGAGATGATAAGAAGGACCCCAACAATAACCATCAAATAAAACAAGGATACAAGACTTCACAACAAGATCCACAATAACATAAGGCAATCTCAGCACAAGATATAACCAACACAAGATGTGCCCAACATAAGGAATAACCAATAAAGCATCAACATACAAATGCCAACATGTGCTTCCAGAGGCCCAAGAATAACATAGAGGGAAACAAAGCATACATGGTTGTTAAAGGAAGAGTGTCATCGCAATGTTGCATGGGTTACCCTGGCGAATCTTCCTAGGCCCCGACCCCAACTTGGGTTACCCTGGTGACCTCTTACGAAACCTGGCCCCACATGCAATCAAATGCGGAATCGATTATCTTTCATAAAGACAAGATAACGATCTTGCCATTCCAGGCCTTCTCGACTCATTCCCAAGTCTAAACTAGCCCTTGAGACCATTGAGCGAGGCATAATTTATACAATTAAGTGTTTTAGACTACCTAATGTATTGATTTAGTTTTCACTTATTAGACTAACTCCACATGAGTTACCCAGGCACCACTTTGTGTGTCGGCCCCCATGAAGAACCACTCCCCACTAACAACATATCGCAAAAACACAAAAGGAAAGCCAACTTGCACAAGAAACATAATCCAATAAAATAGTTGCATCAAGTGAGGCATGCACCATCTTACGATAGGAATTCAAAGTAACAAAAACCACATTCAAGTGCAAGGCTCAAAGCCACATAAAAACAATCCAAGTGCACCAAGGGGTTGTACCAAAACCTGTAAAAGTTCATCATCTCAAAACTAGAGTACATGCGAGGCATTTACCATCTCGCCAATAGCCATAAACATAGTTACCCATGAAATAAGATACAACCCACTCATAAATTTAAAATCACAATTGCAATCAAAGTCTTGGAAAGAAACAAATTCAACCAAAATCATTGTCCATGACAATGAAACAACCAACCCTTACACAATCAACCTAGGAGGATGACTTATTGAATAAAACAAATCAGTGAGACCAACAACATCATTTCGAAGTCACAAAATAACAAGTATAGAATAAAAGTGTCAACATTACAATGTGGTACATAACTCAATCAAACTAACATACACAAGTCAACCACATTGATCAATTGTAGGAACAACCAACAACAAAATCAACTTGTTGATTCTCAACTCAATTCAAGGTCTAATTATCAATTCCAAAATATATAGTTGTATCGATATGTTGTCTATAGAATCATTGTTCCTAGCTTAATAACAAATTTATTTTAATACCATAATCAATAATGATGATATCATGTTAACCTAATACAATACATCTAAGGTAACTCTACTATGCTAACAAGAAGATATTGTAATTACACTTTTCATGGACTAACAAAAAACATATACAATCAAGTGTTAACAATATCTTTCTTAATAGATAACTAACTGAATTATAACTATAAACATGGAATTCCAAAAATTCAAGGGAGAATCTCTTAAGTCGTAACCCTTTTCTAAAAGAATATTATAACCTATATTTCACAAGACCAAATTTGATCTGACACTATAGGGTTAATGTTGAAGAAGTAGACCCAACATAGGGTGTGGCTATGAAGATACATTAAGACAAGCATATATTCGAAAGCATGCAAGAAACATAAGTTTTTAATCACTTCAATAATTAAAGAAGAATCATATCTTAACCATTAATTACTAGATATTAATCTGATTTGACCAATGATCTAGAGCTACACGAGACCCTAAGGAGATTTGGTTTCTAACCCGAGATGTCGGCTCTCCTAAAAGAATGGCCTCTGTTTCATTTACATTGACAACACAACTCTAGATAATTTAGGGACAAGGGGAGATTGATACAGGTAAAGCAAGACCCCCAACCTTCAATCAGTCGATAACATTATAATAGGTGAGGTATAAATAAAATTCCAATGAAATTATTTGAAAGATAGTAAATTATAAAGGGAGGAAGTAGAGTAGTTCCAGATTCAGGAAAACTGTTTAAACTTATACACTCTCTAACGTGTAAAGCTTCAGCAGTGATAGATTGCGATTGGTATCAGGGAGGATATTTAATTCTATACAATGCCTCAGTTCAAAATGCTGTAACTGTGATAGGTTGTCAAGTATATTAGAAAGTGAATATTGGAATTTGGAACTATCGCCATCTACTTGCATTATTATTATTATTTTCAAGTGTTGGAACTGCGATAGATTGCCAGAAAAGTCAAACAAGTTGTTTAAACATTTAAACTTCCTAATATGTTCAAGTGTTGTGGCTGAGACTGCATGACAACAGAATCAGAGAGATTATTTAATGCACCTTACTGTCACTGGGGTTACTAAATATAAAATGCCAGAAGACACAATTGGAGATAGTTACCCAAGTATACATTGATGTTGCATTTCTAGTTGACGCTAATGATGAACACAAGGGGGAGACACTAAACCCAAGGTTGAGGTAACAAGAGGAGAAGGATTCAAAACACATCAACTGTGGTTTACAGATGATTAAATCCCACAAACGATTTAAAGAATGAGATAGTATGAAACGACAGAAGAACCAATACTGATGACTCAATAAAAACTTCAATTAGGAATAAAACTCAATATAGGTTAGATTTTTGATGCCTCAATATGATGAAATCATAATAAATCATGTATCGAGAGGCTAACATAAAAGCCGAATTACTCGCTACCTAGGCAAACGTTGGTTCCATTTAAGGCCACCACCATCAACAGTGGTACAAGCCAATAAGAAGGAGGAAATGCTTATACAAGGATAAATTCTATGTTCCAAGCCATGACTTTATTTCCAACAACATGACAACAATGAAATTTATTATCGATATAAATGTTAAGGGAGATTTGGAATGAATCCAAGGATTTAAAGCACAACCATTTAAACAAAATTGTTATACACATTAAACTATATAAATCGAACTAATTAAAAAGATATGCATATAAAATCCAATTCGCATGAAGATCATAGAATTAAGGGAGACTAGTATTCTGAATGACACAGGATTTCTCATATGGTACTTTACAAAATATTTGTTCTTTTCAGAAATAGAGGTTCAACATAACCAAAATGATTCACAAGAACAATCTAAAACCTCCACCCTAATACTAGGTATTCGATCTAAAGGATAAGTAGATCAAGGATGAAGCTTCAGACTTTTTTTAAAATGAAATAGGGAGCATATCAAAGTTATGAAGGTCATGATAATAGGGGATCCCTGATAGCTCCAAAAAGGAGTAGATTAGTAGTGAAAAGGTTGAGCTTGGTATTTCTCTTATGAAAAAGGACAACCAGTAATATCTATTTTCTTTTTTATTAACAGTAGATCGAAACTTCTAATCAATGATTAAATAACAAATGTAATGGCTAGATACATATTCACACAATATATGTATAAACTATGGATTCAATAATGAATGGAAAGAACAAGATTTAAATTAGAATGGAAATTGAGGGTTCAACAGAAAGATACCAAGTTTAAGACCTCGCACTTGTCTAAAATCTTCTATGATATTCCTCAAGGATAGTAGTCCATTATTTTCCTGTCAATCTTTTCTTCTATCATTTCCTACCAAATAAATACAACTATCTCCAGAGCATTGATGAAAAAGTTACGCAGCTTGCACTGTAATGTTATGCGCTGGTAACCCTACACGCAACAGTGTTAGCAAGGTCCAAGCACGATAATTTATTGATGGATTACCCCAAGATATTATCTATAGGAAAGATATTATGGTGGTTTATGCGTTGAAAGCTTTCTGCTAGTAGAGGCTGACAGAGGATTACAACCTCTAAGTTATGCTCTATCTTTTGTTCTTACCACTATTCTTCTAATGTTGTATAACGACCCTAAGAAACCTGACCAGTGGCCTGAACTCCTTCTCGTTTTTTCTCCTTGAGGCAACGTACAAGATCTTCTCCTCTCTTTTTATTATTTATTTATTTATTTGCACAAATAATTAATTAAGTACTAATTAACCTAATGCACAACAAGCCAACAACACCGCAACCAAAGAGACAAATCAAATTACAAAAGCAACCAAGTTGAAACGTAGAGGGTACTACATCCTCCCCCCCAAGGACTCGACTTACTCCTGGAAGTCACAAAGCTAAAGAAAATGTGCACAAACAAAAACTACATCAATTTCAACAATAACATCACAACATTATAAACTAACGAAAAACATCCAACAAAACAACTCTCAAAACATGAAAACTATACCGACAGGGTTACACGGTGAAGGTAATCATCCTTGTCAAGGATGAGGGCAAGGTTGGGGAAACTTTCTTGTCATCTCCATTTTTTTCCACATTATTCCCATTGGGTTTCATGAAGCTCACCCAGTCCTGCCAGAGCAGGTGGAATTGAGGCTTACTACCTGCAATCCTGCATAAAAGCAAACATTCTGTACACCATATATATATCAAATAAACCTAGTGTAGAGGGAATTGTTGTGTCGTATGCCTCTCATGAATGAGTGATATGACATCATCCTTCTAACACTCTAAAATTAGTGATACATCATAAACAATCATCAATAACAATTACTAATCAGATGCAACCATAGTATTAAGTCCACATGTAAAACATAACCAATTAATTACCTTCATCATAAAGATTCAAAGCCGACTACCTGAAAATCATAAACTAAGATGGAAACATAACACATTAGCACCAGTTATTCATGCTAATTCATTGCCAAGATACACATTTCTGGTTAAACTTCATCATTTAAATATCATGTACTACATTCTATTCATTACTCAATGCAAAATCTCATAATATATGTGTCACAAGATCATAATTTATGGCCTTTTCAGAAACCGAAACATAATTATCACTTCAAAACACACATAATTTCAGATTTAACACATATTCACCGCATAAACACTCAAATTCAATTCACACTAGAGACACCACAAAACAACTAAAGTGTAACACAAGAGTCTCAAAATGCATTTCCAGTAGGAAGGATACTGGTGCATTGTGCAATACACCGAGGGTCCTATCCATTCCACCGGATTTCTACACCATTGGACCTACATCACCCAAAGACAAACTAGGGAAACTGAGTACAAACTACACAAATAGACTGACACACCCTTACGAGTACGAGCAGCTAGGTCAACACAATGGGCTCATAGTGCCCCAGTGTATGAACCTATGCTCTGATACCAAGCTATAATGCCCCCCCAAGCAACCCCAAAGGATACTAATACATCTAACATTTATGGCACCAATTTTTTTTAAAAGTACTAACATACATCATAATAATCATATATCACATGAAATGAAACTAAATATGAACTACATATAACAAATCCCTCAGGTTTACATGACTGCATTACTTTTCTCAACAACATTATAACATCACATGAAAGGTAAGTATACACCAGTAACCATATGATAACATGAACATGGTCAACACATTAATCAAGGATTACAATATTACAATGCTGGTTCCCAACATGAATGGGGAAGATACAATAAAATGGAATGATACATTTGAAATGGAGTACAAAGCTACAATACTGGATCCAACTCTGGTTCAACTCAGGAGTCACTGCAAGGTAAAATTTCGCACTTCACGATCAACAAATGGGGACCCAATGGGGTGCATAGCACGTTCCACCCAACCACGTGGACCCTAAGGCCCACCCCCCGTGCTAAGAGATGACAAGAAGGACCCCAACAATAACCATCAAACAAAACAAGGATACAAGACTTCACAACAAGATCCACAATAACATAAGGCAATCTCAACACAAGATGTGCCCAACATAAGGAATAACAAATAAAGCATCAACATATAAATGCCAACATGTGCTTCCAAATGCCCAAGAATAACATAGAGGGAAACAAAGCATACATGGTTGTTAAAGGAAGAGTGTCATCGCAATGTTGCATGGGTTAGCCTGGCGAATCTTCCTAGGCCCCGACCCCCAACTTGGGTTACCCTGGTGACCTCTTACGAAACCCGGCCCCACATGCAATCCAATGCAAAATTGATTATATTTCATAAAGACAAGATAACGATCTTGCCATTCCAGGCCTTCTCGACTCATTCCCAAGTCTGAACTAGCCCTTGAGACCATTGAGCGAGGCATAATTTATACAATTAAGTGCTTTAGACTACCTAATGTATTGATTTAGTTTTCACTTATTAGACTAACTCCACATGAGTTACCCAGGTACCACTTTGTATGTTGGCCCCCATGAAGAGCCACTCCCCACTAACAACATATCGCAAAAACACAAAAGGAAAGCCAACTTGCACAAGAAACGTAATCCAATAAAATAGCTGCATCAAGTGAGATATGCACCATCTTACGATAGGAATTCAAAGTAACAAAAACCACATTCAAGTGCAAGGCTCAAAGCCACATAAAAAAAATCCAAGTGCACCAAGGGGTTGTACCAAAAACTATAAAAGTTCATCATCTCAAAACTAGAGTACATGTGAGGCATTTACCATCTCGCCAATAGCCATAAACATAGTTACCCATGAAATAAGATACAACCCACTCATAAATTTAAGATCAAAATTGCAATCAAAGTCTTGGAAAGAAACAAATTCAACCAAAATCATTGTCCATGACAACGAAACAACCAACCCTTACACAATCAACCGAGGAGGAAGACTTATTGAATAAAAAAAATCAGCGAGACCATCAACATCATTTTGAAGTCAAAAAATAACAAGTATAGAATAAAAGTGTCAACATTACAATGTGGTACATAACTCAATGAAACTGACATACACAGGTCAACTGCATTGATCAATTGTAGGAACAACCAACAACAAAATCAACCCGTTGATTCTCAACTCAATTCAAGGTCTAATTATCAATTCCAAAATATATAGTTGTATCGATATGTTGTCTATAGAATCATTGTTCCTAGCTTAATAACAAATTTATTTTAATACCATAATCAATAATGATGATATCATGTTAACCTAATACAATACATCTAAGGTAACTCTACTATGCTAACAAGAAGATATTGTAATTACACTTTTCATGGACTAACAAAAAACATATACAATCAAGTGTTAACAATATCTTTCTTAATAGATAACTAACTGAATTATAACTATAAACATGGAATTCCAAAAATTCAAGGGAGAATCTCTTAAGTTGTAACCCTTTTCTAAAAGAATATTATAACCTATATTTCACAAGACCAAATTTGATCTAACACTATAGGGTTAATGTTGAAGAAGTAGACCCAACATAGGGTGTGGCTATGAAGATACATTAAAACAGGCACATATTCGAAGGCATGCGAGAAACATAAGTTTTTAATCCCTTGAATAATTAAAGAAGCATCATATATTAACCATTAATTACTAGATATTAATTTGATTTGACCAATGATCTAGAACTACACGAGACCCTAAGGAGATTTGGTTTCTAACCTGAGATGTCGACTATCCTAAAAGAATGGCCTCTGTTTCATTTACATTGACAACACAACTCTAGATAATTCAGGGACGAGGGGAGATTGATACAAGTAAAAAAAGACCCCCAACCTTCAATCAGTCGATAACATTATAATAGGTGAGGTATAAATAAAATTCCAATGAAATGATTTGAAAGATAGTAAATTATAAAGGGAGGAAGTAGAGTAGTTCCAGATTCAGGAAAACAGTTTAAACTTATACACTCTCTAACGTGTAAAGCTTTAGCAGTGATAGATTGTGATTGGTATCAGGGAGGCTATTTAATTCTATACAATGCCTCAATTCAAAATGTTGTAACTGTGACAGGTTTTCAAGTATATTAGAAAGTGAATATTGGAATTTGGAACTATCACCATCTACTTGAATTATTATTATTATTTTCAAGTGCTGGAACTGTGATAGATTGCCAGCAAAGTCAAACAAGTTGTTTAAACATTTAAACTTCCTAATATGTTCAAATGTTGCGGCTGAGGCTGCATGACAACAAAATCAGAGAGATTATTTAATGCACCTTACTGTCACTGGGGTTACTAAATATAAAATTCCAGAAGACACAATTGGAGTTAGTTACCCAAGTATACATTGATGTTGCATTTCCAGTCGACGCTAATGATGAAGACAAGGGGGAGACACTAAACCCAAGGTTGAGGTAACAAGAGGAGAAGGATTCAAAACACATCAACTGTGGTTTACAGATGATTAAATCCCACAAACGATTTAAAGAATGAGATAGTATGAAACGGCAAAAGAACCAATATTGATGACTCAAGAAAAACTTCAATTAGGAATAAAACTCAATATAGGTTAGATTCTTGATGCCTCAATATGATGAAATCATAATAAGTCATGTATCGAGAGGCTAACATAAAGGCCGAATTACTCGCTACCCAGGCAAACATTGGTTCCATTTCAGGCCACCACCATCAACAGTGGTACAAGCCAATAAGAAGGAGGAAATGCTTATACAAGGATAAATTCTATGTTCTAAGCCGCAACTTTATTGCCAACAGCATGACAACAATGAAATTTATTATCGGTATAAATGTTAAGGGAGATTTGGAATGAATCCAAGGATTTAAACCACAACCATTTAAACAAAACTGTTATACACATTAAACTAAATAAATTGAACCAATTAAAAAGATATGCATATAAAAGCCAATTCGCATGAAGATCATAGAATTAAGGGAGACTAGTATTCTGAATGACACAGGATTTGTCAGATGGTAATTTACAAAATATTTGTTCTTTTCAGAAATAGAGGTTCAACATAACCAAAATGATTCACAAGAACAATCTAAAACCTCCACCCTAATACTAGGTATTCGATCTGAAGGATAAGTAGATCAAGGATGAAGCTTCAGACTATTTTTAAAATGAAATAGGGAGCATATCAAAGTTATGAAGGTCATGATGATATGGGATCTCTGATAGCTCCAAAAAGGAGTAGATTAGCAGTGAAAAGGTTGAGCTTGGTATTTCTCATATGAAAAAGGACATCCAGTAATATCTATCTGCTTTTGTATTACCAGTAGATCGAAACTTCTAATCAATGATTAAATAACAAATGTAATGGCTAGATACATATTCACACAATATATGTATAAACTATGGATTTAATAATGAATGGAAAGAACAAGATTTAAATTAGAATGGAAATTGAGGGTTCAACAGAAAGATACCAAGTTTAAGACCTCGCACTTGTCTAAAATCTTCTACGAGATTCCTCAAGGATAGCAGTCCATTCTTTTCTTATCAATCTTTTCTTCTATCCTTTCCTGCCAAATAAATACAACTTTCTCCAGAGCATTGATGAGAAAGTTACGCAGCTTGCACTGTAATGTTATGCGCTGGTAACCCTACACGTAACAGTGTTAGCAATGTCGAAGCACGAGAATTTATTGATGGATTACCCCAAGATATTATCTATAGGAAAGATATTATGGTGGTTTATGCATTGAAAGCTTTCTGCCAGTAGAGGCCGATAGAGGATTACAACCTTGAAGCTATCTTTTGTTCTTACCACTATTCTTCTAATGTTGTATAACGACCCTAAGAAACCTGACCAGTGGCCTGAACTCCTTATCATTTTTTGCTCCTCGAGGTAATGTACAGGATCTTCTCCTCTCTTCTCATATTCAACCTCCCCCAATTCCCATGCCTCCCTTCATTCTTAACTCTCCAGTAATTATATCTCCACTTCCACCCATAGATTTTTTATGGTATTGGCAATCCGAAAAGCCAGATTTCTTTTCCATGCGGGGACTTTATATTACATGCCACAATTAACGCATAGATGCAACCAACATCCTTAACTCCCCACGATGCTGCATGCAGGCTTATTTTTATTTAATCATTTATTTGCATGCTCATCTCCGACTCTCCAGTACCCAAAATATCCCTCACATTTAATTGTTATAATAACTCCCGTTACCAAACAAATCATTTACTAGTGTTTAAATTTTATTTTAGTTTACTATATTTATTTATTTACACAATAATTCAATCTTGAAATATTTCACTTTTTATTTTTATTTTATTTTTTTTTATTTTTTTTGCAAATAATTAATTAAGTACTAATTAACCCAATGCACAACAAGCCAACAACACAGCAACCAAAGAGATGAATCAAATTACAAAAGCAACCAAGTTGAAATGTGTAGGGTACTATAGAAAGACCAATGGATGGTCATATGGAGGTCAAAATGAAGATCAAAACAAGGGTGAATGATCCAGTAGAAGCTAGTTCCAGAAAGGAGATAACACCTACCACCCTCGTCATCAAAATAATGGAGACCAAAGAGGAAGAGGAAGATTTGGAAGAGGGCTAGGAAAAGGAGGATTTCGTGGAACCTGTTTCTAGTGTGGAGAAGAAGGATATAGAGCCTATGAGTGTCCTCAACATTAACGAAGGACAAATAGATGACCTAAAGGTAATGCACAAGTTTCACATGTAGATAAAGATGTTGAATCTTCACATTCTGAGGATGTATAAAGAGGAGAGGTCCTTGTTACTAAAAGATCCTTATTGAATGAGGAGAGAGAACTAGCTCAAAGAAAGAATTTGTTTTGCACCGTATGTAAGTATGAAGGTAAAGTTTTCAATGTTATTATTGATGGAGGAAGTACTGATAACCTTGCTTCAAAAGAGATGGTTAGTAAGTTGAGATTGGAGAGAAGAAGGTATCCAAATCCATACCAGATTGCTTGGTTTCAGAAGGACAATAAAGCTTTGGTACATGAACAATATTTGGTAAAGTTCAAAATTAGAAATCACAATGATGAGGTATTGTGTGATATGATGCCTATGGATGTTTTTCATATGTTGATAGGCAGACCATGGCAGCTTGATCGAGGAGAGGTGCATGATGGACATGCTAATACCTATTCCCTGAAAAAGGATGGTGTTCGTCATAAGTTGAAACCCTTGAGGGACACATAAGAAAAGGTATACAATAATGTAATATTTTATTTGGTTGATGAAAGAAAATTGGTAGAAGGTATGAGGCATGAGCATATGTGTTGTGTGTTGATCCCTAGAGTTGATAAACAAGATACTACTGAGGTACCTATAGAGGTTTTAGATTTGTTGAATGAGTTTAAAGCTATTATTTTTGATAATGTACTTGAAGGTTTTCCTCTAGTAAGAAATATTAGTCATCAGATCGACTTGATTCTTGAAGCCAATTTTCTAAATAAGTTTGCTCATCATATGACTCCAACAGAGAGTGAAGAGTTGAATAGACAAGTGCAAGAGTTGTTGCTGAAGGGATTGATCAAAGAAAGTTTGATTCCATGTATAGTACGTTCAGTATTAGCACCAAAGAAGGATTGGGAATGGTGAATGTGTATAAATTCTAGATCCATCAAGAAGATCACCATCAAGTATAGATTTCCCTTGCTAAGGATGGATGACATCATGGATTATTTGAGTGGAGATGACAACTTCAAAAATATATATCTGGAGAGTGGTTATCACCAAATTCAGATTAGAGAAGGAAATGAATGGAAGATAGCCTTCAAGGAAAAAGTGGGCTTGTATGAGTGGTTAGTAATACCCTTTGGGCTAACCAATGCATCGAGCACCTTCATGCGGCTCATGAATGAGGTACTGAAAGAGTTTTTTGGTAAATTATTTACTATTTATTTGGATGACATTTTTATGTTTAGCTTGACATTGGAGGATCATGTAATGCATATCAAAAAGGTTTTGAGAAGCTAGGAGGGGAGAAGTTGTTGATCAATTTGAAAGTGCAGTTTTGTGAAAAGAGAGTTGGTATACTTGGGATTTGTTGTCTCAGTAGAAGGTCTTAATTTGGACCTAGAGAAGTTAAGGCTATCATTGAATGTCCTACACCAAGGAGTTCTACTAAGGTGAGATCTTTTCATGGTTTGGCTAGTTTTTTATAGAAATTTTATCAAAGGTTTTAGTAGTATTGTGTACCTCTAACAAAAATAATGAGAGGGTATTTAAAAGAGTTTACATGGACTATATGAGAAGAAAAAGTTTTGTTATGTTGAAGAAGAAATTTATCAAGCAACCTCTTTTGGAAATTCCAGATTTCAATAATGTATTTCAGGTAGATTGTGATCCTAGCGGTAGTTCCATTGGAGTTGTTTTGAGTCAACAAGGTAAGCCAGTTGCCTATTTTAGTGAGAAGTTGAATGATGCTAAGAAGAAATATTCTATTTATGATCAAGATTTTTATGCTATCATTTAGGATTTGAAGAAATGAAGACACTATTTGTTGCCAAAATAATTTTTTTATACACTAATCACTAGGCTTTGCAGTATCTCAATAGTCAAGGAAATTTAAATCAAAGGCAGTTAAAATGGTTTGAATTTTTGTAGAGTTATACTTTTTTTTGAAGCATAAGAGTGGGAGGTCAAATAGAGTTGTAGATGCCTTGAGTAGAAGGAAAATTTTTTGATAGAGATGAATATAGAGGTAGTTGGGTTGAATGAATTCAACAGTTTGTATCCTAGAGATCCATACTTTGTAGAAGTTTGGAAGGATTGTTTGGAGCCTATTACATTGTATAGGAAAAGATGGTTGGATTTCCTAATCCAAGATGGGATGCTATTTAGAGGAAGCCAATTTTTCAATCCATGGAGTTCTATGAGAGAGAATCTAATCAAGGAGAAGCATAGTGGAGGATTGACTAGACATTTTGGTCGAGATAAGACCATTTCTCTTGTTAGTGAGAATTATTATTGGCCATAGTTACAAGATGTGTATAAGTTTGTACAATGTCACAGAGTATGTCAAATGGTGAAACAAACAAGTTAGAATACTAGATTCTATCAACCATTAACTATAATTGAGAGGCCATGGGAGGACATTAGTATGGATTTTGTCCTTGGATTTTCTATAACACAGAGAGGGCATCATTTCATATTTGTGGTGGTGGATAGATATTCAAAGATGGCGCATTTCATTCCATGTCATAAGACTAGTGATGTTGTTCATATTACAAAGTTATTTTTTAGAGAGGTGGTGAGACTACATGGTCTACTAAAGAGTATAGTTTCAGACAAAGATACCAAATTTGTTCATTATTTCTGGAGGGCATTATGGAAGAAGTTGAAGATATATTTGAAGTTTAGTTTTGTGCACCATTGATAGACTGATGGAAAAACGAAGGTGGTGAATAGGAGTTTGGGTAACCTACTAAGATAATGAGTAGGAGATAAACTAAAGTGATGGGATTTGATTTTACCATAGGAAAAAATTTATTATAACAATTTTATCAACAAGAAGACTGGAAAATCACCATTCTAGATTGTATGTGGGATTAGTCCAAGGAATTATTTTGAAATGAGAAAGATGGATAAATGAGAGAAGAGTAGTGTTGAGGAAGAAGATTTTGCTGAGCACCTGAAGAATTTGCATGACAAGGTGAAGAAGCATATCAATAAGATGATCTCTCAGTATAAGGCTAAGGTAGATCAGAAAAGGAGGTATAAGGAGTTTTAGGTAGGAGATGAAGTCATGGTTCATTTGAAAAAGGAGAGGTTTCTAGTTGGTGCATACAATAAGTTAAAAATGAAGAAATTTGGACCATGCAAGATCTTGAAAAAGCATGATTCAAGAAATGAATATGAGGTAGAGTTGGCAAGTGAGATTCATGTTTCACCTATATTAAACTATACTGATTTGAAAGAATATCATGAAACAGTTAAGGAGAATGAATTGATAGAAGCATAGTGTAACATTCTAGCACCTATATCAGAAAATGAAGAGATAGAAGAAATTCTAGATAGTTGTGTGGGTAGAAGCATAAGAAATAGGCAATATGTAGAGTACTTGGTGAAATGGAGAGGAAGGCCTGTTGTAGATTTTTCATAGTTATTTGAAGCTGAGGTTAACCATCTTACTTTCCCTCTAACACTTGGGAAGTGATAGAGTCACTTTTCAAACTACCCTAGGTGTCTGATGTAGGAGCATCCAATGTTGTAAGGGAAATCTTGCATCACCCAAAAATATTTTATTTTTATTTGTTTGTAGTTTCCTTAATTGTCTTGGGGCCCATGGTGAGTCATGCAGTCTTTGGGATAGCTAGAAGTCTGAAACAACTAGAAATAGTCACTTGCTATTTTAGTAAGCCAGCCTATTTGAGCCTTATGGACAAAAAAATTGACCCCAAGGAGTGAAATTAGAAAATAAGATTTTTGGTGAAAGAATCATCTCAAAATCATGTACCGTTTAGAAGATATTAAATTTTCGTCCCAAAGAATTTCTCAAATGAAGTTTAAACTAAAAATTGAGGCCCTTTGGAGCCCCATAACAAGGTGCAAAATATTTAATATTTTAGATCTAGTGAAAAATGGTTGTAGATCTCTTCACAAGATTTCCAACGATCTATTACAATTGAAAATCTAATGGTCAGATCAAAATTTATGGCCTCGAGAAGTTTCCCCACTAAAAGGAGAATTTCATTAAAATATCTTCCTAGGCAAGAAATAAAACAACGAGACTTTTAGTGCCAAAAAAAAGGGAAAGTACACTTTCTAGAACATTCTAGGGTGGTTATTGCGTAAAATAAAAAGGTTAAGTGGGGGTTGTAGGAGGTGGCTCCATTAGTGTAGATTGTGGTTCTGAATAATAGATTTTCTTTAAGAGTTGACTTTGTTGTAATGAACCAAGCAAATGAGGCTGTAGCATTGAAATTTTTGAATCTATAATTTCATTTTCTAAATATAAATGAAAGTGAGTTATTTTTTTCTTGCATCTTTTGTGTTGGTATCTATTTTTGTGTTTTGTGTGGTTTTTGAGTGGTGTAGCCCTCATTAAGTGGTATCAGAGTAGGTTTTCTTGAGTGTGTAAATAGATTGTTGTACATGAGGTAGTTTGCACCAAGACCTGTGGTTGTGGATTTCTAAGAAAAATGATTGAAATTCCTCCACAAAGAAATCATGGTGGTGGAAGACATGTTATTATACCAGAAGATGGTTTTAGAGCCCTACAAAGACAAGTTCAAGCACTACAATAGGAGTTGCGTCAAGGGTGTGATCCAAGAAGAGGAGATGAAAGTGAAGATGAAGCTGAATGTGAGGAATAGTTTGAAGAATAACAAGAAGTAGTAGATCTAGAGAAAGTTAGATTATTTAAGGCCATATCTAATATTGGGAAAAGGCCAAAGATCGATATTTCTACACTTTTTGGAAATCTTAACCAAGAAGAGTTGATTGAATGGATCAATGATATGGAGGAGTAATTTGAGTATGAGGAGGCGGAAGATCTTGAGAGGGTCAAATTTGGAAATACCAAGCTAAAGGTTCATGAAAATATTTGGTGGAAAGAGGTACAACTAAATAGAAATTGAAGAGGAAAAGAGAAAATAACCATATTGGACTAGATGGTGGACAAATTAAAAAGATAGTTCATTCTTGTGGACTATTAGCTAGATTTGTTGAAGAGGATGCAGGGGTTGAAACAAATAGGAAATTTTTTCAAGGAGTATATAGAATAATTCTACCATGTCCTGATTAGAATAAGCCATTCGTAGGCCAACAAGGAAAAAGTTGCTCATTACATAAATGGGTTGAATTCGAGTATTCAAAAAGAGTTGGGTTTGGTAAGAATGTCTACAATTGAAGATGCATATTAGTTTTCTTTGAAGGTAGAAGAAAAATTGAATAGAAGGTTTGAAAGCAAGCAAAGAGGTGTGGTTCATGGTGGAAAGACTAGTGGACAGTCATATGGAGGCTAAAATGAAGATCAAAAAAGGGTGAAGGATCCAGTAGCAGCGAAAATGAGAAAGGATATAACACCTACCTCCCTCGTGATCAAAATAATGGAGAAAAAAGAGGAAGAGGAAGATCTGGAAGAGGTCTAGAAAGAGGAGGATTTTTTGGAACCTGTTTGCAATGTGGAGAAGAAGGAAATAGAGCCTATGAGTGTCCTCAACATCAAAGAAGGACAAATAGATGACTTGAGGGTAATGCTCGAGTTGTACATGTAGATGAAGATTTTGAGTCTTCACATTCTGAGGATGCAGAAAGAGGTGAGGTCCTTGCTAATAGAAAATCCTTGTTGAATGAGGAGAGAGAACCAACTCAAAGGAAGAATTTTTTTCACACTAGATGTAAGTGTGAAGGTAAAGTTTACAGTGTTATTATTGATGGAGGTAGTACTAATAACCTTGCTTCAAAAGAGATGGTTAGTAAGTTGCGGTTGGAGAGAAGAAGGCATCTGAATCCATACCAAATTGCTTTGTTGCAAAAGGACCATAAAGCTTTGGTAAATGAACAATTTCTGGTAAAGTTCAAGATTGGAAATTACAATGATGAGGTATTATGTGATATTATGCCTATGGATATTTTTCATATGTTGTTAGGTAGACTGTGGTAGTTTGATCAACAAGCGGTGTATGATGGACAAGCTAACACCTATTCCTTGAAAAAGGATGACGCTCGTCATAAGTTGAAACCCTTGAGGGAGGTAGAAGAAAAGGTATGTAGTAATCCAAGAATTTGTTTGGTTTATGGATGGAAATTCCTAAAAGGTATGAAGCATGATCACATGTGTTTTGCATTCATCCCTAGAGTTGATAAAGAAGATACTACTGAGGTACTTGTAGAGGTTTCAGATTTTTTGAATGAGTTTCAAGCTATTAATTTTTATAACATACTGAAAGGTTTTCCTTCAATAAGAAATATTTGTCATCAAATTGACCTAATTCCTAGATCCAATTTTCCAAATAACACAACTCGTTGTATGACTCCAATAGAGAGTGAAGAGTTGAATAGATTAGTGCAAGAGTTATAGTGGAAGGGATTGATCAGAGAGAGTTTGATTCCATGTGCAATACCTATAGTAATAGCACCAAAGAGGGATGGGGAATGGTGGATATGTATATATTCTAGAGCCATCAACAACATCACCATAAAGTATATATTTCCCTTGCTAAGGATGGATGGCATCATGGATTGTTTGAGTGGAGGTGAGTACTTCACAAAGATAGATTTGAAGATTGGTTATCACCAAAATTGGATTAGAGAAGGAGATGAATGGAAGAAAGCCTTCATGACCAAAGAGGGCTTGTACGATTAGTTAGTCATCCACTTTGAGCTAATAGATGCATTGAGCACCTTCATGCAGCTTATGGATGAGGTACTAAGATAGTTTTTTGGTAAATTTTTCATTGTTTATTTGGATGATATTTTAATTCTTAGCAAGACATTAGAGGAGAATTTGATGCATATCAAAAATGTTTTTGAGAAGCTAAGAGAGGATAAGTTGTTGATCAATTTTAAGTGTAGTTTTTTGAAAAGAGAGTTGGTATACTTGGGATTTTTTGTCTCAACAGAAGGTCTTAAGATGGACCCAAAGATGATAACTGAGGAGTTCTATTGAGGTGAGATCTTTTCATGGTTTGGATAGTTTTTATAGAAATTTTGTCAAAGGTTTTAGTAGTATTTGTGCACCTCTAAGAAAAATAATGAGAGGGGATAGAAAAGAGTTTATGTTGAATACAAGAGCAACAAAAAGTTTGGATATGTTGAAGAAGATAGTTACAGAGCAACCTGTTTTCGCACTTCCAAATTTCAACAAGCTATCTCAAGTAGATTGTGATGCTAGCGGTACTGCCATTGGAACTATTTTGAGTCAAGAAGGTAAGCATGTTGCCTATTTTATTGAGAAGTTGAATGATGCTAAAAATAAATATTCTATCTATGATCATGAGTTTTAGGTTATAGTTTAGGCTTTGAAGAATTGAAGACACTATTTGTTTCCAAAAGAATTTATTTTATATACTGATCACCAGGCTTTGTAGTATCTCAATAGTCAAGGAAAGTTAAATCAAAGGCACTTAAAATAGGTTGAATTTTTGTAGAGTTATACTTTTGTTTTGAAGCATAGGAGCGAAAGGTCAAAAAAAATTGTAGATGCCTTGAGTAAAAGGAAAAATTTGTTACTAGAGACGAATATAGAGATTGTTGGGTTCAATGAACTCAAGAGTTTGTATCTTGAAGATCTAGACTTTGTAGAAGCTTGGAAGGCTTGTTTGGAAATTGTTACATTGGATAGGATAAGGTGATTGGATTTCCTAATCCAAGATGGGATGCTATTTAGAGGAAGCTAATTGTGCATTCTAGGGAGTTATATGAGAGAGAATCTAATCAAGTAGAAGCATAGTGGAGGATTGGTTGGACATTTTGGTCGAGATAAGACCATTGCTCTTGTTAGTGATAATTATTACTAGCCATAGTTACAAAACGATGTTAATAATTTTGTACAAAGTTGTAGAGTATGTTAAATGGTGAAAGGAACAAGTCAGAATACTGGATTGTATCAGCCATTAACTACACTTGAGAGGCCATGGAAGGACATTAGTATGAATTTTTTCCTTGGATTGCTGAGAACATAGAGAGGGAATGATTCCATACTTGTGGTGGTTAATAGATTTTCAAAGATGGCATATTTCATTTTGTGTCATAAGAACAATGATGCTTTTCATATTGCATAGTTATTTTTTGGAGAGGTGGTGAGACTACATGGTCTACTAAAGAGTATGGTTTCAGATGGAGATACCAAATTTATTGGTTATTTTTGGAGGACATTGTGGAAGAAGTTGAAGATAGATTTCAAGTTCAGTTTTGTGCACCATCCACTAACTGATGGACAAATGGAGGTGGTGAATAGGATTTTGTGTAACCCACTGAGATTATTAGTAGGAGATAAACCAAAGGGATGGGATTTTATTTTACCATAGGAAGAATTTTCTTATAAAATTTTTTTCAATAGAAGTACTAGTAAATCACCATTCCTGATTGTATATGGGAGTAGTACGAGGAATTCTTTTAAATTAAGAAAGAGAGATAAAGGAGAGAAGAGTAATGTTGAGTCTGAAGATTTTGTTGAGAACCTAACAAATTTTCATGATGAGGTGAAGAAGCATATCAATAATATGAACTCTTAGTATAAGTTTGTAGAGAAGGGGGATTCTCTACTCACAATTTCTCTTATTCAAAGAGCCTCACTGGGCGAACTACCCTAAAATACATTAGGAACAATGCAAGAGTTCTAGAATCAGAAAGAGCAGGTCACGAAGATTCTATGGAAAATTTGACAAGCTCTTGGCCAAAATATGATAGCATGGTGTGTTGGCGTCTCAAAAGTGTGATATTGTCTTGTATGGACCAAAAAGCAAGTTTGTCACAAAAAATTAGCAAAGTGTCTACTTCTACTCTAATTGCTAAGAAATCTTAGAACATGAGAAAGAAACAAAATATAATGGAACCGAAATAAAATGAAATAGATATGATAAATATAGGGAGAAGAAAGAAAGGAAATTGTCACAACCACGTAAGTGATGAAGCCTCGAGCACGTGAATGTCTTGAAAACCTACATACATAATATCTAGAGAAAGTGTTGGGGTTGTATATTTTTTTCCTCAATCAAACCCCCATTTTGGTGTTCCCACCTCCACAAAAAGCCAAAATATAAAGAGAGTGAGAAGTAAGCAAACCCTGCTCAAGGAGGAGAATCTGTATCATGATGTAGAGATGAAATATATATGGGACATGGAATCCTAGGATGCTTACAAGCACAAAACAAAGGAGATCTAGCTACAAGGCTTAAGGAATCCAAAGAGGGAGAGCAAGGAAAAAAGAGAGGGTTGTGAGAGCCAAGATAGATAAAAAGAGTGCTATAGAGAAAGTTGTAAGAGCTTGGGAGTGTTTTTGTAACAAGTGAGACATTTGTGCAAGAAAGACAGTAAAGAGGAAAATAGAGAAGCCAAGAAGCTAGAGTGAAGATAGAAGGAGAAGAGAGTTGCAAATGAAGTGAAAATATAACATTTAAGGAAGGAAAAGAAGCTTCTTGGGTGGTTACAAGGCATCTCGATTTGTTACCGTGGACCAAGGGATATGATAAGTGGCAAGCATGCATGAAAAAAATTGTTTGAACATTGAAACGTCCTAGGCTGCTAGCACGGCACACTAGTGTTTAGACATCATGCTACAATACAATGCAAACAAGAAAGGCATAAAGGTCAATGCAAAGATGACACACTAGGGTAGCTATTGAAAAGGGGTGTTGAGCATCCTAAGAAGTGAAAAGGCTGATGCAGGGGCTAAAATGAGCCTACAAAAATGCTAAGGGAGTGAAAACTAAAGTGGATGCAAGAATGTATGTGAAATTGTATGGGGTGTAATTTTACAACATTAAAAAGGCTAAGGTAGATTAGAAAAGAAGGTATAAGGAGTTTCAAATAGGAGATGAAGTCATGGTACATTTGTGAGAGGAGAGGTTTCTAGTTGGTAAATATAATAAGTTAAAGATGAAGAAGTTTGGACCATGTAAGATTCCTAAGTGAGATTCATGTTTCACCTATGTTTAACATTGCTGATTTGTGGAATATCATGAAGGAGTTAAGGAGAATGAACTGACAGAGGCATAGTGGAACATTCCAGCACCTACATTAGAAAATGAAGAGATAAAAGAAATTCTTGATAGCCATGTGGGTAGAAGCACAAGAAATAGGAAATATGCAAAGTACTTGGTGAAATGGAGAGTAATTCCTATTGAATATTCGTCATGGTTATCTAAAGCTGAGGTTAACTATCTTGGTTTCCCTCTAACACTTGGGAAGTGACAGGGTAACTTTTCAAATTACCCTGGTTATCTAATGCAGGAGCATCCAGTGGTGTAAGGGCAATCTTGTATCACCCAAAATATTGTATTTTTATTTGTTTGTAGTTTTCTTAGTTATCTTGGGGACCATGGTGACTCATGCAGTATTTGAGATAGCTAGAAGTTTGAAATAGCCAAAAATAGTCACTTTCTATTTTTAGTAAGTTGGCCTATTTAGGTTGTATGGACACAAAAATTGACCCCAAGGAGTGAAACTAGAAAATAAGAGTTTTTCTAAAGGAATCATTTCAAAATCATGTACCCTTTGGATGATATTAAATTTTCATCTCAGGGAATTTCCCTAATGAAGTTTAAAACTAAAAATTGAGGCCCTTTGGAGCACTGGAACAAGGTGTAAAATCTCCGATCATTTAGATTTGGAAAAACATGGTTGTAGGTATCTTCACAAGCTTTCAAACAATATATTACAATTGAAAGTCTGGTAGTTGGATCAAAAGTTATGGCCCCAAGAAGTTGTCCCACTAAAAGGTGAATTTCATTAAAATAACTTCCTAAGCAAGAAATCAAACAACGAGACTTTTGTCGCAAAAATGAAAGGGAAAGTTAACTTTCTAGAGCATTCTATGGTGGTTATTGGGTAAAATAAAAGGCTTAAGTGGGGGTTGTAGAAGGTGGCTCCATTAATGTAGATTGCGGTGTTGAATAATATATTTTATTTGAGAGTTGATTTTTCTATAATGAACCAAACCTAGGAGGCTATAGCATTGCAATTTCTAAATCTATAATTTCATTTTCTAAAAATGAATGAAAGTGAGTTATTTTCTATCTTCCATATTTTGTGCTAGTATACATTTTTATGTTTTGTGTGGTTTTTGGGTATCGTAGCCCTCATCAAGTGGTATCTAAGTAGGTTTTCCTGAGTGTATAAAGAGATCACTAAATGTGATGCAACACTAGAACTTGTGGTTGTAGGTTTCTAAGAAAAGTGATCAAAATACCTCCACGAGGAAACCATGGTGGTGGAAGAAATTTTATTGTACCATAAGAGGGTTTTAGAGCCTTGTAGAGACAAGTTCAAGCATTGCAAGAGGAGTTGTGTTGAGGGCTTGAGGCAAGAAGAAGAGATGAAAGTGAAGATGAAGCTTAAAATGAGGTACAATTCAAAGAAGAACAAGATGCAGTAGAACTAGAGCAAGTCAGATTATTTTAGGCCATCTCTAAGATTAGGAAAAGTCTAAAGATTGATTTTTCTACATTTTCTAGAAATCTTAACCCATAAGATTTGATTGATTAGATCAATGGTATGGAGGAGTACATTGAGTATGAGTAGGTGGTAGATCCTGAGAGAGTCAAATTTGTAAAGACCAAGCTAAAGAGTTATGCAAATATTTGGTGGAAAGAGGTACAAATAGAAATAAATTGAAGAGGAAAAGAGAAAATAACCAGATGGGACCAAATGGTGGAGAAATTTAAAAGATAGTTCATTCCTATGGACTATGAGCTAGACTTGTTGAAGAAGATGCAAGGGTTGAAACAAGTAGGAAAATATATCGAGGAGTATACATAAGAATTCTACCATGTCCTAATTAGAATAGGCCATTTTGAGGCCAACAAGGAAAATGTTGCTCATTACATAGATGGGTTGAAGCCGAGTATTCAAGAAGAGTTGGGTCTAGTAAGAATGTCTACCATTGAAGATGCATATCAGTTTGCTTTGAATTTAGAAGAAAAGTTGAATCGAAGGTTTGAAAGCAAGCAAAGAGGTGTGGTTCATGGTGGGAAGACCAGTGGACAGTCATATGGAGGTTGAAATGAAAATCAAGGAAAATGTTGCTCATTACATAGATGGGTTGAAGCCGAGTATTCAAGAAGAGTTGGGTCTAGTAAGAATGTCTACCATTGAAGATGCATATTAGTTTGCTTTGAATTTAGAAGAAAAGTTGAATCGAAGGTTTGAAAGCAAGCAAAGAGGTGTGGTTCATGGTGGGAAGACCAGTGGACAGTCATATGGAGGTTGAAATGAAAATCAAGGAAAATGTTGCTCATTACATAGATGGGTTGAAGCCGAGTATTCAAGAAGAGTTGGGTCTAGTAAGAATGTCTACCATTGAAGATGCATATCAGTTTGCTTTGAATTTAGAAGAAAAGTTGAATCGAAGGTTTGAAAGCAAGCAAAGAGGTGTGGTTCATGGTGGGAAGACCAGTGGACAGTCATATGGAGGTTGAAATGAAAATCAAAACAAGGGTGAAGGATCTAGTAGCAGCCAAAATGAGAAAGGAGATAACACCTATTGCCATCGTGATCAAAATAATAGAGACTAGAGAGGAAGAGGAAGATCTGAAAGAGGTCTGAGAAGAGGATACTTTCATGGAGCCTATTTATAGTGTGGAGAAGAAGGAAATTGAGCCTTATTGAATGAGTAGAGAGAACCCACTGAAACAAAGAATTTGTTTCGCATAAGATGTAAGTGTGAAGGTAAAGTTTACAATATTATTATTGGTGGGGGTAGTATTGATAACCTTGCTTTAGAAGATATGGTTAGTAAGGTACAGTTGGAGAGAAGAAGGCATCTGAATCCATACTAGATTGCATGGTTGCAGAAGGTCCATAAAGCTTTGGTAAACGAAAAATGTCTGGGAAAGTTCAAAATTGGAAATTACCATGATGAGGAATTGTGTGATATTATGCCTATGGATGTTTGTCATATGTTGTTAGGTAGACTGTGGTAGTTTGATCGGCGAGCGATGCATGATGGACATGCTAACACCTATTCCTTGAAAAAGGATGGTGTTCATCATGAGTTGAAACCCCTGAGGGAGGTAGAATAAAAGGTATGCAATAATTCAATAATTTCTTTGGTTGATGGAAGAAAATTCCTAGAAGGTATGAGGCATGAGCATATGTGTTTTGCATTGATCCCTAGAGTTGATAAAGAAGATAGTAGTGAGGTACATGTAGAGGGTTCAAGTTTTTTGAATGAGCTTCAAGGAATTATTTTTGTTGAAGGTTTTCCTCTAGTAAGAAAGATTACTAATTAGATGGACCTGATTACTAGAGCTAGTTTTCCAAATAATGTAGCTCATTGTATGACTCCAACAGAGTGTGAAGAGATGAATAGAAAAGTACAAGAGTTTTTGTGGAAGGGATTGATTAGAGAGAAATTGAGTCCATGTGTAGTTCCTATAGTACTAGCACCAAATAAGGATGAGGAATGTAAGATGTGTATAGATTCTAGAGCCATTAACAAGATCACCATCAAGTATAGATTTCCCTTGCCAAGGATAGACAACATCATGGATTGTTTGAGTGGAGTTGAGTACTTCACGAAGATAGATCTGAAGGGTGGTTATCACTGCATTCGTATTAGAGAAGAAGATGAATGGAAGACAACCTTCAAGGATAAAGAGGGATTTTACATGTGGTTAGTCATGCCCTTTGGGCTAGCCAATGCACTGAGCACCTTCATGCGGCTCATGAATGAGGTACTTAAATATTTTTTGGGTAAGTTTTTCATTGCTTGTTTGGATGAAATTTTAATAATTAGCAAGACATTGAGGGAGTATTCGACATATATCAAAAAGGTTTTTAAGAGGCTAAGAGAGGAGAAGTTGTTGATCAATTTGAAGAAGTACAGTTTTGTGAGAAGACAGTTGGTATACTTGGGATTTTTTTTCTTAATAGAGGGTCTTAAGATAGACCCAAAGAAGTTAAGAGCTATCATTGAATGGCCTACACCAAGGACTTCTACTGAGGTGAAATATTTTCATGGTTTGGCTAGTTTTTATAGAAATTTTATCAAAGGTTTTAGTAGTATTTTTTCACCTCTAATGAAAACAGTGAGAGGGGATAGGAAAGAGTTTAAGTGGACTACAAGAGAAGAAAAAAGTTATGATATGTTGAAGAAGAAAGTTACCGAGCAACCTATTTTGGCACTTACAGATTTCAACAAGCTATCTTAGGTAGATTGTGATGCTAGGGATAGTGGCATTGGAGCTATTTTTATTCAAGAAGGTAAGCATGTTGCCTATTTTAGTGAGAAGTTGAATGCTGCTTAGAAGAAATATTTTGTCGGTGATCAGGAGTTTTATGCTATAGTTTAGGCTTTGAAAAAATAGAGACACTATTTGTTGCCAAAATAATTTGTTTTATATATTGATCACCGGGATTTCTAGTATCTCAATAGTCAAGGAAAGTTAAATCAAAGGCACTTAAAATGGGTGGAGTTTTTGTAGAGTTATAGTTTTGTTTTAAAGCATTTGAGTGAAAGGCCAAACAAAGTTGAAGATGCCTTGAGTAGAAGGAAAAATTTGTTAATAGAGATGAATATATAGGTTGTTGGGTTCAATGAGCTCAAGAGTTTGTATCCTAAAGATCTAGACTTTGCATAAGCTTGGAAGGATTGTTTGGAACCCATTACATTAGATAGGAAAAGATGGTTGGATTTCCTAATCCAAGAAGGGATGTTGTTTAGAGGAAGCCAATTGTGCATTCCACAGAGTTCTATGAGAGAGAATTGAATCAAGGAGAAGCATAGTGGAGGATTGGCTGAACATTTTGATCGAGATAAGACCATTTCTCTTGTTAGTGAGAATTATTATTGGCCATAGTTACAACAAGATGTGAAGAAGTTTGTACAAAGTTGTAGATTATGTCAGATGGAGAAAGGAACAAGTCAGAATACTTGATTGTATCAACCATTACCTATACCTGAGAGGCCATGGGAGGATATTAGTACAGATTTTTTCATTGGATTGTCGAGGACACAAAGAAGGAACGATTCCATATTTGTAGTAGTGGATATATTTTCAAATATGGCACATTTCATTCTGGGTCATAAGACTAGTGATGTTGTTCATATTGTAGAGATATTTTTTAGAGAGGTGGTGAGACTACATTGTCTACCAAAGAGTATAGTTTCAGATAGAGATACCAAATTTGTTGGTTATTTTTGGAGGACATTATGGAAGAAGATGAAGATATATTTGAAGTTCAGTTCTGCACACCATCAAAAAACTAATGCAAAAATAGAGGTGGTGAATAGGAGTTTGCGTAGCCTAGTGAGATGCTTATTAGGAGACAAACTAAAGGGATGGGATTTGATTTTATCATAGGAAAAAAATTATTACAACAATTCAGTCAATAGGAGAATTGGTAAATCACCACTCTAGATTGTATATGGGAGTAGTAGTACGAGGTGTACTTCTAAATTGAGAAAGATGGATAAAGGAGAGAAGAGTATTGTTCAATAAGATTAGAAAAGGAGGTATAAGGAGTTTCAAGTAGGAGATGAAGTCATGGTTCATTTTCAAAAGGAGAGGTTTCCAATTGGTACATACAATAAGTTAAAGATGAAGAATTTTGGACCATGCAAGATCCTAAAGAAGCATTATTTAAGAAATGTGTATGAGGTAGAGTTGTGGAGTGAGATTCATGTTTCACCTATGTTTAACATTGCTGATTTGATAGAATATCATGAAGGAGTTAAGGAGAATGAAATGAAAGAGGCATAGTGTTACATTCTGGAACCTACGTCAGAAAAGGAAGAGATAGAAGAAATTATGGATAGCCATGTGCCTAGAAGCAAAAGGAATAGGAAATATATAGAATACTTGTAGAAATTTAGACGAAGGCCTATTGAAGATTCATCATGGATATCTGAAGTTGAGGTTAACTAGCTTGGTTTCCCTCTAACACCTAGGAAGTGACAGGGTCACTTTTCAAAATACCCTAGGTGTCTAATGCAGGAGCATCCAATGGTGTAAGGGAAATATTACATCACCCAAAAATATTGTATATTTATTTTTTTGTATTTTCCTTAGTTGTCTTGGGGCCCATGATGACTCATGCAGTCTTTGGGATAGATAGAAGTTTGAAACAACTAGAAATAGTCACCTGCTACTTTTAGAAAGTCATCCTATTCAGGTTGTATGGACACAAAAATTGAACCAAATGAGTGAAATAAGAAAATAAGAATTTTGGTGAAAGAATCATCTCAAAATCCTGTACCATTTCAAAAATATTAAATTTTCTTCCTAGGAAATTTCTCTAATGGAGTTTAAAAATGAAAAATTGAGGTCCTTCTGAGCCATGGAACAGGGTGTAAAATCTCTAATCTTTTAGATCTAGCAAAAAATTGGTTATATATCTCTTTAGAAGCTTTCAAATGATATATTACAATTCAAAATTTGATGGTCGGATCAAAATTTATGGCCCTGAGAAGCTGCCCCACTAAAAGGTGACTTGCATTAAAATATCTTCCTTGGCAAGAAATCAAATGGGAGGATTTTTTTCACCAAAACAAAAGGGAAAGTACACTTTCTAATATATTCTAGGGTGGTTATTGGGTAAAATAAAAGGGTTAAGTGGGGGTTGTAGAAGGTGGCTCCATTAGTGTAGATTGTGGATCTGAGTGATAGATTTTATTTGAGAGTTGACTTTAATGTAATCAACCAAGCCCATGAGGCTGTAGCATTACAATTTTTGAATATGTAATTTCATTTTCTAAAAATAAATGAAAGTGAGTTATTTTTTGTCTCACATATTTTGTGTTGGCATCTATTTTTGTGTTTTTTGTGGTTTTTGGGTGATATAGCCCTTATCATGTGGTATCAGAGTAGGTTTTCCTAAGTGTGTAAATAGATCACCGAATGTGGGGTAGTTTGCACTAGGACTTGCGGTTGTGGGTTTTTGAGAAAAGTGATCAAAATATCTCCACGAAGGAACTGTGGTGGTGGAGGAAATGTTATTGTACCAAAAGAAGGTTTTAGAGCTCTATAGAGACAAGTTCAAGCATTGCAAGAGGAGCTACGTCCAGGATTTGAGCCATGAAGAGGAGATGAATGTGAAAATTAAGTTGAAAATGAGGAATAATGTGAAGAAGAACAAGATGCAGTAGATCTAGAGCAAGTTAAATTATTTAAGGCCATCTCTAAGATTGGGAAAACACCAAAGATCAATGTTTCTACATTTTCTAGAAATCTTAACCCAGAAGATTTGATTGATTAGATCAATGACATGGAGGAGTACTATGAGTATGAGGAGGTGGAAGATCCTAAGAGGGTAAAATTTTCAAAGACCAAGCTAAAGGGTCATACTAATATTGGGTGGAAAGATGTACAACTAGAAAGAAATTGAAGAGGAAAAGAGAAAATAACTAGATGGGACTAGATGGTGGAAACATTAAAAAGATAGTTCATTCCTATGGACTATGAGCTAGATTTGTTGAAGAAGATGCAGGGGTTTTAACAAGCAGGAAACTGTTTCAAGGAGTGTATAGAATAATTTTATTGTGTCCTAATTAGAATAGGACATTTTGAGGCCAACAAGGAAAAAGTTACTCATTACATAAATGAGTTGATGCCGAGTATTCAAGAAGAGTTGGGTCTAGTAAGAATTTCTACCATTGAAGATGCATATTAGTTTTCTTTGAAGGTAGAATAAAGGTTGAATAGAAGGTTTGAAAGCAAGCAAAGAGGTGAGGGTCATGGTGTAAATACCAGTGGACAATCATATGGAGGCTGAAATGAAGATCAAAAGAAGAGTGAAGGATCTAGTAGCAGCCAAAACCAAAAATGAGATAACAACTATTGCCCTTGTGACCAAAATAATGGAGACCAAAGAGGAAGAGGAAGATCTAGAAGAGGTCCAAGTAGAGGAGGATTTAATGGAACATATTTCAAGTGTGGAGAAAAAGGACATAGAGCCTATGAGTGTCCTTGAAATAAAGGAAGGAAAAATAGATGACCTTAGGGTAATGCATGATTTGCACATGTAGATGAAGATGTTGCATCTTCACATTTTGAGGATGTAGAAAGAGGAGAGGTCCTTGTTACTAGAGGATCCTTGTTGAATGAGGAGATAGAGCCGACTCAAAGGAATAATTTGTTTCACACCATACATAAGTGTGAAGGTAAATTTTGT
>VDFB02281492.1:1000740245-1000845608 GCA_007258455.2 Sequoia sempervirens | reverse complement strand
ATTGCCAAGCCACCCAACAACATCATTTCTTTAGGGAATTTCCTTCCCAAATCAATAAAGAGTAAAAGATCAATTTATACAAAATTTGTCAAATTCATCCAAAACTACTTTTCATTCAACCAAAATCCATTTATTTCATTTCAAGTTATAAGGCTATCAATAGTGAATTCACCATCTCCATATAAAACCGGCTTTTCAACCAAATTTTCAACCTTTTTCTTTGTCATAAACAATACAACAATCACCCATCAACTCAACTTACCCCTTCAAGGAAAAAACAATCAAACACCTCTGTTCCTTAGACCTGCAATCAAACATCATCCCAACCATTTAAGATATCTTTGCTCAAATCAACACATCCATCATCCTATCTTCAATTAAACACCATTTGTAACAACAACAAGCAACATTAGTTTAACACTGTCACCAGACCTTTAAGATACTAATTTCATCATGTTTTGATTGTAATATTCCAATATATCAGTATAGACACACTCTGACTACTTTGCATTCAAGAAACCATTGCCATATATTGGAAACATATGCCCAAATCATGAAATATTTCACAATCTACCTTCAAAACATTACCAAGAATAGACACAACTGTGGCATCACAAATGAGACTGCTCCCAAGCACTTAACAACATTCCTTTCATTGTTTCTACATATTCTCTGTTTTTAGCAAACAATGCCAAATATCTCTAGGAGGCCAACATTCCATCTAATCGGGTGATTCCTTTTCTATCATAAAGCATTTACACAATCCCAATACAGATTCTCAGGCCTATTTTGATCCATTTCAACATACTATAAAAGTTTATACACTTATTTCACAAAACATAGTAGAACATTTATTTCAACATACTATAAAAGTTTATACTCCGCCCAACAATTGAAACATGCTTCATTATGTCTGCAAATTATTTTGAAATCATTTCTAAGCTCCTCTACATGTTGTTTCCTCAAACCCTACTTGAAAACACCATTTTTTTGAATGAGAAAATTCAAAATTTTGTTCATGCAACAATATCTCGACTTCTTATTTCTATTTACCCCTGCCACACACATCTTCACATTGAAAAGACACTAAATATGATCCATTCCACTGACCTGCTAGCCCTACATCAGTGGAATGGCTAAGAATCACTTTTTAGACTCTCAAAACAATTTTTTTAAAGGTGTCTAAATTAGTTGAAATAACTGCCTCTTCATCTTCATCAACCCATCCTTGCCCTTCCACAAAAAAGACTCTTCACCTTCCTGCTTTTGTGCAATTTTACATTTTTACAATAATTGACAACTTTTGTTATAAAAAGTAACTTTTCAATAATATCACCTAGTGACCTATTTCATGGTGCAAATACATTGAAATTCATCATTTAATGACCTTCACTCTTCATATTTACTTGAACATTACAAATTGAACAAATTAGCCTTTTGAAGGAATTTCATGACCTAGGTGATCCTGCACCAGTTTGTCATGTTACAACCTTATGTTGTCAATGGAAATTTTAAATCACACAATTCGATACACTTTCCTATTACATTTTTAAACCACATCTCTTTGAGACATTTTGTTAAATTTAACAATTGACTTTCTTTGTGTATGCTTCCAAAGCTTTCATTGAGTTATGCTTCCAAAGATTTCAATTAGTTAATTTGACAACTTAGCACTTTTTGCACAGGTAAAATTATTTGTCATGCCGAAGAAATGAACTGTTAAAAGTAAAAAACTAACAGATGATTAGCTCCAAGCCATGAGAGATAAAGAGAAAAAACGGATGAGGGAATATCATGAAAAGAAAAAATTGGGAACGATTGATAAAAACAAGCTAGTTGAAGAGGAACCTCAACCGTCAAAAAGAGAAAAGAAATTGGTGGCACAAAGGGCATGGATGCGAAAGAGTCGTACTAGGGGAGATGCAGATATCGTAGTTGGAGACACACCCTCTACCACAAGTGAATATGACGGGACACCATTAAGCACAAGCGAATATGGAGGGACACCATCTACCACAAGTGAGTATGGTTGGACACCATCCACCACATCTGAAGCAAGGTTGAGGAAAATATGCCAAAGTGAACCTCAAGGTATGTCATTCCACTCGGTTACAACCTTCTTCACAACCTCATGTGAAAGCCATGAGGATATTTTCAGCACATGGAAGGTAGGATGTTTACACACACTTGTAGAAGATTGTTGATAAGATTTGGAAAATTTCTTTGAAAGGATAAATGGGGATGCAAGATGTCAACTATCCAAAGGGAATGAATGGTATGCCTTCACAGAACGATGATGAACACAACTTGATGCTTCTATATGCATCATCCTATGGGACTCATTGTGAGGAATCTAATGGATTCCTCATCTCAGTATTGGTTAAGACAATGGTTGTGTGTACATGTCAGTGAAGGAAATCGTATTGGTGCAAGCAATGGAAAGTTGAAGGTGATCAATTTTTGTTAAGTGAACAAATGAAAAATGATGTTTATCAACACATATGTTTAGGCATTGTATACATAAGATGTTTTGTAGGATTGTTGCATAGAAGCCCCACCAAAATCTTCTATTTGAGTTCTTATCAAAAACTTAAGGGAAAAGAGGAAAAATCAAATATTCTATAGGACATGACAACTCGGGTTCATGTGCATGCTTTGAAGTGGCTTGCAATGAATATGGTATTGTCATTGGTATGGAAAGCAATAACCTCTGGGGTTTTCATATCTTGTTCGGTTTTATAAAACAGTGGCATATTCAATTAAAAAATAAGTAAAAATGGAAGGTGTTAAAGTGATGTTTCTAGTGTCAGTCTAGAGTTTAGGGCTGGACATGCACCCAAACATGCGGAATCACTCCGAGCTACTTCAACCAGAATTGATCCCTTAAGGGTCCAAAGGAAAAACACTGCAAACTTCAGCATGAGGTTATTCAACACCATGATACTTAGAAACTTCTCATCTAATCCTATGGGATCAATTGTGCCCCTCTACAATAACCTCTCTCATTTTTTGTTATCTTGGATTGGTTTTCCCGTAGTGTCCAGTTTTCAATTGATGAAAAAGTATCAAATGGAAGCAGTGGAAAGTTGCAAAGTGGTGGCAATTTTGTTCTGCAACTCGTGTGACCAAATGTACTGTTCCAATATATCTAATAGGCATGTTTATTCTAGGCATGGTCCTCTTTCGCGCCCAAACATGCACGCAATCATTCCGAGCTACGTTCAACCAGATCGATCCCTTAAGGGTCCAAGGGAAAAATTCATAGAAAAATTCAGCATGAGGTTAATCAGACACCGTGATGCTTAGAAACTTCTTGTCTAATCCTATGGGATTGCATTGGTCCCCTCTACAATAACCTCTCTCAGTTTTCATTATCTCAGAGTGGTTTTCCCGTAGTCTCCAGTTTTCAGTTGATGGAAAAAGTGTAAAATGGAAGCAGTGGAAAGTTGCAAAGTGGTGCAATTTACATTCTCCAACTCGTGTGACCAAATGGACTATTCCAATGTGTCCAAATAGGCATTTTAATGCTAGGAGTGGTCCTCTTTTTCTTCCCAAACAATGTGGAATTGCTCTGAGCTACGTTCAACTGGATCGATCCCTTAAGGGTCCAAAGGGAAAAATGCCTAGAAACTTCAGCATGAGGTTACTCAGACACCGTGATGCTTAGAAACTTCTCGTCTAATCCTATGGGATTGCATTGGGCCCCTCTACAATAACCTCTCTCAGTTTTCATTATCTCATAGTGGTTTTCCCGTAGTCTCCAGTTTTCAGTTGATGGAAAAAGTGTCAAATGGAAGCAGTGGAAAGTTGCAAAGTGGTGCAATTTTTGTTCTGCAACTCGTGTGACCAAATGGACTATTCCAATGCTCTGAATAGGCATTTTTAATGCTAGGATGGTCCTCTTTCACACCCAAACACGCGGAATCGCTCTGAGCTACGTTCAACCGGATCGATCCCTTAAGGGTTTGAGTGTAGTATGTTGAAATAGGCCATGGTCCTCCTATTGTTTAGGCATGTGTGGTCTCGTGTGATATGGGCCTTATGTAACTTAGAATTGTGGTCAGCTTGATACATAGGTCCTATTGATGCTAGGGTTCAATTTGTGGCTTTTTGAAAAAAGAAGCCAACTGATCCAGAGTTATCAACATTATTCGTAAATCATAAGAATTATTTGAGGTACAGTAGCCATTTTGATGCTTTCTTGTTCTCTCAAACGGATATATATATCATTGTTACACCGATCTTTACAGTGGTAGTTTAATATAGCTCCATAATACAAAATCTCCGTTCACTCTGAATTTCAGTGAAAAAAGGTAGAATAAACAAGAATTAATTTTCTGTGAGTCTAACCATGAGACAATAATTGGCCAAGCAATAAAAGCAGGCTTTTAGCCATAGCAGCAAGGAATGAACTGTTTCTAAAATGCTTTGATAGACATGTATGAAAATGTGTTAGCATAGACAAGGCAGTGAACTTTTTGAAAAAATGCCTCAAAGAAATGTGGTTTCATGTGATGGAATGTGATGAATGCCACGAAAAGCAAATTGCTATGGATTGTCATGGCATTCCATCACCATTGAGACCACATTTCTTTGAGGCTTTTTTTCAAATAGTTTGTTACCTTTTCTATGCTATATTAGTATGCTTTGATAGATTTTTTCCACAAGCATCTATAGCTTTTTTGGAAGCACCTATTTTAGGCTTTTAGCCATAGCAACAAGGAAGCAACTATTTGATAAAATGCTTTGGTAAACATGTATGGCACCCCTCTGTGGTGGTGACCATGATTTGGCATTCCACCACCATGAGACCACATTTTTGATGTTCAATGCTATTGCTTACTATTATGCTATGATAGATTTTTTCTACATCCATAGCTAAGCACTGTTTTAGGCTTTAGCCATAATGTTTCTATAGACATGTCAAGGCAGTGAACTCTTTGAAAAATAAAGAAATGCATGGTGATGGAATGATGTAATGCAAGGCCATATCAATTTTCGTAGAACTCGTGCCATTTTTACATATGTTCCAATGCTTACTATTAATGTTGTAATGTTGTTTTTCCAAGCCTCCATAGTTTTGTCTCTATTTTAATTATGGTATGCTAAGCATTAGCTTGTTGGAAAGCACATTTTAGTTTTAGCCATAGCAGCAAGGAAATGAATTGTTTGATAAAATTTTTGATAGACATGTATGAAAAATGTGTTAGCATATGAGAAAAAATGCCTCAAAGAAATGTGGTTTCAATGGAATGGCATGATGAATGCCATGACAAGAAAATTCTATAGCCATTAGGCACCAAGACCGCAAATGCTATTGCTTATTAGTATGCTTTGATAGCTTTTTTCCAAGCATCCATAGCTTTTTTTGAAGCACCTATTTTAGGATTTTAGCCATAGAAACAAGGAAGCGAACTGTTTGATAAAATTCTTTGGTAAACATGTATGATAAATGCAGTAGCATAGACAAGGCAACAAACTATTTGAAAAAATGCCTCAAAGAAATGTGGTCTCATGACCTGATGGAATGGCATGACAATCCACAACAATTTTCTTGTCATGGCATTCCACCACCATGAGACCACATTTCTTTGAGGCATTTTTTTCAAATAGTTCATTCCCTTGTCTATGCTATTGCTTACTATTATGGTATGATAGATTTTTGCTAAGCATCCATAGCTTGTTGGAAAGCACCTATTTTAGATTTTAGCCATAGCAGCAAGGAAATGAATTGTTTGATAAAATTCTTTGATAGACATGTATGAAAAATGTGTTAGCATAGACAAGGCAGTGAACTCTTTGAAAAAATGCCTCAAAGAAATGTGATTTCATGGTGATAGAATGGCGTGACAAGGAAATTGCTATGGATTGTCATGACATTCCATCACCATTGCGACCACATTTCTTTGACATTTTTTTCCAAACCATTTGCTACCTTTTCTATGCTATTGCTTATTAGTATTCTTTGATAGTTTTTTTCCAAGCATCAATAGCTTGTTTGGAAGCACCTATTTTAGGCTTTTAGCCATAGCAACAAGGACGTGAACTGTTTGATAAAATTCTTTGGTAAACATGTATGATAAATGTAGTAGCATAGACAATGCAATGAACTATTTGAAAAAATGCCTCAAAGAAATGTGGTCTCATGACCTGATGGAATGCCATGACAATCCACAAAAAATTGCTTGTCATGGCATTCCACCACCATGAGACCACATTTCTTTGAGGAATTTTTTTCAAATAGTTCATTCCTTTTTCTATGCTATTGCTTACTATTATGCTATGATAGATTTTTTCTAAGCATCCAAGCTTGTTTGAAAGCACCTGTTTTAGGCTTTTAGCCATAGCAGCAAGGCAATAAACTTTTTTATAAAATGCTTTGATAGACATGTATGAAAAATGTGTTAGCATAGACAAGGCGGTGAACTCTTTGAAAAAATGCCTCAAAGAAATGTGGTTTCATGGTGATGGAATGGCATGGCGGATGCATGACAAGCAAATTGCTATGGATTGTCATGGCATTCCATCACCATTGAGACCACATTTCTTTGAGGCTTTTTTCAAATAGTTTGCTGCCTTTTCTATGCTATTGCTTATTAGTATGCTTTGATAGATTTTTCCAAGCATCCATAGATTGTTTGGAAGAGAGCTATTTTAGGGTTTTAGCCATAGCAACAAGGAAACAAAATATTTAATAAAATGCTTTGGTAAACATGTATGATAAATGTAGTAGCATAGAAAAGGCATCAAACTGTTTGAAAAATTCCTCAAAGAAATGTGGTCTCATGGTGATGGAATGCCATGACAATCCACAACAATTTGCTTGTCATGGCATTCCACCACCATGAGACCACATTTCTTTGAGGCATTTTTTTCAAACAGTTCATTCCCTTGTCTATCCTATTGCTGACTATTATGCTATGATAGATTTTTTCTAAGCATCCATAGCTTGTTGGAAAGCACCTGTTTTAAGCTTTTAGCCATAGCAGCAAGGCAATGAACTGTTTGATAAAATGATTTCATAGACATGGATGAAAAATGTGTTAGCATAGACAAGGTAGTGAACTCTTTGAAAAAATGCCTCAAAGAAATGTGGTTTCATGGTGGTGGAATGGCATGATGAATGCCATGAAAAGTAAATTGCTCTGGATTGTCATGGCATTCCATCACCTTTGAGACCACATTTCTTTGAGGCTTTTTTTCAAATAGTTTGCTACCTTTTCTATTCTATTTCTTATTAGTATGCTTTCATAGATTTTTTCCAAGCATCCATAGCTTGTTTGGAAGCATTTATTTTAGGATTTTAGCCATAGCAACAAGGAAGTGAACTGTTTGATAAAATGCTTTGGTAAACATGTATGATAAATGTAGTAGCATAGACAAGGCAACAAATTGTTTGAAAAAAGGCCTCAAAGAAATGTGGTCTCATGACCTGATGGAATGCCATGACAATCCACAACAATTTTCTTGTCATGGCATTCCACCACCATGAGACCACATTTATTCGAGGCATTTTTTTTCAAATAGTTCATTCCCTTGTCTATGATATTGCTTACTATTATGCTATGATAGATTTTTTCTAAGCATCCATAGCTTGTTGGAAAGCACTTGTTTTAGGCTTTTAGCCATAGCAACAAGTCAATGAACTATTTGATAAAATACTTTGATAGACATGTATGAAAAATGTGTTAGCATAGACAAGGCAGTGAACTCTTTGAAAAAATGCCTCAAAGAAATGTGGTTTCATGGTGCTGGAATGACATGAAGAATGCCATGACAAGAAAATTGCTATGGATTGTCATGGCATCCCATCACCATTGAGACCACATTTCTTTGAGGATTTTTTTCAAACAGTTTGCTGCCTTTTCTATGCTATTGCTTATTAGTATGCTTTGATAGATTTTTTCCAAGCATCCATAGCTTGTTTGGAAGCACTTATTTTAGGATTTTAGCCATAGCAAGAAGGAAGTGAATTGTTTGATAAAATGCTTTGGTAAATATGTATGATAAATGTAGTAGCATAGACAAGGCAGTGAACTGTTTGAAAAAATGCCTCAAAGAAATGTGGTCTCATGGTGATGGAATGCCATGGTCCAATCCACAACAATTTGCTTTTCATGGCATTCCACCACCATGAGACCACATTTCTTTGAGGCTTTTTTTTCAAATAGTTCATTCCCTTGTCTATGCTATTGCTGACTATTATGCTATGATAGTTTTTTTCTAAGCATCCATAGCTTGTTTGAAAGCACCTGTTTTAGGCTTTTAGCCATAGCAACAAGGCAATGAACTGTTTGATAAAATGATTTGATAGACATGTATGAAAAATTTGATAGCATAGACAAGGCAGTGAACTCTTTGAAAAAATTCCTCAAAGAAATGTGGTTTCATGGTGATGGAATGCCATGACAATCAAATGCTTTTGATTGTCATGGCATTCCATCAGGTCATGAGACCTCATTTCTTTGAGGCATTTTTTCAAAGAGTTCACTGCCTTCTCTATGATATTGCTTACTATTATGCTTTTGATATTATTTTTCCAAGCATCCATAGCTTGTTTGAAAGCACTTCTTTTAGGCTTTTAGCCATAGCAACAAGGAAACACTTGAACTATTTGACAAAATGATTTGGTAGACATATATAAAAAATGTGGTAGTATAGACAAGGGAGTGAACTATTTGAAAAAATGCCTCAAATAAATGTGGTCTCATAGAATTCCACGACAATCAAATGCAATTGGCAGTTGCTCCTAGTTATTAGTTATGCAATGTGAACTAATTGCATAAATGCTTAGGTTGACTTTGTAAAAACTATATTGTAATTGAAATTTTGTCATCTATCAACATCTAGTTATTAGTTATGCAATGTGAAGCAATGCTTTGATTTTGAAAGATGTGCAATGCAATGTAATCAACGTTATGAATATAAAATACATAAATCTATTTTTTACTAAGTTACCGGTTCGGTTTTGGGTTCGACAACCCGGTTCACCGGTTCGGGAATTTTTTTTTGGGGTTGGGTTTGTTTTGGGTTTGGTAATACAAAAGCATAGAAAAATCAGAAATATATACATATTTGCAACAGTAATTAAGTTCAAAATACACCACCATATTAATAGTCAAATAACATAGCAAAAATACACCACCACTTTCATAGTCAAATATTAAAATATTAGTGATACTCAAATGTCATGATACAAAATTATAAATTAAAGTTCAAACATAAAAATGTCAAGTGTTTACAATCAACCATTATTGATCATTGATCAATTTGAAAAGTGTGAAAAAAATTTCTGTGTGGAAGGCAAACAAGAAAACAGTGTTACATAATTATTTACATTGTGAAAGAGCCAAAAAAAAATTCTTGCAAATCGTAGAAGAATCTTAGTGATTTTTTGGGTGTCCTTGCCTTGGAATGGAACTATCCTGAGCCATGAATGATTGACCAAGAACTGTGATAAAGAAATAAGATAAATCATGCAACTTGTTGCAATTTCTTTCCTTGGGAAAAAGGGTAAAGTTTTCTTTTTAGGGAGAATCTCCTTTAGAGTTTGAACGCATTGATAATTTTCAAGATAGACTTAGCCAAATATGTCATCTAGGTTTGAAGCTTTTAGGTAAAATGTTTGCTTCTTAAAATTTTGTTCAAAATTCAAGATGCGGCTCTCCTCCCTTAGGGAAGAGAAGGCCTATCAAACCTAACACTCTTATGAAACACTTCTTAAGTTCTTGTTGATGTAGTATTAGATGCAAAGTTTCAAAATAGGCATGGTTATATAAATTCTCATCTCAGGACTATCATTGCATCAAATTAAGAATTTTCAATCCTTTATGGTCTAGACAAGAGAAGTATGGAGTAGTGTTCCAATGCTAAAGTCTTATTGTGAATCTCTTTGCTATAAGTGGTTCAAAAATAAGGAATCTATCTTCTACACCAAATGAGAAATATTCACAATATATGCTAGGAAGGAATAAGTTCATAAGATCGAGTATGCAAGAACTGAGAATTGCAAAATTGGCTTATGTTTGACTTCCACACACAAAAAATTTCACACTTTTCGATGTTCACAAATAAGTCAAAAAGTATATGTGTGTAAGTTGTAAAGTATACACTTGAATACACGTAACTCATATCTATTGAACCATGAATTTATAATGCAAATATGGACACCATCGATAAAAAATATTTGTATTAAAAGCAAATAGCCATGTACGCATACATCAATATATGTTGATATAAGTATAAAATATAGTTACAAAATAGCCATATAGGCATACAATGTCAAATATATCCAATACAAAATATGTACAAAATTGCCATGTAGGCATACAACAAAGGGCTCTGCATTCAAAATTCATTTCTCTCCATGCTTTGGTTCAAATACAATTTTCTTTCCCTTTGCTTGGCGATCCAATGGCGATAAGTCTGTCACCCATTTCTGCTATGCTCGAGGAGCGCTCCTGCTGCTCCTCCTAGGGTTTAGCTCCTGGTGAATTTTTAACTGTTACAATAAGAAGTAAAGACATTAATATATAGAAATTACATTATAAAAACTGATATATTTAACAAAATAATCACTTACGACCATCTCACGATCACTCTCCTTGATGGAAATATTTGCACGATGATATTGAGGCATGCTCAAGCCTTGTATAAACCATCCAAATAGGAATTAAACTACGAATCAGTAATGGTTTGATTTTTTAGTAGAACTAGTTCATCTATAACAATGAATGTAAATTGAAATTTAGTAATTTGCCTCATACCTCCCCTATTAGAGCCATCAAGGATTGTATAGCAAAGGAAACACCAATATCCATTTCCCTCATAATGTTTGGTGGTGTTTTTGTCACCAACATCTAAAAATAAAACAACAAATTATTCAATCACAAAAAAGTTACAATAGCGATCCACGTGATGACTTATGTATAAGATCTAATGAACAAAATTTTGAGTACAAGTATTATACTATATATTTTTGATTATTAGTTATCAAATTTGAAGTAATGCTTTGAGTTTGAATGATGTGTAATGCAACGTAACCAACAATATGAACATAAAATATACAAATGTATTAAACTTAGAATTCATTAGTTAAGTTCTCTTTATTCTATATTACCTTCGTGAACATTTGATCAAATATACTGGCACTAGGAGGTGTTTCCTTGAAACCTCCAACATTACCCTGTTCAACATCCAAAATCACATATTAAAATACCATTTGTAAAATAATGCTATTAACATGTAATAAATTTATAATTGTTTACTAGTTACATACCCCATTGATAGGTGTACTGCAAAAATAAGTAGGGGTAGCACTAGTGTATCTAGTCTCAACACTGTGACCCTGTAATTTTATTAAAATAATAAAACTAAATTAGTTAATCTTGCATTTCACAATTGAAATTTAATAAATTAAATTCAATGAACATGCTGAATTTTACCTGAGTGTTAATTCTATATGCATCATGCAAAATGTTAGCCGTCCTCTCCATCCCCATAGATGCATACAGATCAGGTTGCATAGTAGAATATGGATCCTGTGTAGCACCCTCCTGAGTGTCAGTAGGGTCATATGAACAAGTCACCCCGCAAGATTTCCACACATGGGTTTGAAGGCCACCACTTGAAGACTCCTCTGGATGGTGCTGTACAATAGGGCTAGTGTGATGGATGACACTCTGGGTCAAAATTGTGATCTCCTGCAATGTCTCTAAGTCGACACTCTCCTTTGCAATGGCAGGCATCACAATGTGCTCACGAGGCAGCCTAGCAAGAGGTCGTTTCCCTTGCCGCGTAGGATCTGATTGTGCACCAGGCCTATCCTGAGCTGACTCCCCACCTCTCACCTAGAACTCCCTCATATCAAAATAATTTGAGATTTTTTTCAATACAAACTCATTGTATAGTTTCCTAAGAAAATATTGGGGGACTTCACAATTATTGCACAATGGGTAATCAAAGATCAAATACCATCTATCATAAAAATGGCTCCTAATCTCTTGGTGGTCGCACCAATGAATAGGAAACCTCTTTGCATTGAGGGTAAGATTTTGATTTGTTTTAGGGTCAGTGAATGGAGAGCACAAATCACCTTTAGTAATTTTTAAATCTTTTACTTGTTTATATGATAATTTTTTTGCATAATATGCCCTGGCTGCCTGCCTCCTATCTTTCCATCCAGATATTTGTTGGGTAATTGCATCTAAATTTTTTAACATCTCTTTCAATGAATTTACTAGAAGCATTCTTTCTATGGTTGAAGCATTTGGATCACTCAACCTACTGATATGATCCTCAAGTTGTTTTCTATTGTTCTCAATTTCACTCAAATTTTCTTGAGTTCTAGGGGGGTATTGAGTGATTGGTTGGGGAGGTTGATTTTGTTGAGGATTTTCTTCCTCTTCTTGTTGAGGATTTGTAGGATTTCCTACAATTTTTAAAAAAAAAATCAAATCTAACCTAAAACAAACAAAATCAATTTCAAACTAAGAAATTCAAAACAAATAGCAAACAATAGTTACCTCCTGCACCTCTTTGTCGTCGTGGCACCATATTTGCAAAGAAAATCCAATTGTTGTTGATGAAATTTGTAGAAATCCTTCCTCCTAGAACGTGAGTGCGAAAGTGAGGGTTTTTGGCCATGGGCATAGCTGAGAAACAGTAAATAGAAAATGATACACTTTTTACTTTTTTTTTCTTTTCTTTTAAAACCACATAACTTGAGCACGTTATAACGCACTCGTGTTAGCTATTTTCAAAAAAAAAATTCCATTTGGCCACAAAAGTGTGACCAAATTCATGCACCTGCCCCACACGGAACTAAAGGAAAAGGAGCTATCAACATGAGTAATGAATATGGTAAAATCAAGCATATTTATGACACTATATTGGTTCTTGCTCTAGAAATGAATTATTATCAATTGGAAAAATGCTAGAAAAGAATTACCAAGTTATTTTTTATGAAAATGAATGCATAATAAGAGATAAGTCACAAAGGTTTGCAACTATTGCATGAGATCAAGTTACAAGTGATTGCACATTTCCTCTTTATTTTTCTTCAAGTAATTAGGCCTTCAGCACTACAAAAAAGCATGAAAATCATCTATGACACGAAAAAATGGGCATCTTAATTTTAGTGGCTCAATTTTACTTAAGAAAAAGTATATGGTTGAAGGATTGCCATTTATTGAGAATAGACAGGAAGTTTGTTAAGAACATATCATTTGGGATAGAGCTACTTGTCTAATTGGTTTGTCTAGAATTGATAGAAAACCTCTTGATATCATTGATATTCATTTGTATGGTCCTATGACAACTCTATATTTGAATACATCCAATTCCTTTTTCACTTTTATTGATATTTTTACATAAAAATTGCATATATTGTTTGGCTAAAAAATTAGGTCTTTATAAGTTTGTTGATTTTAAGAAGTTAGTGGAAAAACAAAGTGGTCACTACATAAAGGTCATGAGGCTAGATAATGGGGGATGATATAGGTCAAATTTGATTTTAAATTTATATATACAACATGATATTTAATGAGAGTTTATGACTTCCTTTGCTCCATAGTAAAATGATGTTTCTAAGAGCAAAAATAGAAATATTGTTGAAATGCTTAGAATCATGTTGAAAGAAATAAACTTAGATATAAAACAATTAGGTGGAGGAAATTGCCATAGTAGTCTATTTGTTGAATAGAAGTCCTAAAAAAGAAATTCATGGCATCAATCTTGAACAAGATTGGTATGACATTATGCCACTAGTTACTATATTGCAATTTTTTGGGAATAGGGGCTCTCTTACACTTCTAGGGTTTTGCACCTAAAAGGAGAAAGGTATCCCAAAAATCTAGGTGGTTCACTCAAGACTATTGCAAATATGATTGAAATATTTCTAAAGAGAATGTCCTAGATGAAAAGAACTGATAAAAGAGATGAATTATTAATGCAAAACTAAGAATTTAATGCACTTTGTTTGAAAACATGTTGTGATATGCAGAAAGATAGATTGAATGCAATGTAAAACAAGATAAAGAAGAAAAATAGAAAGAGTGCACTTGGAAACTCACATGGGTCAAGGTGAAGACTATAGATGTCTCTAAAATTATAGAAAATCTATTTTTTTGGCCAACTACGACATTTATGCCATTCTAGGCGACTTAGTCCCAAATTTGGAAAATTGCTCTGGAGCCCATTTCAGCCAAATGGGTATCCAGATCTATAGAAACTTTTGATAAACATGTACACTGGGACTAAGTCTCTATTTATGGTAACTTAATCCACTTTGGTTTTTCTAAAAATCTAAAAGTGGAAACATAAGCTCTTAGTCTACACTTTGTTCTCTGACTGAAACCCGGATTCGATTATGTGAAAACACCTGCAAAACCAAATATAATTTGGTTTCTAATGGGGGGTTTGCCTCAGTAAAACCCCTAGTTGGTATTTAAACCTTGAAAGAGATAATGAAATATGTTGTAAAACCCTAGCCCTAAGTGCATCTAAGACTAGGAAATATGAAGCAAGATGCAACCCTATTCTAACATACAAAAATAAGATGGATAAATGAAACTAGAATGATGAAAGACTCATTCCAAGAGACCCTAAATCACATTAGAAATGAATCTTAACAAAATGCAAACCTTCCTTAGGCTGAAAATAGAGAGAAAATGGAAGAGGGAATCACTTAGAAAACAAGTCCTTAGGCTTGGATTGATGGCTAGTTGCATCTCCCCAACCTAGAATTCTTCATAATTCTCCATAGGAATCCATGATCAACCCTAAGAAATGCAATATCTTGGACAAAAAGTGAGCTTGAAGACCTGCAAAAACCCTTGCTTGCTACCCTAAAGCTTCAATTTTGTTGTAGATAGACTAATGAATCTTCTTGTGAAATATATTCAACGCTTGAATCTTGAATTTGTTTGTTGAAATGACTAAATGTTGTGAAAAATGACCTAAAAACTTATATTTATAGACATTCATACCTAATTATTCATTATTTAGACCTCATAGGCTGACATCCATCGAAAATTTGAATTAAGTCGATGATTTTCCTGCTTAAAATTGAAAAATCCCCCAAAAGGGACTAAGTCACCACCCTAGGCAACTTAGTCCCACTAGAGGTTTTTGAGGTGGGTTTTCTTAAATTTGAATAATTTGAATGTTTTTTTTTATTCAAGGGGTAAACGCTTTTGACCGGAGCTATGAACCAGATACAACCATTCAACAATACCACCCCAACGGGGTTTGAACCTTGGTGGCAAGAACAACAATGCCACCTATAAACCATCACACCATGCCAATACCGACAATAATTTGAATGTTATTTGTCGGGATTTGTATAATTTTTTAGTAGAATAAGCCTCAAGGTCCAAAATAATGAGTCTTAGGGGCCTATAAATGGTAAGTTTAAGGAAGGTTTAATGCAAGGATGCCAAAATAGGTCCAAATTAAGCGTGAAATTGCCTCTTTCTTGAAGAGTATACAATTTTTAATGCTGCAATTACTTATTTGAAAATGTTTGTATGTGTTCCTTATGTATCCATACCAAGAGAACAAAGAAAAAAGTTGGATGATAAGAGCCCTCAAATACATTTTTATTGATTATGTCTTTGAAAAGAAAACTTATAGGTTGTATGATCCTTTTAATAAGAAAATAGTAATAAGGATTGATGTAATCTTAGATGAAAGAGAACAATATGCCACTAATGAAAAGGAGAAAATATTGTGATTTATTTAGAAAAATCTAGCCAACCTATGAATGATGTAGAAGAAGAAGACTCATATAATTATATGTAATGAATCAAAAGTAGTTGATAATGAAAAACATAAAATTTTAAATATAGGGATAAGAAGCTATCAGAAATATAAAAGAATTGTGTGACATGGAAAATGATTATGAAAACTAATAACAAGCAGCAAATAATTGAAATCCACAATAAAATTCAACAAAATATCATATCAATGAAGCATAAAATAATCACATAAAACTAAAACCATAAACTTGTAGATCAATACTTCACTTTGCTCCATTATTCTCCTCTCTTCATCTTGGAAAATGGTGTTATAGTATTTGTTCTCAAATTTTGGGTAGCACAATAGCATAAAGCACTTAAGATATGAGTATAGTTTCTCTTCAATGATCTAGGATGAGTCCAATAGATGATAGGAGGGCTGAATTTATAGAAATTTCATGACACTGATCAATGGTCAAGATCTAAGGAGAGATTGAAAAGATCAATGACTCAAAATTGATGAGAGGAATTGATGGATAGTTAGTTGATCTCTTGATTGTAGGTAACTGACTATATGGATAAATAAAGAGGATTGATTGGAGTGATATCTAATTCTGGCAATTAGTAGACATAGTTGAATACTCAGTAAAATGATTTGACTAATCAGTGGACTCAAAGTTATTGGGAGTGAAGTGGATTTAATTGAGTGGAATGAGAGTTTAAGTCTTAGTCAACTAATGAGGTGGAAACACATGGGTAATTAATAATTAAATGAATGAATTATTAATTACATGTGTAAATGTGATGAGGGCTACATGACCCAAACCCCACATAAAACACAATAAAAATAACAACATAGAAAATGCAAGAGAGAAAACAACCCACTCTCAATTATTTCCCAAAAATGAAATTACAGATTCAAAAATTATAGGGCTACAGCCTCATGGGCTTGCTTCATTACATCCAAATCAACATTGAAAATACAATCTATTATTCAAAGCCATAATCTACATTAATGGAGCCACCTTCTACAACCCCCACTTAACCCTTTTATTTTACACAATAACTACCCTAGAATGTTCTAGAAAGTCTAACTTTCCCTTTTGTTTTGGTGCCAAAAGTCCCACCATTTGATTTCTTGCCTATGAAGATATTTTAATGAAATTCACTTTTTAGTGGGGCAACTTCTCAAGGCCATAACTTTTGATCCAGGTGTCTGATTTTCTATTATAATATATCATTGGAAATGTCTCAAAGGGATCTACAACTCAAAACAATCAAAGATCATTTCATCCACTTTTCGAGTTGTTTCGAGGCTTCTAAGGTTTTCAGATTGAATTTGAAGCTGCATTGGAGAAAATTCTTGGGATGGAAAATTTAATATATCTCAAACCATGTAGAGTATTGAGATGATTCTTCTACCATTGGAAACATTTTTCAGTTCCACTCCTTGGGGTAAATTTTCAGGTCCATACGAGCATGTTTAAGCTAAATTACTTTTATAGTAAGTGACCATTTTTCACCTTTTCTAACTTTTGACTGTCTTACACCCCTTAAGTGCCATCATGGGACTCAAAACAAATAAAGAAAATGAGGAAAAATATTTTTTGGGTGATGCAAGATTGCCCCTACACCACTAGATGCTCTTGCATCAAACACCAAGGATAATTTGAAAAGTGACCCCGTCACTTCTTAGGAGTTAGAGGGAAACCAAGATGGTTGACCTCAATCTCAAACAACCATGATGAATCTTCAATAGGAATTTCTCTCCATTTCACCAAGTACTTTGCATATTGCCTATTTCTTGTGCTTCTACCCACATGAGTATCCAAAATTTCTTTTATCTCCTTTTTTAAAGTAGGTACTGGAATATTCCACTATCCTTCTATTATTTCTTCACCAATTCCTCCTTCATGATATTTTGTTAAATCTAAAATGTTAAACATGGGTGAAATATGAATTTCATTAGGCAACTCTACCTCATATGCATTTCCTAAATCACGCTTCTTCAAGATCTTGCATGGTCCAAACTTATTCATCTTAACTTGTATGTGCCAACTGGAAACCTCTCCTTTTGCAAATGAACCATGACTTAATGCCCTACTTGGAACTCCTTATACCTCCTTTTCAGATCTACCTTATCCTTATATTGTGATTTTATCTTATTGATATGTTTCTTCACCTCTTCATGCAAATTTTTTAGGTGCTCAACAAAATCTTTAGCCTTAGCACTAATCTTCTCCCCCTTATCCATCTTTCTCAATTTAGAAGTAGTTCTTGGACTACTCTCACACACAATTTGGAATGGTGATTTACTAGTGCTCATGTTGACCAAATTATTGTCAGAATTTTTTTCCTGTGGTATATAATTAATTCCCATTCCTTGGGCTTATCTCCTACAAAGCATCTTTGTAGGTTACCCAAAATCCTATTCACCACCTCCATTTATACATCAGTCTATGGATGGTGTGTAGAACTCAACTTTAAATATATCTTCAACTTCTTCCATAATTTCCTTTAGAAATAACCAACAAATTTGGTATCTCTATTTGAAACTATACTCTTTGGTAGACCATGTAGTCTCACCACCTCTTTGGAAAACAACTCTGCAACATGAACAACATCACTGGTCTTATGACATGGAATGGAATGTGCCATATTCAAAAATCCATCCACCACCACAAATATGGAATCATTCCCTCTCTATGTCCTTTCCAAGACAAGAACAAAATCCATGCTAATGTTGTCCCATGGCCTCTCAAGTACAGGTAATGGCTGATACAATCTAGTATTATGACTTGTTCCTTTCACCATCTGATATACTTTACAACTCTACACAAACTTCTTCACATCTTATTGTAAATGTGGCTAGTAATAATTCTCACTAATAAGAGCAATGGTCGTATCATGATAGAAATGTCTAGCCAATCCTCCACTATGCTTCTCCTTGATTAGATTCTCTCATAGAACTCTTTGGAATGCACAATTGGATTCCTCTAAACAACATCCCATCTTGGATTAAGAAATCAACCATCTTGTCCTATCCAATGTAACAAGTTCCAAACAAACCTTCCAAACTTTTGCAAAGTCTAGATCTTCATGATACAAACTCTTGAGTTCATTGAACCCAACAACCTCTATATTCATCTCTATCAATAAATTTTTCCTTCTACTCAAGGCATTTACAACTCTGTTTGACCTTCCACTCCTATGCTTAAAAAAAAGTATAACTCTACAAAAAATCAACCCATTTTAAGTGCCTTTGATTTAAATTTCCTTGACTATTAAGATACTACAAAACTTGATGATCAGTATATTAAACAAATTCTTTTGGCAACAAATGGTGTCTCCATTTCTTTAAAGCTTGAACTATAGCATGAAACTCCTAATCATAGAAAAAATATTTCTTCTTACCATCATTCAACTTCTCACTAAAATAGGTAATAAGATTACTTTCTTGACTCAAAATAGCTCCTATGGCATTGCCACTAGCATCACAATCTACCTGAAAGACCTTATTGTAATCTAGAAGTGCCAAAATAGGTTGCTTTATGACTTTCTTCTTTAACATATCAAAACAATTTGTTTTTGACTGATTAAGCAGGGAAAGGGCCCTGACCGTTATAGAAAAGTACAACAATTTAGAGAACAACCAGTCAAAACAACCAGAGAAGGAAGCTGACAAGAAAAGCTTCCCCAACATCTCCAACAAAAAGCTTAACCAATTCGTTCATGATCAAACATTTTAGCTCTATTAGGGATATCATAAAAATACATACATTCGAAGTTTAGATCCCAACAATTAAACTTATAATAGCAAATAATACTAGAAGTAATGTCCATGCATAAACTAGAACTACTAACAAAAATATAACTAAAGGTTTGATAGTACAGGAACCAAAGGCCAACATCAGTAAAAGTATCACTAAGAGAAGCACCAAAAAAAACCATAGAAGCAAAACAAAAAGAAAAATAGTGACCAAGGATCAAGAATCCTCAATTAGACACTAGCCTTTCAGTAGGTCATCGATAGCGTCTTCCACTTTCTCTTTCAGCTCCATCTTGCCCAATAAGTTAGTCATTTCATCCATCGATTTTCTCTTTTGCCACTTTTTAATTTTCCTTGACCCAAGATCGTAGCCATGATAGCCTTCTTCATAACCACATCCACCACCCTGTAGAGGCTCTTTATTGTTGTTTCCAGCGTCTGGATTCTACTTTCCTTATCCTCCTCTTGCATCATATTTTCCAACCATTTTAATCTCTCCTCCATCCTCTTGATTTTTACATCATCAACTTCATCAATCCTCTCTTCCTCATGGTATTTTGTTTCTAGAACTTCTTGATCATTTATTGCATTAACATTTTCCTCCATCCCCTCATTGTCCTTTCCAGCCTCATGAATTTCCTCTTGTTGTGACTCCCCTTCCACTTCCTCATTTTCATAACCCTCCTCTTCCTTTGACTTAGAACTTTCCTCCACAAAATCTCCTCCCAAACTATCTAGGATTTCCTCTGTAGAGGAATCCCTGTCTTCCTTAACCATAGTTTTTCCTTTACTTTCCTACGACCCAAAAGCACATTTTTCCTTCAAATCCTTAGAATTTTTACTACTTCCTGACCTTTTAGAAGCAGCCAAAGCAAGCCTAGTAGACCTTTTACCAACCGAGGTTGAGCACTCAAGGTTTTCATTGTCATCAGGAATTGCGATAGTGTTGGCTTCCGCCCCAAATTCCCGAATAAGCAACTTCCTCTTTTTATTCTTAATAGAGCCGATGAAGGAAACACTCCTTTTTTTAGGAGTGACTTGTAGGAGTTCAACCCATAATGGGTCCTCAAGGTTAGGTGAATTTTTAATGGGATTTTTATTAGGGGTATGAGGGCGACTCTATTTGAGTTATATTTTCACAGAGCTCTTAGAGGTAGGGTTTTCTATCAAATTAAGGAGAAAATTATTTTGAGGAGACGTAGCCAACACATATTTGCAGATAGCTCTAATTAAGCCTTGGTGTAATGACAGATTTTCCCCATGGGTAAGGCTTTGACTCAGGGAAGAAAAAAAGAAGGAAGATTTATCTTTTTGAGATGATGAATATGGTTAAGGATAGGGAAGTGGTAACCATGCATAGACTAGAAATGACCCTCCAAAGTAAAATACTTCATGACAAAGAAACACACATTGTGGTATGGGGGAGGGAGTAAAACCCTAGAATAGCCATTCTAGAAATGCTCAGCCTTCTCCTAGTCCTCAAAATTTTTCAGAATATAGTCTTGGTATTTCCTGTTACTAACCTTTGCCATCTTCTTTCCTTTGTAGACCAGAACCATCACCTTTGCAGTAAGCTTCACATCCACCTTAAAATGGAGACCACCCATTTTGAATTCACCATCCTTCCAAGTGTGGATATAAAATCCCTCAAGTTCCCTTTAGGCTGATTTACTATTTTGTTAGGTCTAGCCTGAGCCCCATACATTTGAATATTCCTTGGCTCCTTTTTGAAGAACTTCTCCCACTGCTGCCACGTGTCCATCGTGCGATCCTCACAAGAATTTCTTCCTTCACTTCTCTTTTGAACACCACCATGCTTCCATGTGTCAGCAACGTGGGCACTTGATGTATGATTCCCTTCGTTTCTCAACTAAGTTTCGCCCATGTGCCATATAGCATCATTCTATGTACACTTTTTGGAAAACCCCATAGTCAACGCTAGCAATGGAGAATTATCCATGTGTCTTCTCTATGGGGATTTCATCAAAGGGAAGGAAAGACTGAGCAATGATCCCCGCCATATTAACACATGTCCTAACTGACTTTGTGGGTGAGAGACATATGTTTGCATGAGGTTGTACTATTATTCTGGGACCACCACCATCATTTGTAGAGGATGCATTTGGATCAAGGGTGACTGTGCTCTATGGCTCAAATCTTTTTCTGTTGCAATGGCCTTAGGAAATCATTGCTCTGGGCATCATTGCTCATGATGATGGAATATTTTATGTTACTAGTTTTCAAGTGGTGGGATTATTTTCTTTATATACTACTTATTCCTTCCAAAAATGAGGTCAAAACATACCAAAAAAATTGTGTATGACACTAGGCATTTTGTATTATTTGTAGATTATTGTATAAGACTCACAGACTGTGCCATTGTTTAGCCTTTCTATTTTCTTAGCTATTTGACAAAAAAATATACTGTGCCATTATTGTACTGAGAAGTTTATGTACAAAATTTCTATGATGTCAATATAAGTTGTTGATTTAGATAATGTCTTTGACTCTTTTTTTTAGTAAATGTGTATGGGAGTTATTTTATGTTATTAGATAAACTATTCAGATTTTCATCTTTGATTTCTATTATTCTGGGACATGCAGATTGTTGAACGGGCCCTTAAATCTAATCCAAAAGATAGATTTACCATGCCTACATCTACATATTGGTGCATCATCTTAGTTAGATCTTTATTTTTTATATTTTCTTCTTTTTTGCATTCCAAAACACCAAATATAGAACAAACATTCTTCTTTAAAAACCTGGAGGTCACTCAATTTAGCGCAATTGGTCCCCCCATTAACTGAGTTTCCCATAAGGTTGTTACCTTGTCAATTTATGGCATGTCAACAGTTTCTTTTTCTGACACGCTCGGTGGGACTACTTAAATGTACCTAAACCTAAAGTGGGTGTATGAGCCATCGACCTGTTACTAGATCCCAAACAACTAATAACCCAGGCTTGTTAGTGCCACCACTAGCAATAGTATGAACTAAAACCCATCCAGTGAACATTCTGATCCCTCCACCAACCATGTTGCCAATTGAAAATAGAAATTATGTGGTGTGGGACACCAGAAGCCCCCTTATAGCACCAATAGAACTCACCGTTTAGGCCCCTATCCCAGCCTCTTATTTAAAAGTTGTGCCAAAATTCACTGGGGGAGGCTTGAAAACACCATCTGAACACTTGCAAGATGTGGTAGACGTATGTTTGGTGCATAGAGTCATTGATCAAAATATAGTGCTAAGGTTGCTCGCAACCTCTTTTAGGGGTAAGGTGCTAGATTGGTACCACACTCTGCAAGCTAACACTATCGGTACCTGGGATCAACTCAGAGATCCTTTCTATGAAATATTTTTGAATGATGGAGATCGGTCTTCTCTATATCATCAGTTGGTGACCATATAGTGGGTCCCGTATGAAGCCATGACTGGCTTCAACACTTGGTTCCATACAACTTGGTAGAGGATACAGACTGCTATCTGCCCATCGACCAAATTGGAATTCATGTTCTACTTGAAATCCATCAATGCCAACATCTCAATGATGATCCAATCCCTTGGCGGAACCACTCTACTAGAGGCATACAACATTACTGTCAAGGCAGAGAACAATCTAATAGACACCAGAAAGTTGCCACCTTGGCCTGCTATGCCTATATTCCTTGAGATATCAGTTCATGCCCAGGAGATGCCATCTACCAGTGTGTTCACCCCTCCCCAATCTATGTACACATATCTGAACGCGCCACAAAAAGTTGCTTCTACATCTGGCTCTTCAAAGGATGAGATGAGTGATGTCAAGGAGATGTTGTGGACCATCACCAATTAAATAATTACCATCAAGTGGAACCAGTCTGCACCTCTGAAGCCAACCTACCAAAATTATCAAGGCGGAAGATCTTCCTACCAACAAAATTAGTTCCAAGGAGGCTCATGCATAAATCCATAGGCTTAAAAACAAATAATCAAATAGTGCCAATACCTACTCCACTACAAAGTGCTCACCCAAGCTTGAGTAGAGAGTTGATGGCAGGGAAAAACAATCTCACCGATGACACCAATCCTTGGTGCTTCCCCTGCGAAGACACACATATGCCCTGAAACTGCCTGTGCGGCAACCTACAACAAAAAGTGGTGGAACAACGCAGCTAAGGCATGATGTCAGACCCTGGAGGTTATGTATATGCCTCTCTGTAGATGGAAAATGTGGTACTCGCCACACAAATACAAGGGATGTCCCTAGAGAAAGAAACATATATAGCTCCCGATCACATGCTATTCTCATGGATGGAAGAAGAAGAGGTAGTGTTTGAAAATAATGCATCCACATTGAAAGCCCCGCAAGTGCAGTCTGATTACAACACTCGATCTAAGAGGATATTTATGGGAAAACTAGTCATCCCACAACTCAAAAGTGCCTTCGACTAAACTCTTAGTACCTTCATAGTTGCAGGACAATTTCAACCGCGAAGGGAAATTGTTATAACTAAGGGTAAGGAACAAAATCCTTCAAATCTCCCACCATTCAATGTGGTGGAACAACTAAAAAAATCCTCTTCTATTGTGTCCCTTTGGGATATCTTAGCTATTTTGGAGTAGAAATCATTGTTACAGAAGACCCTACTTGAAGATGCAATCATTGAACCAATAGAAAAATCACTCGAGGGAAAGGATGTTGATCCATCACCTCCTACCAAAGTTATTACCAATAGTATAGAGGAATCCTCTACTAAAGTTAGAGATAAGCCAAAACCTAAGCCCTTTTTCCTAAATCTTATCATGGGTAAAAATTATTGTATAATTCCATGATTGACTCTGGTGCTAGCACAACAGTCATGCCCAAGTAGATAGCTGAAGCCTTAGGACTTAGCTATGAACCTTTAAAAAGGGGGGTTATGTAGCTTGATGGGAACAAGGTCGAAACTATAGGTGTCATCAAGAACCTCCCCTTGACTCTATTCTCCCTCCCTAGTATCACAGTTCCACAAGATACTGTGATCATATACGTTCTCCCCATGTTTGGTCTTTGCTTATATACTGAGAATTCACTTCAAAAATAGGTGGATATCTTTCTTCGGATTGGTCACACTTGATCCTAAGGGAAAATCATGGAGCTAAAATGAAAATAATATCCGAACCTCTACATTCAAAACATGTGGTCGATGAAGCCATGATCAACTTTGAGGCCGCTCATACCTCTTTCACCAAAGAGGAAATGTATTGTACCAAGCTACTAGAGGATGAGGGTGAAGCCACAATAGTGGTTTAAAATTTGATGGAGGAAGGAAAACTCACAAAAAATGAGCCCATGGAAATTTTTTTGATTTTGGGAGTTTGAACGAACCAAAAAAGTGTTTGGTCGAACCAGGGTTTGAGAAAACCAAATTAATGCATGCACGAACAAAAAAAAATTGAAACCCCTTTTGGGAAGGGGGTTTAGCTGAACTTGGGTTCGACCAAATGCCTAGGGGTTCGAGCAAACCCCTATGGGTTCGATCAAACCCCCCTTTTGTCTCATTCTCCCCCTCAGGCACTTTGAAAGCCTAAAATTTTACGCTTCAAAGCTCAGGTTGAGGATGAAAATGGAGGATTCTTCACAAACACAACTAGAATCAAGTAGTCGTAAGAACGAGCTATCCAATGAATATAATTTTAATATGTTTCAAATGGTTTTATTATGTATTTGTTTTTTTAGTTTTATTAAACATAGGTTTTTCATTGAAAATGAAGGTCTTTGTTCTGCACATGTGGAAAAATATAAGATTATCATTTTTTTTTTGAAAAATATGAGTGCACCAGATATTGAATTCCTTGATCCAACAAAAAATAAAAATTGAATTTTGATATATACAAAAAATGTTACACGTTATACAGTCGCACTATGTTTGAATTGTAATTGGTTTGACTTCGAAACTTGATTAAAGAAAAAATATTTAATAAAAGACTATCTAACCATGTGGAAGCACTAGATATCGGAGTTAAAAATATAAATTCAAAAGAATTAGAATTTTATCCTTCACGGAAAAAAGGTTATGCATTATACGGCGTGCGTCACTTTTTCAAAATGTTGTTTTATGAAAAAAATCAGTTTTCATGGGAGATGGAAAAAGAAGTGCAATCTGATTCCAAATTTTTTGAAACAAATATTTTTAGAATCTATAGAAAAAATGTGACTAGACTCTATTTTGCATCATCTTCAAATTCCTCACAGTTTAGCCGCTATAGGTGCCCAAATGTGAAGATTTAGTTATAAAAAATAATTTTGGTGTCCAATTTGGCCAAAAATTGTAAATCACTATTGTGGGATCACCCATGAAAAAGTGACCAGAGACCAGATGGATTTAGAGGAAGTAATCTTGAGTGAATATATAGTTACTGATCCTTTCAAAAACTATCATGCCACCAGGTTGGGGGCCTATGGCATCTATGATGAAGATCAAGTGCTTCCGAAGGTCATGAAGGAACCCGAGAGGGGTCAAGCCTCAGAGCTATGGACATTGCACTTTGATGGATAAAGATGTAAAGTTGGCATAGGAGCTAGGATATGTTTTACATCCCCATCCAATGAAAAGAAACTCTAGTCCTTCCACTTCAAGTTCGCTTGTTCAAACAACGAAGTTGAATATGAAGGCCTAGTGCAAGGTCTAAGCCTTGTAGAGCAGATGGGTATCAAGCAAATAATGGTGTTTGAAGATTCTGAACTAGTGTTCAATCAAGTCTGAGGGATTTTCGTAGCTAAGAATGGCCTCATGAGATCCTATAGATGTAGATTTTGGGACTTGATCGAGGGATTTGAAGCCTTCAATATCCAAATAGTGCCCAGAGAGCAAAATATAGGTGCAGATCACATGACAACAATCGGATCTCAATTTGATCCTACTTCTAACCTAATTCATAACATGCACTATGTATGAGTGATCATCTAACTGAAAATCCTAGATAATGATCAGAGTTGGAAAGTGTTCGAAAGTGATGAACACATTGCCTCATTCATCCAAGAATTGGGAGAGTTCACTGAGTAACTCCAATTGAAAATTTCTGAGGCCTATGAAGGGAAACTTACTCAATTGAGGTCCAACAAGCTCCCAAAAGGATTGGTCACTCTTGAAAACCTATTCGATTATGATGATGTAATAAATGACAAGAGGAAGTTTGTAGTGGACAAAAGTGACTATGCAAATCTCCAGATCGAAGATGGAAGGAAGCTCAAGGTCAAAAAAGATGTCCCACATCATGATAAAGAAAGGCTCATCCATTTTTGTGAGAAATATGGAGTAGTGGCCTGGTCATATGATGACCTCAAGGCATATAATATTGAAATCATCCAGTATACTATAGAGCTGGCGGAAGGAGTAAAACCTATCCACTAGAAGCAGAGGCTAGTAAATATGAAGATTTAAACCTTGATGGCATAAGAGATTACAAAGCTAATTTAGTCCTAGATCTTCTTCTTGATCAAGTATAGTACATGGGTATCCAACCTGGTTCCAGTCGAAAAGAAGAACAAAGACATCTTCCTATGTGTTGAATTCTAGGACTTGAACAAAGAATCCATGAAAGACCATTACCCCTTGCCTTCCATGGAGTCTATCATACAAATAGTGGTAGGGTCGAAGATGTTTTCTCTACTGGACGAATTCTCTGGTTACAACTAGATTTGGGTAAAAGAGGAGGACCGACACAAAAAAATGTTCACTACCAAGTGGGGAATGTTTGCATACGCAAAAATGCCTTTCGGCCTCTCAAATGCAGGAGCCATCTTCCAGCGAGCAATGGATATTGCTTTCAGGGAATTGATCAATAAAATAATCTTGATCTACTTGGATGATCTTATAGTATTCTCCAAGCATAAGGATGATCATTTTGATCATTTGGAAATGGTTTTAAAAAAATTCCAGGAGTTCGGGATATCTCTGAACCCAAAAAGAATTATTTTCAGAGTGCCGCAAGGAAAACTATTGGGACATGTAGTGTCCAAAGATGGAATTGCAATCGATCCAGATCGGGTAAAGGAAATCAGAGAGCTTCCCCTTCCAGTCAATAAGAAGGGAGTTCAGTCCTCTTTGGGAAAGGTAAATTTTGTGAGAAATTTTATTTCTGATTTTGCAGGAATAATTGCACCTATCACCCTAATGCTCAAAAAGGATTAGTTGTTCAAATGGACAAAGGAAGCTAGAGAATCCTTTGAGAAGGTTAATGACACTATTTCTTCAGCTCCTATGCTGGTAAATCTAGACCTATCAAAGGACTTTATAATGTATGTATTCAATAGTAAATCCAACATCACTACTGTTCTAACCCAAAAAGATGATGAAGGAAAGGGAGAACATCCAATAGAATTTCACTCCCAAACCTTAAAAGATTATGAGATGAACTACAACTTCATCGAAAGGCAAGCATTCTCCATTGTTAAGGAACTTAAGAAGTTATGACACCTCATATCTTGCAACAAGGTGATTGTATATGTTGCATATTCCAGTGTGCGTGAGTACATCATGGAAGGAGAAATCATTGAAATGAGTGCCAATTGGATCAATAAGATCCTCAAATATGATATTAAATCTAAGGAAGAGGATTGTGCGAGTATTTGACACATGATGAAGAGATGGTAGCTAAAGAAGAGAAACCCAAACTTGTTCTAACGAATGAACCCAAGTCCGAAGGCTGCTAGCTACCAGACAGAGTAAGATTCATGAATACTGGGAAATATCCACCAAGCCTTCCTTCTCAAAAGAGAAGATTCTATAGATTTTAGAACAATGGATCTACACTCTTATTGAAGGGATCCTCTTCAAAAGGAACTTCAATGGCATTATACTGTGATGTGTCACCACAAAATAGGAAAGGAAAATTCTTGACACTTTCCATAGTAGTCCCGTGGGTAGAGATTTCTCTGTGAAGACCACCACTATCAAAATTATGTGTTTCAGATATTTCTGGCCTACGCTATTCAATGAATCACACTCTTTGGTTAAATCATGCAAGGAATGCCAATTCTTCGCGCGAAGGGGGAAAAAATCTGCAATGCCTCTCAACCTGATAGTGACTGAGGAACCTTTTTCCTAATGGGGCCTTGATTTTATCAGGATGATTAATCCCACCTCCAACACCAGACACAAATGGATCCTCACAACTATGGATTACTTTATTAGATGGACCAAGGCCATGTCCCTAAAGAATGCGACGAAGGTAGAGATTGTGAACTTCCTTGAGGAACTAGTAACGAGATTTTTCCCACCAAAGACCATCATCTCCGACAATGCTAAGGATTTCCTAGGTTCTAAGGTATGTCAGTTCGCACTCGTGCATGGCATATTCTTAAAAATGTCTTCAAACTATTACCTACAGGGAAATGGTCTAGCTGAGTTGACTAATAAAAATTTAGTCTACCTCATTAAAAGGATTGGATCAGAACATCAGAGAGAATGGAATAAGAACCTTTGGGAAGTGCTCTAGGCAGACCACATAACCCCTAAACAAGTTCTCAAGATTTTGTTGTATGAACTGGTGTACAAGAAAGAAGCACTATTTCCTATCTCCATGGAAATTCTTGCACTATAGTTGCTTAAATCTCTAGAGGTTGAAGAAAACAAAGCCATGGAGGTTCAATTGGCTGAGTTATTAGAAGTATAGGAAAAAAGAGAAAAGGCCCTAACAACCATGAATAACCACCAACAGGTGGTTAAAAGATGGTTTGACAAGTAAACCTTAGACCAGGGCCTCAAATGTGGAGACTTAGTGCTAAAGTTTAATGAGAGGGTCATGAACCCTAGCCAACATAGAAAATTCAATAGTCTGTGGGAAGTCCCTTTTATAATAATTTAATGCAAGTAACACAATGCATTTGAATTGGAAAATATTGAGAAAGAGGAATTGGGGCTTCCAATTAACAGAATCCACCTCAAATTGTTCAATTAAGCTTTATTAATTGTTTTGCCTATGTAAATATGTAATTATTGTAAATTTTCCTTTGTGTTTTTTTGTTCGACCGATCTTTCCAAGCAACCTATGAAGTAGAGAAATGAACCCATATGTGGAAAATTGAAAATGAACCCATATGCAGAAAATTGAAAATGAACCCATATGCAAAATTGAAAAGGTACTCAAAGAAATGGAGAAAAGGGAACCCATATTGCAGAATTGCAAGAAGCAAAAGAGACAAGCAATTTGATAAAATTTGTATATTCATTATATATGAAATTATATACTTTGATAATACACTTCCAAAATGGTTCTAAGGCCATAGTTTTAAAGTATATCTATATATTATGTAGTTTTTTCATATATATGTATGTTGAAAGCCTTTTTTAAGGCATATATACAAAAAATAGATTGATTATTAAAACATATAAAAAGTGTTGGGTCTTAAATAGTAGCAGTAGGAGCGTCATTGACAATAGCATTTGGAACAACTTCATCAACAAGATTAACAGGAGTAGCAGGATCATGAATAGTTGCAAGGGCATCAACAACAACAATGGTGAGTGGTGGGGGTATACCACTCTACATCATAGAATAGCACCACATTATAGTAGCGTAGCAAGAAGTGATAGGCACGAGTGACCCTCTAGCAGTGCTCTTCATATGTTAGAATGTGGAACCCATGACACCACAACATCCTCTTTGATATGTTTGCAAAGGTTGCTCATCGTCAGAATTCCTAGGCCATACACCTCATTCACCACAATCTCTCCAAGGTTGCCAGCGTATTGCTTCAAGAAGATTTCTAGTGTTAGGTGAAGAATCATCTACTTAGGGACCTGTATATCAAGTAACGATGCAACAAAGTGAGAGAAGATGTCAGTATTGATCCTATATTTATCTTCATACTCCACATAGTCCTAGCCTAACGCCCACTTCATTGCTATAATAGCCAATGAATGTTTATTTTTTGTCATTCGCTTCAAGCGCCTATTTGAAACTTCACCTAAGAAATCCATCTATGACTTATTGGTAACTAGCCTAATTGGAGTATTCATGATGCTAGTTCTACCCAACTACCTAATGCTAATTCTACCTAACTACCAAATACCAATTCTTCCCAATTGCTAAGTGTGATTTTTTTGTTGTCTTGGGGCCTATTTATAGAAATATTTGAGGTAATTGCATGCCATAAGCACGATGTTAATTGAGTTATTAACTCAAAAATCCCACCAAGAGCCTACTCGAATTTCCCACCCAGTTGCATTTGCCATGTACGACTCGCTGCATGCAAAGTTAAGAAGAGGTAATTAAGTAGCTAAACTGGTGGTAGTCCTTAGTGGTAGTTTGCATGACCAGATGCTAATGTGTCACATTGCAAGCATTTTTCAATCTCCAAGGAAGAACTCAAATCTTTTCAAGTTCTCATTTCATATTTGGCTTAATCATTCTTTTTAGGAAATTAATTGCCAAGATGAGAAATGTTTATACACCTTCAATCACTAGCTCAATTTCGCAAGAAAATCGTGCAGTAGGACATGATTACTAAATGTAATATGAATTCTTGTCTTTTCGAAAGGGAAAGAAATTCATTTCACACAAGCAAAGGAGCTAGCAATACATGCCGAATTTAATGTAGAAAGGCAACCATCGTCTACCACTCTAGGCCAGGAAAAAGCTAAGTGTTGCATGCAAATGAATAAGCATTGTGAATGATTCCTGAGTATGCTATCTAGTGCAAAGAGTTTTGAGTGCAGAAGTGTTGAAGAGCCAAAGTGAATTGTAGCAAGTTTGAGTATCGTAGAAATCCACGATAGAAGGAAAATGGCCCCAAATCCTTAGATAGAAGCGCAAAGCGAGGTGACCCAAAGCTTGTTTGATGTCATGCGTACGACACCCATGGTATTGATTGTTATCCTTCAAAAAAAACAAAGAAATCTTCTCTTAATTTCAATGTCATCACACAAAATGCTTATGACTCAAATTCGATAAATTTTATGTCTTCCTTTATAGAAGAAAACAAAATCTCACAATCTAAAGAGTATTGTGTAAGTATGACATCCTATACTAAGCAAGAGATATCTTTGTCACAAAATAATGAAGCATCCTCTACTTTTTATCAAGAGAGTATCTTGATGAAACTCCTCCAGGATCGTTTGATATCTCTCCCTCCAAGAACACGAAAGAAATTTTACTACAAGAATTCATTTTGTGCATATCATAGAGTTCATGGTCATTCTAGTAATGAATGTGAGCTTTTAGGTAACAAAATTTAACATCTTAAGGATTGTGGTGCTCTTCCTTGTGTTGAAGAACCTTGTTCCTCTAGTTGAAACTTATTTTTGGCTCATCCTTTTCCCACACTAAGTGGGAGCAAGGGGTTAAGTAACCTTGTCCTCATATGTCACTTTTCGTTGTCTCTTTTGGCTAGTTGATCACCTTTCATGTACATATAAGAGCTTGATCTTGGGATGTGGACAACATGCACCTTAAGTTGACTCACATGTGACATACTTATTCATGATATAGTTCAATTCAAAAACATATGACTTGGCATAGGGATTTCCAAATAACCTCTCATGTCTTCTTCTACTTTAAAGAAATTACTCATAGTAATGGTGTTAGCAACCGCTTTAAAGTGGGGGCATACATAAAAACTCATGTTTCATTGTGTGATTGGTTTCTTCTTATGACACATCCTTTTCTTGGTGGTGTCATTGGGTTTGATTTCCTCTAAGAGCGTGATATTTCTTCAACTTGTTCTCTTTTGGAGACATTAGGCACAATGTTCCCTAGGAAGAGACCTTGCATGAACTAAGTAAAATCCCTTTGAATATTCTTTACACTATTTGTTATATGGCCACCTTGCATAACACATCTTGCATGCCTATGGAGCCATCTTGTTTGTTCATGAGCTCTAAGCATACAAAGTTTTGCATGTCTCATGAAGCTCGAAGATCATTTTTATGTGAAACCTTATCAAAGTTATCAGGAGGTATAACTTTGGTATGGTTGGATGGGAAGCCAGTCTGAGGCATGACTTTCCCTTAGCCACTCACATGTGTGTGTGAGAACATATTGACTGTATGTGTCTCACCTTCTTGGATTTCTCACCTAGCGGATAGCTTGAAGTTTCGTTGCCTCAGAGTGAGTATGCATTTTTTAGAAAAACAACTTAGATCTGATCCACATCATGTTGGACAAACAGTTAAGGCTTGATCCACATATTTTTACTTTGTTTTTTTTCTTTCTTTTAATATATGACATTGCATGTTTGTGTATCTTGATGTTGCATATCATACATCTTGTGCATGTCCTTTCGTACTTATGTTGGTTTGATGTAGGATCTTGGATCTTGGGGGCTTGTCTACTTCCTTGATCTTTTTTATTCTAGACCATCCACATTGGTACACTTGGACTCCTCTTTAATGTCTACTTTAGTGTGAATTTGAAGCAAGTTCCTCCTCTCACTAAAGTGTGGGCTAAATGTAGTATCAAAAAATGTCGTTAGGGACATTTTAACACTTGTTTAGGCCCTCTTTGTAGAATTGAGCTTAAAATTTTCCTTGATTTGGTATTGTAAGGTGTTTCACACAATAACATTAGGTATTGGGCCTTTGTAAACTAAATAAAATGTATTTAAATTGTGCTTTGTAATGGTGTTGTAAAGTGTTGTAACCCACTTTCACACTACTCTAGGATTTTATTAAGTATATGAGCCTAATGAACCTATTTTTAACCAAATATGGTTAATTAATACCTTTTCTTGGGTGTTGTAAAGTGTTGTAACACATTTTCACACTTCTCTAAGGGTTCTATTTAATAATTGGGATTTATTACACTTTAACTGGCCTTAAATTGTATCCACAAGCCTTAATTAATGTATAATTTTGAGGATAATCCCAACATTAATCATCACCCAATCATAATTCAGGTGCTTATGGGACTCATTCACCACCTTGAGTAAATGAGTCCCACCTAGATTTTTGGGTCCCAAACTTGGTTTCACACCTTCACAAGCATTATTGAATTTTGGTCCCATACATTATGCCTAATGGGACTCATTCACCACCTTGGGTGAATAAGTCCGTTTAGTTCAAATGTTAAAATTAATTCAATTTTTTGGTGTGATTTTATCCTCCTAGATTTGATGTCAGCATGTAGTGTTGTAATTTTGGGAATTCTTGCATAATTAAGTATGAATACAATGTTCTTTCACTCATTTTCACCGCAAGCTTTCAAGTAGTGATGCATTATATCAAATTTGTGATCAAGGTAGCATTCAAGAGTTAACAAGACCTCATAAGAGCATTCAAGAGTCTTCAAGAGCTGATTATCAAGTGTTTTGCAACATTATTCAAGCATCAAGAATCTTCATGCATCATGTTTGTTTTTTAGCTAACAATTGTGATGTAGGGTTTCATGATTCAAGCTAGCATTCCATTCAATCAAGAGTCAAGATCTAAATCCATTGTAGCTATCTCAAGCATATTTGTAACAATTTATTGCAAGGGTTTGGTGAGTTGCAACATTTTCATTTGTTCATTCATCATTCCTTTCTCTTATTTGATTTGATTTCAAGGTTTGATTACCAAAATGAGGTTTGACCAAGGAAAAACCTTTTCTACTAACCCCACAACATTTGTCTCTCTCCTTTGTGTGCGGTTTGCAGGTCTATGTTGTAGATTTTTGGAGGAGCAAGATTGGAGAAAAGTTGTCAAAGAGATCAAAGTTTTCAAAGTTGTCATCAAGCATTGGAGATACTTGGAGATCACCTACATGTTGCAAATAAGGGTTTTAGATCTAGAAATCAATTAGGAAAGATAGAGCAGACATAGAAGAGCATATTCAAACTTTGAATTCCTAAAAAAGTGAAACAGGACTGATTCACCACAAGTGGTGAATCAGTCCCACTATAGGTGTTTTCAGAACTATTTTCAGATTTAGATACCCTTAAATTGCCTGAAACCTACTCTTGTGCAAAAATATAGAACTAGGACTAATTCATCCAGAATGGCGAATGAGTCCCACTAGGTCAAAACATTAAATTTTCTAGCATTTTAGAGCTTCAATCAATCATTCCCATATTTGTAGGTGCACACCATTCATCTTATTGCTTTCTTGTTCTATTTTATATGCATTTCTAGGTCATTTTGTAAGTCATTGCATCATATTAGGATTTAGTATTACAACTTACATTTCATTTGTATTTCCAAGTTCTTACTTGGTGGTGAACCCCTCATTAGTTTACAATCAACCCCTAGGACAACCTTATTGTCAGATCTCTTTCCCCTTTCTTCATTGGTTTGAGATTTCTAGGGAATCCTTGAATGCTAGTTGGAGAAAAGTGGTGTTCTATGTACTAAACCATAAAGCATCCATTTTTCAACTAAACATCGGGCCTTTTGGACCCCTGAGAAAACTTAAACATTTAACTTTAAACTTAACACTATTACCCGATACCTAGTACCTGCCTCTTCAACTTTTACTAGAATATAACTTTCTTAGATCCCGGATTCTATTGGAACCTCCACACTTTCCTGGACCTTCACTCCCAAACCAGAACACTTTACCAAAACCTTGCATCAATATTTTAACATTTTTGGCCTTTCGGTACCTGGTACACTCGAATCACAAATTACTCTGGACAAACATTTCCTTTTAACTTTAACTTTCGGTAATCCTTTTCGACTATCCAACACTTACCATAATTGTTAGTTTTCACTTGGGTCCCCAAGCCTTACAGTCTTTGGGCGTGTTGTGAGACCACACAACTTGCAACCAATAAAACTAAATTTAAAAGAAACTTGGGATCAGATCACCGACTATAAATTATAACTTATACATATTTTCCAACAATAACTCCTTACCTTTACCTGGATTCTAGCATAAAGATTATAAAATTTCTCCAAAATGTATCAGTGTGTGTTTTGATTAATTCCAGCTTCTAGAACTTAGTAAAAAAATTAGTTCATTGACATTGAACTACATAATATAGTAATCCTTCAAAGTGAACCATGGATAGAGCCTTGCTTCCAGTCAGGCATCCATAGCCCTGACAAGTTTATCTTTGTAATTCCCCCAAACATAGCTCTACTGCTAGTCAGACATCCATAGCCCAGGTAGAGATATCTGGATAGCCTAAAGAGTTGAATTTTCTTTTGATGTTCATTTTTTTTTTTTCTTTTGATCAATATTTCTTTGTAAGCTCAATTGCTTCAACTTGCAAGAAATGAAGCCTACTATTAGGTTTGGAATCACAGTGGTAGTGAATGTTACCTTTTGATTTTTCATTCAATGCAAATCCCTTCATCGTTTCACCAATTCCCAAAAAAACATTTAATTATTCCCTGTATGTGTGATTTTCTGGCTAAAATTTACCATCCTTATGCCAAATTCTAGCTAACTACAATTCGCTATTTGTAAAAAAAAATATGCATAAGTTAAATTTTAGCAGCAAGTAATTCAATCACCAAATTAGTTCTAAATTTAGAAATATTGATTACCACCCTTCCATTAAAATTTTCTTATGGAAACTGCTGAAATACTTGGCTAGCAATTTTGATTTGATGGTGTTGCACTAACATTAATGCATTAGAATTGTCATGATTACACTTAAGCCTGACCATAATACTCTACATTTAATTTTCACGCCTTAACACACATGTATTATTTCCCTTTAATTTCTAGATGTTGACATGTGCCACCTTACCATCTTGATTTTCCTTTCTGTATTGCACACATGGACACCTTCATGATTAATATGACTCGATAAAATAGACTAAAATGACCACCATTAAATTTCAAAATCTTCAATTTTCTCGATTGATGATCTTTGTACTGGAAAATTTCAAAACAATGGCCACTAATTCTATGAGAATTTATTTGATTTAACATTAGACTCTAGAGAAAATTATCCTGTTGCCACCTCAACTTGCATTTTCCAAGACTTTGATCCAAGAAAATATGTACCATAGATTTCTCATGGTTTTCTATAAATTCCACTTCTCCTTTGAATTCTTCACATCTTTTCTTTTGCTCAATTATCTTTCTTTTCATGCTACTTGTGTTTTCTTGCTTCTAGGCTCATGAATACTGCTATCTTCCTAACTTTTGTTTTCCGCCAGAATGGCTTTCTGGGTCACGTTACTAGGTACCCAACGGCTAAATAAGGATTTCTATCTCTAGACTCCAAATTTTACTGCACCAAACCTACACCTGGTCCTCAGATAATCTTATGTGGAATCCAAAGCATATTATAGGCCGAATTCAGACTTGGCTTCATGGTTCATGGCCTCGCTTCAGACCTTGGGATTTTTGTTGCTAAAGTTCATGAAGTTGCTCAGATGATAGTGCAACTTTTTTTTCTAGGAAATCTGGACTACGTCCTTTCTATTGCACACCTGACCATTGGAATTCCCTTTGCTGATGATATCCCTTTGTTTCTAGAATGAGGAGAGTTAGTTCCTCTCTGGCCTTTTCTGACTAGTCTTCATACCACTGACTTTGATACTCACAGGGACAATACTTACTTGGGGTATACTACCCTTATGGAAGAAGCATCCCAGATTAACTAATTATCCACCATGTTTCTTTAAGCTCAAATCTCCTTTTTTTCCCTTTTTCCCTTTTTGCACTTTTATAGCAAGAAGTTTTGTATTTCCATGTATATATATATATATATATATATATATGAAAATTTTGGTTTTTCATACATTAGGCATGTATTTCTATGCATGGTTTTATTTTATTTTATTTTTTTCACAGTGCAATGTTTTAAGAATATTTCAATTCATTCTCATGTGTGTTTTAAATTAACTAGAATTCATTAATGTCGAGAACAAACCAAAAATAAAAAACAAACCCTATAAAAGAAAACTAACCTAACTAACTATAATTTACCCTAAGAAAATGACTAACCCTAACTAAGCAATTTACTTTAATTTCTACTACTATCTTCATGGTGTTCCTTGTACGAATTATAGTAGGCTTGTCTTTAAATTCACTTGAATACATTTCAAATATCCTACTGCAACAATGAATTATCTCAACTTTTCTACATTTAACAAGTATAAATTCAAATTCATACTTACCAATAAATTGACTCATATGTCTAAAAATGACCTCATTAAAGGTTAGTTGCACAAACCTTTGTTGATTTCTCCATACTCTACCTTCTTCCAGTCCTTGTTCAAGATTTTCCTTTTCACTTTGTTTTGTTCCACGAATGATTGTACTTATTTCTTGATTCTCTTTCTCCCCAATATTTTCCAATTCCTTGGCCTTGTCTTCACTCTCAATAACACTATTCACTTCATTAGACCAAGTAGTAACACAATTTACATTATCATCAAAAAAGAGAAAGTAAAAACTTAATACTTTGTATTCTACATGAAATCAAGAATTTCTTCCCTTTTAACTCGTGGAGTTTTAGTTAGTGGAAAAAAACACACATCTCCCACTCATTTTTCCTACTTTTTCTCATCACTTTTACTTTTACTTTCATGTTTTAGACGTGTTGTTTCCAAGACTTGATGTACTTTCCTTTTTTCTTGCAAAATGTTAGGAATTTCCTCATGAAAATAATAGTTAATAAATTCATTAGATTTAATAGTTAATTTTCCAATATTTCTAGTTTCACTAGGGTTAAGATTTTCTTCACAATTTAAACTTATTTTCCTTAACAATTCTTTTCTTTTAGTAGTTAAAGATGCTTCCATTAATGAAATCACATTATAAGTGGCCAAACTTACCCTAGTTAGGAAATTTTCATAATCAAGTTCACCATGATCAGTTGTATCTTGAATTATACACTTAGTGACCCTACCAAAGGCGAACAAACTCAAAGGTTAAATCCTATGATTAAGGATTTTCTAGAGCTTCTCAACATTCATTTTAATTTCCATTACTAGCTCACTTAGACTTTCATTTCACGAGCAAATTTCTAGCTAGGAACCATGATAATGATACCAATTCCAAATAAACCTAGAGGTGCCCTCCTTCTAGCACAAGTTCCAGTTTATCACGATGTTAATCACACATCAACACTATAGATAAATCCTCACAAATAGACTGTGAGAACTTATCTTTACTTGAAAGATTGAACCAGGACAACTTAAATCTTAGGAAAACTCAGCTTAATCCCAAGACTCATTTATGCCATATCTTGACCATACTAGGTTCACATTAGGGTTCATTGTGATAATGTTGTTAATCATGTGAGGTAAACAGTTTTTTCAAGTTCTCAAAGGAATCATAGGGATAGGTAAAAGATAATCTTAGTCCAGTCATTTAGCAACTTCATGAAATTGAAAAATTTGCAATAACATTTAATGAACAAATAAATTGCTTTCACTTAAGTATATTTAGCTTTAATCATTCAACAATATCATAGAATCGAAAGATTTGTAATAATATTTCCATTCATTCATCTCTTTTTTGAAACATTTTCTAAAATTTAAACATCTATTCTAAAATAAAACATTAAAAGTACTGAAAAAGTAAAGTTTCTCCTAGGTATTATCCACACATGCCTCAAGAATTAACCAAACTAGAGCAAACTATTCCATACGCCACCATATTGCTTCACAACTAAGCACAAAATGATGAGAGATTTTAAAGAGAGGGGGATTATTTGACACTAGATAGGTTTTGTATGCACCCTTAAATGGTGCACCACACAATCTTGTCTAGTAAGAACAAACAATCAGCTACGTAAGCTTTCATATTAGGAGATAGCTTTCAAATTGGCTTTGATATTAATTAGCTTCTATGTGCATATAAGTTTTTAATTTGGAATGGAACAAAAAATAGGAAAAAGAACAAAACTTAAAGAAGTTTTGGTTCTTCGACATCTAAAAATTCTAAACTTAACTTAAAATGAGACATCTCCTAGCTTTTTATAAGAACAAGACACTTGGGAAATTCAATCAAAGTATGAGAGGGAATCCAAGGGATGAATCATGACAAGACATGCAAAATATAACAATTGGCAAGAGAATTGTTGACAAAGTCAATGGATGTCAACCTTCTTTAGCACTTTAAAATATTTCGAGATCTTCATCTTTATAATATCCCTAGGATAGTAACTTGAATCTGAATAGATTTTTCAAACAAAATGTAGGTTCTTCTTGGATATACAAAATTATTACGTGGAAATAGAAAAATATAAGGAAATCTACATCCACCAGCTTTACACTCCCACTTTTTGGTTCTGCCTCAAGCTTAAAACTCCTAAAAAGAAGTCACACTAGAGGTTGGCACATTGCTTTTCCGAATTCGTAATACCAACATCCCTAGTATTCTGACAACTCAAACTCCTATTTCACATAGACTCTTAGAACATTCCACATGATCTGGATATGATTCTATTCACGTTCTAAATTTTTCTGACTGTCCATACCTGAATATTGCATCACAATTTATTCCTCCTACAAGTACAAATTCCACATATTAAATCCCCTTTTTAAAAACATTCATAAAGCTCATAAAAAATAAAATCATCATTAATATCATTATTTCAAACAAATCATAAATATCATGCTTTAAAATACATCCTTGTGTAATTATCCTTTGAGGGTGGGTTACTAGACCTTTTGGACCCTCGAGAAAACTTAAACATTTAACTTTAAACTTAACACGTTATTACCCAATACTTGGTACTCGACACTTCAACTTTTACTGGAATACAACTTTCCCAGATCTCAGATTCTACCAGAACCTCAACTCTTTCCTGGACCTTCACTTTTAGATAGGAACACTTTACCAAAACCTTGCATTAACATTCTTATATTTCTGGCCTTCCAGTACCTAGTACCCAGTACCCGTTTCACTCGAATCATGAATTACTCCAAATATTTCCTTTTAGCTTTAACTTCTGGTGATCCTTTTTGACTATTCAATACCTTCCATAAGCATTAGTTTTCACTTGGGTCCCCAAGTCTTACTACCTTGGGGCATGTTGTGAGACCACACAATAGATAGAAACCCTAATTTTTTCTCATTTACTTAATAAAAAATTATAAGTCTTGAAGATCTAAAAATATATTATTATATTATGTGTACCTCACACTTTTTATATGTATGTAATTCCTAAACAATTATATAATGATCTTTGTATATGTGTATAATTTAAATATCTATTAAGTAATAAAGAAAAACATGTATGTATATAATTTTTTTATATAGAAATTTTTATATATAATTCTAGTTTTTTCCCTTTTCCTTCATAAAAAATGTGCAAAGTTTGAAGGTTTTATAAATATTATTTATATCTCATATTTGTATATGTATGTAATTCTTAGATGATTATATAAAGATTTGTATATATGTGTATACTTTAAATAAATCTTAAGTAATAAAAAAAATCTATGTATATAATTTTTCTAGTATAGAAATATTTATATATAATTCTCCATAAATATACAATTTTACTTGTATTTATAAAATTTTATATAAGAGATGGATAAATTATATGAGAAAATGGTAGATCAGATTAGATGATTTTTGAAATATTTTATTTATAAAAGATTTTGTATATATATACCCTTAAAAAATGTATATAATAAAAGGAAATATTACTAATTATATTATTTATGCATAAATAATATTAATTTTACTACAAAAGCTCTTAATTTTTATTTTAAACTTGGTAACCATTTACCTATCAAAAATTAATATTTATTAATAAATATAAATAATTTATTTATTTAGTTATATATTTCTATAGTTGAAGTAGTTTAAATTAATAAATCTCTTGTGTCAAATAATTTGTTTTGTTTTATTCTATGTTTCAAAAAAGTAATATATAAAACTTATTGAAATAATTTATTTTCATAAAATTTTGGCACTATTCATATAATTATATATTTAAGATGAGTACATAATTAATTAGAATTGTAGATTAAAAATATCTTCAATATATCTATCTAAAAATCAACAAAGAAATAGAATTATATATTTATTAATAGATTATTTATTTATTTTAAATATATAATCTATTAAAATTGTAAATAAAATATATATTAAATACATCTATTTAAGAATTACTAAATATAAAAAATATCTCTAAACATATTCTAAATAGATATATTTATAATATCTATAATAAATATATAAAATACTTGAATACTGTAAAATTTGATACTACATAATAAATATACATTTAAAAATATTAATAATTATAAATATAATTAATTAATTATTAATTTAAGTCACTTCATATTATTTTCATATCACAAATATGAAAGGCAATATAAAACCTACTTTACAAACAGTAAATTAACTTTTCTTCTATAAACAATAGAAAATTAATCTCTTACAATATACTGTGTAACCCAAGTATTCTGTAGAGGGTAACAAGAGAGACGGATGGCTTTAGGCCTTATGAATTTAGTCAAACGTTATATTAACTCTGCAACTTATTGGTGGGCTCCCTTGACTTTGTCAGGTGTGAATCAGATATGGAAGTGTCACAATCTCTGCCGGTCACATTTTTGAAATATTGGGTGGATAAATAGACTATTTAATTTTATTATATCTGTTAATTTAGATTTTAAAAATTACTATAAATCGCTTTGGATTTGTTCAAATATTTTATTTAATTTTATTGTTACTTTATTACCTTGTTCAAATATGTTATCTAAATTTTTTGTTGCCTTCACAATATTTAGATATTACAATTAGGTGTGCATTTTGTTCAAATATGCTATCTAACTTTTTGGTTGTCTTCATGATATCTAGATATTAAAATTAGGTGTGCACCTTGTTCAAATATCCTATCTAACTTTTTTGTTGCCTTCATGATATCTAGATATTAGAATTAGGTGCACACCTTGTTCAAATATGCTATCTAACTTTTTTGTTGCCTTCATGATATCTAGATATTAAAATTAGGTGCACACATTGTTCAAATGTGTTATCTAACTTTTTTGTTTCCTTCATGATATCTAGATATTAAAATTAGGTGTGGACCTTGTTCAAATATGCTATCTATTTTTTTTGTTTCCTTCACGATATCTAGAGTTGTGTAGCTTGTTCAAATATGCTATCTAACTTTTTTGTTGCCTTCATGAAATGTAAATATTAAAATTAGGTGTGCACCTTGTTCAAATATGCTATCTAACTTTTTTGTTGCCTTCACATATCTAGATATTAAAATTATGTACGCTTTAAGAATTTATACAAATATTCTAAGTAACATTGACCTAATCACTGTAGTAATTCTTGTTGAAACTACTCAAATATTCTCTTTATATTTAGCTCCACATAATTTTCAAACATAATTATAATTACTCAAACACTCTACCAAACTTCATTCATTTTCTACACAAGTATCACTCTATTTAAACATTAATACAACATTAATACATGATACCAACTAAACCAATATGATGGTATTCTCATTCAGATTAGCAAATATGGGAGCACTTAACTTTTCTGTCATCCCAAATTCTGCAAAGTTTGCAACGATTAGGCTTCCATCTACAAACCCATCTGCAAGATTTTCTCAATGGCGATTCAGAAATGCAAAATACCATGTTTCCACCAAGTTTGCAGTTGAGATGCTGCATATAGATAGTTGTTTTTAGATGATTAGTGATATGGGTGTCCAGTTTTAAAATGGGTCTACCTACTACTTGTGTGGTGTTTAAGGAGATCGTTTTGATGCTAGATCTTGATTTTTTCATTTGTGATTGAACCATCCTTTTTATTTTGGTGGATTCTTTTTCAAAATGGCTCATTCACCTTATTTTGTATAATTAATTGAAGGGAGAAACTGACTCAGACGAAGCCATGAATGTATGGTATAGTAGTATGTTTATTGTTTTGTAGGTTATAATTATTAATAATAAATATAATATTTTTATAATTTATATAAATGAATTATAAAGGTTTTTTATCTATATTTCGTATTAGATTTTATGAGCCATCATTAGCATGAGGAAAAACTTCAGGATCATACTATGAGATTATAAAGTTTAAGATTCATACTAGATGATGTTGTGCTGGTTGTGGATAAAATATTTGAAAGTACTGAATGGAGGTAGCTAGTTTATACATAGACTTACCATTAAATATGCGTAAACTCATTCAACTTTTTGTTTTTTTTGGTTGTGCTGTAAACTTACAGTGTGCTGCTTCTAGTGTGGTCTTTTGATGTACATTTATATTCACATTTATTTACTTTTTATTTTAGTTTATCATAATATTCTTTACTAAGATCTCAATTTAGTTTTTAAATAGACATTTAAATTCATTAATGTTCGATTTTGAATTTAGTTTATCATATTTTAATTTATTTTTTATACTTTATAATTAGTATATCTTTCAGTAATTTATAGGATTATCCAGTGTAGGTTCATAATGAGAACCCAAGCATTTTTTCTATTTGATTTTATTTTTATCTATTATCAATGTATACATGCGAATTATATAACAAAACATATTTCAAAATTTAGTTCTCTTCAATCTAATTGGTAGACAAATTTCCCCTGATATAACGACTAATGTGCTTCCATTACTTCCATTACTTCCATTTCAGAACGGAATCATAGCGATTTTTATGTGTAATGGTAAATTTAGTATATTTTCTTTTTTATTTTATTTTTTAATTTTAAATGCAAATTAATTTTAAATTTTTAAAAAGAATAATTGTTTTTCATTCTCTTATAATTTTATTTCCATTTTAGTATTAAGAAAATAGTTTACAATATCTTACAATGAATCACATAATATTTTTCTTTTTAAAAGATTTTCATATTTTTTTATTTTAAGTATTAATATAGAAATTTAATTTTATATGCAATAGTAAATTTAGAAAAAAAAAAATCATACTTAATTTTTAAAATTTTAGAAACTTCTTTTTATGTGTAGTAATTTAATATTTTTTAATATCTTATCTATTTAAATTTTCATTATTGTTTATTGAAAAATATTACTTAAATAAATCTATATAAAAAACATTAAGGGATATATTGTTTCAAAAAGATCTTGAATATTATTTATTGTTTTATATTTTCATTTAAAATAGCGATTTAAATTTTAAATAATAATTAAAAATAAAATATTTAAATTAAAGTAAGACTTATTTAAATTAAATTGTGTGTATTTCTAAAATGAAATAAAATAATACTTTCTTACATAAAAATAAAACATAGATAACATATTTTTAAAATTAAATAATTCTAAGTTAAAATGAAATAAATCTTTAAGTAAATTAAAGTTAACTAAATTATTAATTATTTTTATTTACTTAAGAATTATTTATCTTATTGTTTTAAATGTAAGTGTGGATTTTTATTTCTTATAATTCTCAACTTAAAACTTTCTTATTTCACTTTATATATCTTAAATAAACTTATCTAAAAAATATTTAGAAATATAAATAAAAAATTATTTTATTTTATTATTATTTTCTTTTTTATTATTTCTAATTTAAAACTTTCTTATTTCAAAAAAATATATCTAATAAAATGAATAGAAAATCAATTTTATAGAAAGGAAAAGGAAATAAGGTGCTAGGAAAGCTGAATGTTTCACATTTACCTCGTGATGATTCAGTAACAAAAAGAGTTGTGATCAATTTAGTGGTAGTTCCTTGAGATGCATTTTTATACTAGTTTCACTGCTACAGCTGAATTTTATTTGTCTTTCTACTCTCTTTTGTTGTCAACAATCCCTTCGGAGAATGAACTAAAAATATGGCATTGATTTTCTAAACCAGAGAAGTAGGGCTGATTCTCTTGAACAAATAGTTGTTAGTTCTTACTTGTTGCATCTAGGGGTTAGAAACTCTTATTAGAAGCAATAAACAAAATAGAGATCTTTTAGATAAATCTGATCTAAATGATTGATATAAATCAGATAAATAGAGGTATTAGACTGAAAATTATTTTTAAAGCAATGATAACAAAATCCATATGAAGAGATTAACACTTGATATAACTTGGGAAACTCTTAAGGGAAAAATCCTAGCACCAAATAGAGATCTTTCCCTATATTGATCTTAGAAAAAGATATCAAATGCAAGAAAAAGACTCAACAATTTGATGTTGCGGAAAACTCTTTACCCTTGGAGAAAGTAATCAACACCTAAACACTCTCCAAGCCTTTATATATAAGATTATTCACCCTAGCGTTCAATTCATAGAATTTTGGCTCTAGGAAAACTACCAAGTGGTATTCAAAACCATTGATGGGTCCAATTGACACATGTTCATTACTCAACATGCAAACAAGAGTTACACACGAGTTTTACTCATCTTGCAAATCCAAACGCCAAAATTTGCACGAGAATCTCAACATTCACTCTAGCTTCTCCAAGATGGACTCATCCTTTTCAATACTCTTAAATTCAATAATTTTTGGGTCCTAAAGGGGACCATTTGCAAACAACATTAGAATGTTACCATGTTTAACTAGTGTGCCAACATTACAATAATATTCCAACATTATAACTAAGACTTGCAAGATGTACAACACACTTACTCCTAATATTACTGAGAATGAAATGCCTCAACCCATAAACTCTGCCTGGTACAAGTTAAATAATAAAGATACTGAGATCTAATGGACATGATAATCCTTACAACTCCAACTCAGGGTAATTAGCCTAAGAACTGATAGATGTTGTACTTAGTAACTTTGATATCTTTAGTGTCTTTTAGGGGACATGTATTTAATGCAATGTGATAAAATATTTGTAACTGCTTTACCCTAGTGGGCTTTGGTTATTTTATTTTTTAGTTCATAAATTAGATCACTATATAATTTAGCATACAATGGTACTGTAGCAACATTGTGGATCTTGGTGAGCTTTGACTCAAAACTTAAATTTTTATTTGCAATAGATTTCCTTAAGCATTTTCTTTAACAACATATAAAGTCATGTCTTTTCTTTTGAATATTTATACAAAATATTTTGAGTTATTTAACATCTCTAAAGAAAAAGAAACAAATAATATTCCATTATTCCTTTTTTGTCCCAATTCTTACAAAAAATTACATTTCAGACATGCAGAATAATATAGAAAGCAATCAGACAATAGATGTTAAGCCAAGGATTTTAGAGGATTCTTCAAACAAGAACAAGAATTGGAAATTGATTGAAACTACTATAAATCTCTAAGGTTACCAGATGCGATGCATTCAAGCAAGCTAAGATTTGATCTTTGTCATAAAAACATAATGAAAGTAGAATTAGCATTGTACATTGTTTCTTGATACAAGTAGTAACCTATTGTCTTTTGCAGATTACAAGACTGATATACACCAACTTTGGTTTTGCTATTTTAACATTGACATCAAATGCACTCCACAAACTATGGAAATGGCCATGAAATGAGTGGAATCCATCTGGAAAGGTAACACTCTTCAATGCTTAAAGAATTTATCTATGTTTATGAGAAAATTGTCTCTTAAGTCACTAAGATAGTGGTCTCTTCTACAGTCTAATGTCAATGTTCATTGTATTAGAACACACAATACATGGTGCCTTGCTCGACTTTGTCAAAAAACTTAAAAAGAACTTATAGTTTGTTAACATTATTGTCATAGGTATATGGGGTTTTAAAAGTTGAAATCCTTTCTCCATACCATTCTAGCCCACATGTGCACAATGCAATTATACAACTTCTAACATCGACACATTGAAAGATGACATAGGCCACTACAACAAATGCAATCAAGAAACTATATTCACATATATCCCTTGTCTTAAATTCATTCTATCTACTGAAAAAGAGATGTTCAATTGTCTATTGCCACAACTTGAAAATATCAGTTATGAAGAATATATACGAGATAAAACCAAAGTAATTTTCATTGTATGTGGCTTGAAAAAAGAGGAAAACTATACACTTAACTAAAACAACATCATCATCAGTTTGCAAGAGAATCATATGCTTCTAGCATAAACTTCAAGTCAGGTATCAAATTTATATTACACATCTAGTTAAATACATTTAGTATTTTCGTAATTGTAGACAAATTTAAAAGTATACTAATAATCTCTTCCTAATTTTGTAGATGACTTAGTTCTAATCCGATCTCCAACAAACAATCTATTTTGTGAATGAAAGTATCAAAACATTTACTAGTTTTTCTTTCAAGACCACTTCACAAATGATTCTCAGTTTTAGATGCACTTTTTATAAAAATAATATGTTTCTCAGCAATGTACTTATTTTTGGTTTGAAAACCACTTCATTACTGATTTTCAGTTTCATATAAAACTGATAGTTCTTATTTTTTTATTTCAATACCACTTCATTATAGATTTATAGTTTCATAAAAGTCTACTATAAACAAAATATGTTTCTCAGTAGCATAAACATGGGTGCTTTGAATGTTTCTTCTCTCCTCTCTTTATGTTTCAATGCCATCAAAAAAATGCTTTTTTCTCTTTGTATTTTACTTGAAGGACTACTTGTGCATATATTTTTTGCATACATACCTAACAATCTGTCTGTCCTCGTAGAACCTTGGAAACCATGGTGTTATACCATGTTGTATTAGTATTGTACCACAATGATTTTTTCCTACTTTAATAAATATAGTTATAACTTCATTTACATCCACCTTGAAATTATTTGTTGTGTATTTTGTTCAAGTTCTATTCAATCTCTCCATTATTGTATTTCATTGTTTAAGTATTATTTTACAAAGTAAATGGAAAAATGATTCTCATAAATTTTTCCTCATTTAATCTCTTTGTTTTTATCAGCATCACAAAATTTATCGATCAAATCAAATGTAACTTGTGCTCTTGGAATCCTAGATAATTTTTAGTTATGTTTTAGCTATATTCCTATTTGCTCAATGGATATATTTGTTCTATGCTCTTATCTATGTCTATTTTTGTATATGCATTTTTTTTGATTTTATCAGCATCACAATGTTTATCGAATCAAATGTTTGTGCTCTTTTGCTGTCTACATCATTTTTAGTTGTGTTTTATTTCATTCTGAAATAGTTCTATTCTATTCATATCCACTAAATGGAGATATTTGTTCTATGATCTTATCTCTATTTGTTTTTGTATATGCTTGTGGTTTTATATATTTAGTTCAAACAATTCAAAACACTAAAAATGACAAATAAATTAGTAGTAAAGTCTATTAAAAGTAAACTAAAGACCTTATATTCAAGATTTAACATGGTCCCTAGTTTTCTATAATACTTACAATGAATTCTTTTTTTAATTATTTTTGAAATGAGTGTATTCTTAAAATACTAATAGAGAAAGAATAGTATTTCAAATTCAACAAAGCTATAATGATTTTAGAAAGAGTTTAAAGAAGATCTATTGTGATTAAAATATAGGCTTTCTATGCTAAAGCTATCTTTTATCATAAATAATTAGTAAGCTAATCACAACATAACAAGGTTTACATTGATAAAACTCAACAACAGTTAGTTAATTACAATATATGTTGAAGCTAGCCTTTATCCTAAACAACCAAGCAATCTAATTACAACATGCCAACTCTTTATGCAACTCCACTATCGATATCGATAGTCTCTTGGCATCACTGTGTCTATGGTGTACTTCCATTTTTTGGAGGCAGATTCTATCAAAATTGTAATTTTGCAAGTTGTTAAGCAGTTCAAATAGAGCCAAAATAAGTTATTTGTTTTTAATGTAATATTCTCAAACGTAATGTTGGAATCTCATTTTTGGCTTTAGATAAACTGCAAAACAGAGTAAATTTCATGTTACTTATCATTTGTGACATTGCTAAAATTTATCAAACACAACTAGTTAAAATATAACAGAGTAAATTTATTTGTGACTGCAAAACAGAGTAAATTTCATGTTACTATTTGGCAAGAACTTTGTTGCCCTACAACTCTTGTTTAATATCTTTTTAAGATAAGCTAGTTATCTGATATAGATAAGAATTGATCTACAATAATTTACAATTTGAAATGTGGTGTTAGTGGGAAATCTACATTTGGGAGTCCTTTGATATAAGATTCTTTTTGGAGTATGCCTTCATTTTTTTCTCTATAATTTCAAAATTTCGTTGTAAATATCACTCACATTAGAGTATTTTCTTTCGTATTGATTTTTTGAAATCTTTTATTTGTATAATTTCTATTATCCAATTACCCATGATACGAGGCCATGCCAAGATCTCAAATCTTTTATCTAGGTTCACAATGAATTATGTGAATAATTACTTAACATTTTCCTAATAATCTCATATTTTTCTTGAAATATAATGTTATTAACTAACCTTTATTTGATATTTTTTAAAGGTAACCTAGTTATCTGATATAGATAAGAATTTATCTAGCATAAATTACAATTTGGAATATGGGATTAGTGGACAATCTACATTTGGGAGTTCTTTGATCTAATATTTTGTTTGGAGCATGCCTTACATTTTGTTTTCTCTATAATTTGAAGTTATTTTTGTAAACAACACTCATACATTTGTTTTTTTTTAATTTGGTATTGATCTTTTGACATCTTTTATTAGTAGAAGCTTCTATTAAGTAATTACCCACAATACAAGGCCATGTCAAGATCTCAAATCTTAAAGTACATTTTCCAGCAAAGATTCCTCCAAGGTGAATTTATAATGTTATAGTCTTGTCTATTTTTGTATTTTTATTTTATAGTGTGATTGAGAAAATGTAATTATGTTAACCATTAGAACCATCATTTATGTTTCACAATAAGGAGAAAATACAACTATGTTAACACCTAGTAATATACTAAAAAGTTGAAGTATAATTTATTTTTAATTTCTTAAACTTATAATCAATGATGAATTTAGAATGCATCATATCTATTGTAGATTTAATAAATATGCATCTTATTGTTTGGTAGGCTGTCCAAATAAAGAGAAATTAAAAAAAATCAACGTTTATGTACATAGATGGCTATATTTGGAGGGTAATAAGTTTATTTTCAGAAATTAAGAGAACACATGCATCTATTTTTAGTTATGAAACAACTTGGGTAACCATGGTCACCTTTTTGGAAAAATATCAATTACTACAAATTCCATAATATCTTTCATAGATAATGGACAATGGACAATCAACTCTTTGGTGGATCATGGACTATCAAACTTGCCTTATATTAAAGATCATCTTTCTCATAGCCTGAAATCTATTATTACATATAGAACACGGGATCTTGGAATGTGGAAATGGGTAAATATCTTTCTTACAAGTATGATAGTATTTCTTAAAAATATTTGATTTTATAATAAGAACCAAATCTAGTAGATATTGAGGTATTCATTTTTTCTTCTATATTTTCATTTCACTATTAAAATTATATTTTCATATACTATATAATTTCAATGTCAAAAAATATAAATATATATGTATGCATAAACTATGGTAAATAAATAATATTAATTCTTAAGGTATTATTTTATTTAACTATTGTAAATTGTTGCTTTTAAATATAATTATTTATATTGATAATATATTTTAATATACTATTTTATTTATTTATTAAAAAAACTACCTTCATATCTCATAAATATATATTTTAGAATAATATATAAATTTTTAAATTAAATTAAAGAAAAGCAAGAAAATTAGCTTTAGAATTGTAGGGAATAAAACAGATCTTGCAAATAAATCTATCTAAGAAAACCTTGAATATGTTAGTAAGATCATAATGATAATTTAATATAATACATAATTAAATTTAGCTAACTAAGATGATCATAACTATAAAATTTAATATCACTTTACAGTTAATGTGATGTATTATAGATTTTTACAATGTGATAGAGAAAGAAAAATTAAAATATGAAACTCAATAAATCAAAAAAATCTTGTAATGAATGAAAATTAAAATTTGAGAGTCTAGGATAGGATTATATATGTGGTGTGGTCCTAATTCTACAATTTTATTGCAATGAAAAGGTTTTGTCCTAAGTGCGAATAGACTTTTGGTAGCTAATAAGGATGATGATATAAATGATATTAATGTAAAGACAAAATAGAAGGTTATAAGAAAACTCACTTGGACCTATTATAAAAGTGAGAAATTGACTTGTTAGAAGTTAGCCCCCATGACTAAATTGATCAATGATCAAAACATAGAAATAAATATAGATATTGTATGTATATTCTATGTTATTTTTATTGAAATCAATTAGGGTGATGTCATTAAATACACAATTTAGGCACAAAATTTGAAAAGCTTGTGTAAGAAAAGAAAGGGGTAAATATAGAAAGAGAATAACCAATGATGTTAATGGAATCAAATGGAAGTAGACTTATATCAAAGGGACAAAGAAATATTTCATTTGAATCTATTCCTTTATGCGATTATCCTCAATAATTTAATGATGTACATCTGGTGGTCATGATATGACCATGAAGTGCCTCTTTGTAAACAAAAGTAGCTTGTTTATATGTTTCAACTATGATGTCTTTTTTAGAAAGTTTGACCTAGATGTTGCACATAACATAACTTACATTTCTTTATTCTAAAGATATTTAATATATATTTCTTTATATTTAAATATCTATCAACCATTACTTTAAACTAGTATTATATTAAAAGTTCCACATTAACATCCAACCATAATACCTAAATAAAGTTTAATTATAATTATAATGTTTTATATAACTAATCATACATTTATTATACTTTTAACTAAGTTTGACCTCCACACATAGATATACAAAACCTAATACTATAATATTTTGAAGTCATATTTTATACGACTTTTTTTGAAAAATAAGAGACGAGGTATGCAGAGATGCCATCTTTTTTAATATAAATAAAAATTAATAAATTAATAATTTATAGAAAACATCATGACATTGAACTTTGAAAACAAGACAGTATTAACTATTAACAATAAACATTAACTTTGAAGTTTAAATACAAAAATGTCATTGTGTCAAAGAGTCAAAGAATTCATACTTCATAGTGCAACCTTTATTTTTTTAAGTTTTAATTTTTTTAGAATTTTTATTTTTTCATGGGACACACCATTTTCACCACGGGTCGGGGAGACTTTTACGTGTGTTTCCTGTGAAGGGAGGCATCTCTGGATATGTCTCCGGTACCCAAGATGCATACCAGTCTCTGAAATGCGTCTCTGGAGGCAAGAGTCTCCCGACAACCATATCATATTTTAATTCTTCTACAGATTTGAGATTTATGCGAGAAAATGTTAGAAGATGCAGGAGACTTGGGCTTGGAACTCCCTTATGATTCACTAAGCGAGAAGAAATCCTTAAAAGGTAAGTCATGCAATTAGCTTATCAATTCAATACATTTGAATACTAGTATATTTTTTATTATTTCCTTTCATTTAAGAATTGTCTTCGTTTTCGCAGCATAGAGCTAGAGCATGTGGATGAGTATAATACATCTATAATATTCATAGTTGAGGGTATTAAGAGGAATAATGTTTCGAGACATGAGAACATGGTCATACACATTTAACAGGGTTCTTTGTTGATGTAGTGCCTAGAATTTGTTCTCTTGTCTCTCAATGGTAAAGAGGTTGGAAAGCTTAGGTACAGAAAGACATTTCAAATATGAGATAAAGGAGGCTCTAGATGATGTCTATAGGTAATTGATAGATCGCTTGCTTATGATTGGATATTTTTTCTCTGTTAAGCATGAATACCAAAATTAGTTTCTAACTCCAGTATTGATTGTTAATGAAAGCGACAACCTTGTAGATGACTTTCTCAGTTACCTGAAGGATGGTGATTTCCTACTGTATCCTGAAGAAAGTGGGCAACCTGTTACAGCAATGCTGAATTTGTACAAAGTGTCTCAGTTGATCTTTCCTCTTTGAAAATTATTTTAATATTTTTAAGATATTTTTTGGAGTGGGATTTTGCTTCTCCCAAAAAAATTTAATCTAATTGTTTCATAAAAATTTTAGGTGAAAAATTTGGAAGAAGTAAAATCCTTTTTTAAAAATTATCTTGAAGTTATGAAAATGGATTACAAAAATACAGCTCTCAGTGATGATTATGGTTCAAATGACTATTGTTTCAAATTATGCGTGCTGTCAATATATTCTTGGTTTGCTGATAAAGTTGAATGGTTTTGAATGAGTACACTAGAGATCAAGTCTCACTATGTGCAAGGATCATACATCATAAGGGATGAGGTAGGGATCATGTCCCAGACAACTTTGACAGAATAGATATGTCTCATCCCTTGATTCTCAGTCGAAAAGGTTTCACCCTGTTACTTGTGATCCCATATTGAACAGCTAAATGATTCAAGGATTCATATAAAAACCCTCTCAAAAGAATTGGACAATCAGTTCCTTGCAGGTTAAGTATACGTTGGGTGTCCCTTTGGAAGGCTAGTTGGGAGAGAATAGAACATTTAAGGTAGATAAAAAACTATTGTTTTGATGATATTCAGATTGGAAAGACCTCTTAGAGTAACTCATTGTTTTGGATCTACATGACCCTTTCATTTACATTTCTTTAAAATATATATGCTTCTCCATCACCTACCTATTTCAATAGTGTTAATTATTGGCCCCTCGAGTTCGATTGCAGGATCCCATGTTTAGGCAATGACTGTTTCTTATGTTTGGCCAAAAAAGAGTACAATCTTTGCCAAGCAATACAACAGGAGGACTTACAGGAGTTCGAAAAGTAAGTAAATTGTTTGGATATTGCAATGGGAATAACACCACTGCCCCCACTGGTATGAGAACCTTGATAAGAGTTTTTGTTTTTGTCCACCATAACAGATGGAGTGTAGACTCTAAACTTGGTAACCTGCAGTTTGCTCGACAAAATGTTAGAGAAACCTATTTTTCTGCCGCCTCAACAATTTTGAACCCTGAAATGTCTACTGCAAGCATCGTATGGACTAAGAATGCAGTTTTTACTATTCTAATGGACAACTTTTATGATGTGGGGGCTCCATTGAAGGGCTTCAGTGCTTTCTTGAAGCTGTTAAAAGGTAATTTTATAATAAGTATGCAAAATTGTTGAATTATATAGCTGTCATAATGATTTCGATAGTACAGTCCATTTTAAAATTAATTTTCATCGTAAATGCCATTGTAGAGAAACGTTACGTAGAGCACTGATTAAAAATCTGTTTTTCTACAGGCCTCGGATTACTAAACCTGTATATTTAGAGAGGAATCACCTATACTACTTGTTTCAAATGTCTTGCAGGTGACCCAATAGGGAAATGTAAGAAAATTTTGATTTCTACAATTTTTTTTTTACTTAGAAATCGGGTAGCCCTTCTTTACACTGTAGTGCGTCTGGTAATCCTTTTTCACGTGACTAGTGATGTTCCCTTCTTTACACTGCAGTGCGTCTGGTAATCCTTTTTCATGTGACCAGTGACGTTGACGTAACACGTTCTCCTATACCATGGGGATGGAGGGGAGACTTGAGCTGGTGATCTCTTGTCTGCAAGAGGATACTTTAGCCAATCGAACTAGACCCTCTGCCCCTTGTTGCAACCTACTGTTCTCCATAATGATTGTAAGCAGTTATATTAGAATATAGTCAAAATTATCCAGCTATTATACCTCACCATTGACATTCCTATTGCAATGCTTGAACTTATAAGGGCAGTTATTTTTTTATCCCGTATTATAGATTCTAAAAGAGATTGTTGAGATAATATCACCTGTTCTATTAATAAAGGAAATCCTTGCCAATGGATTAAGGAAATATCTATAATATTCGTGGGATCTCTTCCTCCACTTTTATTAGATTTATTTGGTAATATATTTTATTTCTATTTACTAGAAATTAAAGATACGTGCCATTTTTTATTTACTCATCAATTCCTGGTTCAAGACAGTTAGGTGTTATTTAAGATTCTCCTGGTTGAATTTTAATTAGCTGTTTTCTTCATTTAAGTTAATACATCAATTAAAAAACTATAATTAAATGTTTTTTTTTTATTAGAGAATGAGAAGGAATGACATTTTTAATTTCTATTTATTTCAGGTTTCAATTATTTCATAATTTTTTTTTTTTTGGTAAGTAATTAGTTTCATTGTATAAAATATTAAGTAGAGATTTTAACATTATTTCTAAAATCCCATGCATAACATCAAGAGTTATAATTTCTATCATACATAGATATAATTTAAAAATCAAAATCAGATTTAAGATATAATTTATACAAATTTGTTTTGTTTCGGTATAGATAACTTTCCCTTGTCCATATTTGATATCATTGTGGTAGGAACACATGACAAACTTCTTATCTCTAGTAGTGACAAATCCATAAAAAATAGATATTAAGAGATGTCCTAGAGGATATACTTGAATTTTAATTAGGATTACCAAACTAACACGCATTAGCCTCGAGCATTCCCATACAAGTGTTTCTTATAGCTAACATTTATTGTTACGATAATAATAGACTATGTTATGGGTTGTCAAGGTTCAATATTTATTAGCTAGAAGTGTCATCTTCTGCCATGGTTGTAAAATTTTGTCTTCTCTAGTGTGATGCTTCATTGAGAGATCCTCTCATAAACCATATCTATTTGTACTTATTTCTTACGGTTTAAAGTACAAATATATCATATCAAGTAATAGTCATGATAGTAATAACAATGTTGTGGGTTGTTAAAGCTCGATATTTATTAACTAGAAGTGACATCTACCATGGTTATACAATTTCATCTTCTCTAGTGTGATGCCTCATTGAGGGGTCCTCTCATAGGGCTCTATGGTATTTACTTAGTTTTTAATTAGATTTGTGCCCCCTAGTGCGCTATTGGATAAACTTCCCATCCTTTCTTGTGCACCAAGATCAACCTCATATTGGCAAGAGGCACTATGCTCCTCTACTTCCATACTTACCTTTTTCAACACACAATTATATTCAATCTTCTCCTTCCTAATGCGGGTACCTTTTCCCAAACCACTCACATCTTCGCTTATAGGCCCAGATCTTAGATCTAGAGTTGGCTAGATCAAGGCATGTTCTTATGTTGTCTTTGTCACATCTGGCATACCACACACCCTCTCAAAGTGTTCCCGACTGCCAAAGGCCAGACAAAAGAATTTCCACTCCTCCAATTCTATAGTCTGGACCCCCCTAGATTTGAGGTGGATGGTTCTTGGTAATGGCCAAATGGAGATAAGTTTCAATCTTACAAAAAAAGAATTACTATTGCCACTCGAGTCAATCTCTAAAACAATTCCTAACTCGTTGCCAACCTTCTTAAGGTAGTCAACTAACCAATACTCTAGAGGAAGATTATAGATCCATATCTAGTACTCAACCTTGGAGGGGGCCATTCTCCTTGGATCGAAGTTTCCATTCCATTTCTTTGTATACACCAAGTGGGATGCCATTCTCTAAATGATCCTACCTAGAACTTCATCATGTTGTTGCCTATTTTCAAATTAAGCCGCAAAGATTCCTTTAGGGAGGAAGGTGACTCCAGAGATCAAACATCCGTTCTCTCTTATCCATGATAACATCTATTTGTACTTATTTTTTAATTAGATAAAAGGGGTTAAACAAGGGTCCCTACCCTTACAAATCCAAAAGCCTTAACAATCCTTAGCATCAAATAAGAAAACAACTAGAAAAAGCAAAAACAAACCAAAATAGCTTATAGCTAGAGCTAGAAATAGAAAAGAGTAGACATGGCATCTATTCAGTGGTGGACCTAGCCAAATCCTTTAGACCAAAAGAAACTTCTCTTTCTTTTGAGAGCCTATGAAGCTTAGCACTTAGAAAGTATAAATATTCCACAAGGTCCACCTTTATGTCTTTTCCTTTTTTCCTTTTCTTTTTCTTTTATTTGTCCCTCCTCCAAGAAAATATTAAAGATACTAGCAATTAAATTTAGGCTTTTGTTGCTAAGTTTAATAATCTTCTTGATAGACATCTCCATCTCTTAGAATTTCATTTTCATACCCAACATATGCTTTTGAGGTCATCTCAATTCATTATGAGTTCTCAAAGTGGAAATCATCAAACTATAAATGCTCTTATCTAATGTCATGGAGATATTATTACATCGGATGTGGGAGAGTGACTGCATCCCCCTTTTACCAAGTGTCATACACCAACCGGTTTGAATATTTATGAATTTGAGGTCATGTATGGAATAAAACACCCATTTTTCCATTCAAATAATATGGGAGTAACAAATATAATTAAAGATGTTGGTTTGCATCACCATTATTAGTTTTTCTTGGATATAGCTTCATAATATTATGTGGTAATTTTCGGGGATTCTTCCAACATCTCCAACCTTCAACAAGGATCTAGAAATTGGCTAACTCATCATCAACAACATTACCTTCCCTATAAATATTAGTGTCTTTGAAGTTGTATGAGTTAGAAAATAAGAATTTTAGGTCCAAGATATAACATTCCAACTTCCATCTGGGGTCTATTTTTTCCATTTCAAAGATCTATTATGATTTTAAAACACCCTTCCACATGGACTTTCCCTAGACCAATGGTGACAACAAGGTGGAGGCCCTCGAAAACATCAATCACCTCAACTTCATTGTTATATTTGAGCCTAACGTTGCTAGCATAAGAAGTAATAGTTTCACCTAAACATCAATTTTTAGGACTCCCCTACCACTTGATAATCCCAAGTTTCTGTTTAAAACACTGTCAAAGTTGAGTTTCACCAAAATTTGTAACAAATGATTGAATTTTCTTTCTAACCCTTAGTTTGTTGATTGTTGATATCTACATTATTGATTTCTATATTTATCACCTGATAATACATAATTTTTCTTTATCTAGATCTGGGAGGGCTATTAGGATTATTTAAAACTCTCACTTCAACATTTTCCATAATTTATATATAGCTACTATTGAGGACCTCATTAAAATTTTGAGCTTTATCCCTAAACTTTCTATTGTACTTGTCTTTCAAAATTCTCAAGTAGTGGTCATTTTCTTGGTAGGTTTAAATGGGTTATAAGTGATTATTTTTATTGAATTTAAGTCCCTAAGTGTTTTTTATTATTGAAAAACAAGTTTTGAAGGGTCCCTAAAACCCTTTACAAAAAAAGAAGGAAGCTTGAGAGATATAACAATACGAAGCAACCCCAAAGACAAAAAGTGGACAAAACTGTTGTGTGGTCTCACAACAAACCCCATTTTTCTCCTTGGCAAAATGTGGACCCCTTTTTCTTGGCTACCTCTTTTCTTTCCATTACTTTTTCTTGCTTTGGTGTGCTATTTTTTTTGGAGGATTTGGTAAAATGCAAGTTTCACTTCAATCTACTTGGTCTTTGCTTAAGTCCTTGTTCTTTCCTAGATTTAGTATCGTGATCTTTTTATGAAGTTTTATTAATTTACTAGACCTGAAATCCCGGAGTTGCTGTGGTTGTGTCAAAGATGTTGTATCTTTAATTGGTCTCGATTCCCACCTGGTAAGTCATCACCTAGATGAAATATCACAGTGTTCACATTCTTTTCTTCATTGGCTAGCCCGATGGTTTCTTTTCCTTTTCTTTATCTAGAGGTCAGAAACTGAAGGTTTTGTTGCAAAATGTTTGAATCACTTTTGATCTTGCTTGAACTCGATTCTCAGTTCCTCTCTTTGCTCTCGGTTTTCATAAACTTGGAGGCAAGTGTCTCGGTTCCCAGAAATATTTCCAAGGTTCGGTACTAGAAGTTGTCAATCCCGATGATCATCAACGATCACGCATTCAAAAGGCCTTTGAGTCACACAAATCAAAGTGGCACAAGAGTTCCATGTAAGCTTTCTGCACCGTCTTCTTCTCTAGTGGTGGGTCTGCACATAATCCAAGGTGTTCATAATTTGAACCCTAATCCACCATGATTGTACCTTTATTCAAAGAAATTAATGCATTGTAAAAGTTAATTAATGAAGGTCGTGAACTATACACATGTACTTGGCACCACCTTGAGCATATAATTTCTTTTATAACACTCTACCTCGTGCCATATTGAAAATTTACAAAGGACATTGAATGAATGAGACTGATATTGTGGTGCACAAGGAAAGGTAAATGTCAAGAAACTAAGAACACAACTATCGAGGGTTTCAAAGTTGCATTCTAAAAAAAGGGATTTTTATCATCTAAGAAACCAGGTATGTCTCGAATAACAAAAAAATTGTTAATCATTTTATGCATGAAAGTCATGAGATAATGGTATTTCCCTTAATAATTGAAATGTTAATTATTCCGATGTAAATTTAACTAAATGGTGAATTGAAATTTTTTATGAATTGTTAAAGATGACTAGTTAAATTTAACCCTAACTCGCAGACAAGGCACATATCTAAAAAATGTAGACCGCACCGGTGAAAATGAATAATTCGGAAGCAAGGCCATAAAATAAATTCAAATATTGAGCTTCACAAGCTATACCAATTGGTGGGATAGCTAATGATACTCATACGGGATGGTTCTCTAATGTCAAATTCAGCACACGAGCCTAGCAAGAAAATTCCTCTCAATGTACAAAGAATGTTATAGTAAGTGAGTTACATTTAACAGGAGGTTTTCCACAAACAATGGAGGCCCCTGAACTAGTTATGGAATGTTTAAATTACTACAACCCAGACAAGAAAATTGTCGAGAAGGAGGGAAGAAACAATGTAGACCTCTTTGAGAAAGGAACTTTATATACATTTGGGATTCTCACATTTCCCCAGATGAAACGTATTGATGTAAAGATGAAGGCTAAAACTTACCTCAACATTGAAAAACAAAATAGAAGAATTATGAGTACCCAATGGTGTTAGGAGGAAATTACAAGACAAACTAAGCCAATTCTAAGATCTATGTGCAACCTAGATGTTTAAGATGTTATAACTATGTTAAGTAGGATAGCTGGACTGCGAGGTGCTAGTAAGTTTGAATTACATGTGGATGTTTGTAATCATAGTCAAATTAATGGAAGGCCCTATGTAAATTCATTGGGGAGGTTTTATCAGCGTCAGGTTACATGATCAAATAAAGGAATTTCGAAAGTCAAGATGTTTTTTTATGTCCTCATATGTGATCTATTCCGATGCCTTAAGGGAAAATAAGTAAGGGTTGAATAGAGTCAGTACCTTTGGTAGAGAAGCAAGAAATAGTATGATATATGCTCATTTACCTCAAATTACTATTCATGAATATAGGGAGCATTATTGGAGAGTCAATAATGTGTTTTCCTTGAATCTGGTAAGAATAATGGGAGGTGATAAAGCTAAAAGGGTGTCTTTGGAAGCACAAAGAAATATTAAATAAGTTGGAGGCTAGTACATTCAATTTCCAACTTTAACCTACATCAGGGTGGAAAGGTTTGAAGGATATCCCTTCATGTTCCCAAGTACACTACAGACAAACTGGTACTATTGGAATTGGTAAGACAGTTGAAGTCATCTGATGCTCTTTACAATGCGGTACATAAGAAAAGTTCTCTCAAATTTCCCATTGTAATGGGGTACTACAAATGCAATGCAATTAAAGCAGCTGATTTGTGTGAGGAGTTAAGGATGTACAAGCTAGAGTACTTCCCATGCCAAAGAATTAAGTATGACCTAGAAGGGAATATTGCCAAGGGGATAGCTGGTAAGCGTGCTCATGTTTATCACTTAGAATATTACTGGCTCAATTGTAATGATGAACATAAAGTAAGGCAATGATTGTATGAAAGGTTATCATTGTGATCAACGCAGATTCTTAAGATTCATGACATTCTAGATCAATTTATAGAAGATGATGGAGAAGAACTGAATCTGACTTATAATGAAACTAGGGTCTATGATGAACCTATTCTAGATCCAGATTATGAAAGTAGAGAAATAACATCCGTTGAGGAATTTTTTGAACTAGTTTTAATGCACAGTCAATGATGGATAGGATATTTTTGTAAAGCTTTGAGAAAAGTTGGGATAAGGCCCACATACTTGCTCAATTTAAAGAAGAAACAAACATAAGAAAATGAGCCTGAGCATGAGGAGCTTGCTAAGAAAAAGAGAAAAGTTGGTAGAGTAGCTACAACTGTGCATATTGAAGAGAAAACTCCTAATGTTTCAAGCGAAGGAGTTTCATTGATACCAGCTAGTCAACGTAAAGAAACTGGACCAGGTAAGGTCTAAATAACATTGAAGCCTAGAGTGGCATATTCTTCCATAGTAAAACCAAAGACTCAGCCTATGACTAATGAAGAGGCAGGAATGACAAAAAATACTCGTACACAAGGGCTATCGTGAGCTTCTCGTTAAGGAGTTGGAAACCATAATCACACTTCTCAGTCCACTCAAACCTCCTTCCTTTCTTTTGAAGAGATGTTATCAAGGCTACTATTTTAGAAATCCCTTGCACAAATTTTCTATAATATTCAACAATGCCCAATAAAAATTTTCACCTCTGTCACATTCAGAGGCACCAACCATTCTACAATTTCCTTTGTCTTCTCAAGATCCATAACAACTCCCTTAGATGAGATAATGTCTCCTAGGTAATGTACCCTATCCTGATAGAATGAGCACTTGGATAGCTTTCCAAAAAGACTCTTTTCCCTTGGACACTTTAAGACTATCCTCGATTGTGTTCTTCAATATACTTGGAGTAAGCCAAATGTCATCAATAAATTTTAGGATGCAATCATACAAAAATTCTCGAAACAAACTATTCATAATATTTATAAAGGTTACGGGTGTGTTAGTCAACCCAAATGGTACAACGGTGAACTTGTAATGTCCATACCGAGTTTGAAAAGTTGTATTTGGAATATCCTCTTCCTTTATTCTCAACTAATGGTAGCCAGACCTGAGATCTATTTTTGAGAAAAATATTGCTCCCTTCATCAAATTAAATAATTCGTCAATCCTCAGAGGAGGGTAGCGATTCTAGATGGTTGCCTTGTTCAACATTCGTTAATCAATACATAGATGCAAGTTTCCATCCCCATGGTGACACACTGGGCCTAATAATCCCCTTATGTAGCAACTCCTACAACTAGGATTTCAACTCATAAAGCTTTGTGGTGGTCATTTTGTACAAAGCCTTAGATTAGGGTTCAACTCCTGGCATTAAATCAATGGAGAAATCGAATTCCCACTTTTGAGGCATCTTGGTGAGATCTTTGGGAAATACGTTTTGAAATTCCCTAAGAATTGGATAGTCATCAAGGTATGGCTTCTCATTGTCAGGTTTACTGACATGCACAACATATATGACACAACCATTCCTATGAGATCTTTTGACTTGTATAGCTAAAATTTTCCTAAGCTCTAGGGGTCTTTGTATCTCATGTATCTTAGTTGGGTTCCCATTGTCATCTAGAAAAATCACCATCTTATCCTCATAATTTACAATAGCCTTGTGCTCATTCGACCAATTAATTCCAAAAATTACATTATAGGAACCTAATGGTGCAACATAAAGGTTAATTTGGGTCAACAAGTTGGGAAGTTTCAACTCATTGCAATAGAAACATGAACCTACTTCTCTCTTTGCTCGATTACCATAATAAATAGATTGTGAATTTTCCATATATCTAGGTTGAGTGGTGGTGTAGGGGCACCTACAAGCATGTTGCAGAATTCACTTTGGTAGTAGTCTGTCCTAAGGGAATTTAGGTGAATCTTGGATTTTTTAGGTGCTTTATCATAGTATGTATTTAAAATAAGGTCTAAGTATACCATTCTTTTATGTATTTAGGGATTTGTGAGTTTGGTGGTCAAATGTGCAAAAATGCACTCTTGCTTCAAAATTGTCAATTTTGCCATGTAATCTTTGAAGGAAAATTATTCAAATTATAAATGGAAGTGCAAGATAAGAGTCTAGAAGTTTTAGTAGGGATGAAATAAAGGTGTTTGAGTGGTCGTAGGTCTCTTCGAAAAAAAAGTTGCATAATAATGCTTATTTAGCAAAAATTGTCAATGCTAGCAATTTTTAAGACAAATGAAGGTCTTGGTAGTTAAAGGGTGGTTATAGGCATTGGGGGAAGGTTGTTTTGATTTGAAAATGTATAAATAAATTTGAAAGGAATGAAGATATATTGATGGTTATATTATGGTGAACATTCTTTGAATAAAGCAACATTTTCTCTGTTAATTCTCTGATTCTCTTGTATTATTTCTAAACTTTTGTGTTTTCCTTGCACTGTACATGCTGTACTTGGGGTGAATTCTCTAAGTTGTTTTATGTCCTATTAGAATGAAACTAAACTTATTTTGAAAATGATTCTATGTTAGAATCCAAGATCACCTGCATGCAAGATGGATACCTATCATATGCAAAAGATATGAAGAACCAAAGAAGATGTTTTGTAAACCTTACAGTAAAAATGCATTAAGAGAATCAATTATTACAAAGAGATCAATCCTTATGAAGGAGATCAAGAAACCCTAAAAGAGAAAACCTAAATGAAACCCTAGTGTGCACACTTAATAATTAATAATTAATTAATTATTAATGTGCCTAAGTTTAGCTTAAGTAATAAAGAGGAATAAGTGACTTAATTAATTAATCAATATGATATAATTAATTAAGCATAATAGCTTATTACTCTAACACCCCTTAAGATGAACTTAGGAAGAAGCTAAAACACTAGAATAAGATGCATGAAAGCAAAGATGGGTCCTGACAACTAGGCCTGATCAGGTACCCATTTACAAATGCAAGAATGAGTAAGAGAAGAAAAAACCCAGTGGGACAAAACCCCCCTTACAATGAGATGTCATGCTCCAAAGAAGCACTGGAAGAACTCTGTAGAGTAACACTGGAACCTGATACTGGCAAGCAAGGAAATATTCTTTTGTTTACTACTGAAACTGGATGAGAGTCACTGATTGACTCAAGGAATCATGATAAAGCAACAGTAGACCCGATGCCACGGAACACTCGAAAACTCCAAACTGGAATAACTCAGGAATCTATGAAGCAGCAAACAGATATTGAAAGATGTATTACTGAAAATGAAGTGCAAAGATGCAAGATGAACCCTCCCAACTGCCAAAACATCCAAGTAATCGCCAAACAACCCATCGGGCCAAATCTGGACTAAGTGATCAACCTAGGATAGATATAGAAAAAGTGCATGGACAGCAACATGGAGCTCCTTAATACCTTTCCAATGCTTCAAACGAGGCGAAAAATGTAGATCGTGGCAAAAAGTTATGAGCTCTGAAGCATAAAAAGTACATCTAACTTCAAACAGCAATAAATGCAGTAAAATAGAAAAATAATGTAAAATAAACCCACCAAATGAAAGTGCTCAAAACCAGCTTTCCGACGATATCTCATTTGCTGGATTTCGATACCGTATGCCCAAGTTATGACCAAAAGAAAAAAACTGCTCTTTTAGGGCACATTAGGGCTAGGAGGGGGCAAAAGAGCGCTGTACGGACGCTAACGTCATGTTGACGTTAGCACTTCACGAGCTTAAAATTGATGGCCGTCTGGCCGTCGCCGCAAAAAATCGGCCCCCCTAAAAAAAAATGACATTGCCGGTATATTCTCTGATGTGGTTAGAATATTTGCTGGAACCCTGCCGGAATATACCCTGTACCATTCCGGGAATATGCTTTCTGACAGATCAGAATATTCTGATCCCGACTGTCAGTGAATGGAGAGCCCCCGGTCCTCCATGTGATCAGGGGTGCTAGCTGAGGAGCCCATGTGGGCGGACTGGCCGGCGTCCAGGGGGTGGCACCGCTGGCCTGAGCAGCAGCTTGGTGGCCGCCCGGTGGTGGTGCCCTTTTGAACTGGAAGCACTGGCGGTGGGTGCAGAAAACAAGGTTTTTTAAATTTTTGTTTAAAAAACTTGCCTCGGGATGCGTGCTGGGAGGCCGTATGACCCCCCAAACAATTTTTTTTTGCCTCTCGGATCAATTGCACCAAAATGGATGATTTGACAGGCGTTTCTAGGGTTTTGGGATGCTGCAAACACAATGGCGACGTTCATTTGAGCCCATAGTGTCCCGAAAAACTGGCTACCCCCAGATCTTGCAGAAAAGATGCCTGTGGAAACCCTTGCACTTGAAACTCACTGAAAGGCCATATCTTTAGATCACAAACAAGCAGCTACAGGTCTGGAGCTCTGATACCATGTTAGAATCCAAGATCACCTGCATGCAAGATGGATACCTGTCACATGGAAAAGATATGAAGAACCAAAGAAGATGTTTTGTAAACCTTACAATAAAAATGCATTAAGAGAATCAATTATTACAAAGAGATCAATCCTTATGAAGGAGATCAAGAAACCCTAAAAGGGAAAACCTAAATGAAACCCTAGTGTGCACACTTAATAATTAATAATTAATTAATTATTAATGTGCCTAAGTTTAGCTTAAGTAATAAAGAGGAATAAGTGACTTAATTAATTAATCAATATGATATAATTAATTAAGCATAATAACTTATTACTCTAACATTCTGAAGGCCTAGCAATCAATTTGGAGAGAGTTCTCATTCATTTTCAGTAGTCTTTTTGTGTAAGGAAGTGAGGGCACTGTTTGAAGTTCCATTATGTCTTAAGCCATTCCCACTTACTGTCTGGGTCTATCACTCAGTGGGATAGTATGATATTAGGTTAGAATGTGTTTCCTTATATTATTGAGTGGAAATGAGGTGAGTTTCAGGATGTGGGATGTCACCATAGGGTGCAATGGTGTATTTTCCATGTAAGCATTAGTGGGGCAGTGATGAGTCTTGATGAATTGTTGATAGTTTTGTCTTGGTAATAGTGTGAAATGTCTATATAGACCCTAATAAAGTGGTTTGATGCTTTGGTTAGGCTTGGAGATCCTTGGAAATGTGAATTCGAAGAAACTGTAGGTTTTCACATGAAAAAGGAGGGTTTGGTGAAACTACAGTCCAAAGGTTGGTTGTATGAGATTTGAAGGGTGAATTGGTGGTTTTGCATCACATTATAAGTCAGTCCAAGTTAAATTTGTAAAAAAAAGAGATTTGAAGGTGCTTTGTTTTTAAAACAGGGCTAATCCTAGTAGCCTTTTAATAGAGCAGTCTATTGAAACTTGGTGTTGGGCCTAATGCACCTTGTAAAATTTGATTGGAATATTGTGTTTAAGTCTATGAGGATGCCAAATTGATGTTTGATTGGCCATAGAATGACCTTCTCTAAAAGATGTCTCAATTTTTTGTGTTTTGAAGGCTAGTAGCCTCTATCGTGTCTTAAGAGCAGGTTGGGTGATTGCGAGTTCAAGAGTTGATGATTTTTTGAAATCTAATCAATTTTGAGTCTATTGTAAGTCTCTCCACCTTGATCTACATTAAAGTGGTATTAGAGCTTTAGGGAAAGGATCCCTTGTTGGAATTTTGTTTGGTTTTGTAGGCTTGAAGAAGGTTGATTGGTGAAGATGCCTCCAAAGGAAAAGACCACAACAAAGGAGATGAATGATTTGAGGAACCAACACATCAAATAGATCAGAGAACTGAAGGAGAGATTGACAGCCTTAGAAACCAAAAAAAGAAGAGAAGCAGTTGAGAGCAGTGAGTTAGAAGAAGATGATAAATATTTTGAGGATGTTGAAGAAGAGCTTGATCCAGAAGACCAAAGGATGGCCAAGTTGATAAAGATTGCAAAAGGTGACAAATACAAGGTAAAAATTGATGTACAAAAGTTTGGTGGTAATTTGAATGAAAAGGAATTGTTAGATTGGATAGCTTGCTTGGATAACTATTTTTAATGTGAAGAGATTCCTGAGGAATAGAGAGTGAAGATTACCAAAACAAAACTTAAGGGACATGCACTTGTTTGGTGGGATTATCTACAATCAGAGAGGAGGAAACAAGGCAAGTCTAAGATTATGGATTGGGACAAGATGGTGGCTAAGTTAAAAGGTAAGTTTCTTCCTTCAGATTATCAAGTTCAAATGTTTAAGAAATTGGAAAATTTTGAGACAAAAGGAAATGGATGTAAAGGCATTGACGAATTTTATAGATTGAGTAAGAGGTCTAACCACAATGGAAATGAAGATGAGAAAATTTCCAGGTACTTGGGTGGCTTAAGGATGAATATACATGATGAGTTGGCTTTGACTAATCCTAGAAATGTAGAAGAATGTTATAAAATGGCACTGAAGGCTAAAGAGAAGGTAAGGAGGAGACAAGAGAAAGCAACAAGAGGAAGAGGTAGCACTTCTAGGGGTAGAGGTACAACTTCAACATCAAGGTAGACCAAGGAAGACTTTGAATATGCTGATAGAAACAAAGAGCAAGCATCTGAAGCAAGAGGAGGATGGAGAGGTGGAAGGACAAACTTCAGATAAAAGAGGGATTTCAATGAGTTTTCAGGTAGATGTTATAAGTGCAATGAATTTGGACACCCATCTTTAAAGTGTCCTCAAAACCAAGGTTCATCTTCAAGTGGTGATAGAAGGAGTGAGAGGAGAACTCAATTGATCCAAGAGGAAGAATGTGAAAGTTCAAGTAGATCTGCAGATCTAGAGGTGGGAGAAGCACTCATGATGAGAAGGACTTTGTTGCAAGCACCAAAAGAGGAATATTTGAGCCAAAGAAGGAGTCTCTTTAGAACCTCATGCAAATGCAAAGGTAAAGTGTGTCAAGTTGTTATTGATTCAGGTTCTCAAGATAATATGGTATCTAGGGAGATGGCAGACATATTAAATCTAGAAAAGATACCTCATGTAGCACCCTAAAAAGTTTCTTGGGTGAATGATAGTCAAACCTTAGTGGTGAATGAGCAAGCCTATGTGGATTTCCAGATTGGGGAGTACAAGGATAGGGTCTTATGTGATATATTTCCAATGGATTGTTGCCATTTTCTCTTGGGGAGACCATGGCAATTTGATAGAAGGTCCATGTATGATGGTTGGGAAAACACTTATACAATTTGGAAGGATGATAAGAGTTTTAGACTAACTCCTTTGTAGGGTAAAGCAAAATACAAAGATAAAACCAAGGTTGTGATTTTTGGAAAGAAGGAACTTATAAATGCTATGAAGGAGCATAGACATTATGATGTTATTACCTATCCTAAGACTAAAAATGTAGGGGTAGCAGATATGGTTGCAAAAATAGGGGTAAAATGTGATTTTCTAGGGAGTAAACAAGAAGGTGTGATGTTTGGGATCATTGTATTTCCTTTGGTAAGCCATAAAGGTGAAGGTAAAAATGAAAAGGTTGTCAAATTAGGGGTACAAAGGTTTGACAGAGGCAAGGGACTGGTGACAGAGGTGCAAGGACAGTGTGGACATATTGCACAATAGGGTAGACATAAACAAAGAGATGATACTAGGTTGAGGGATGTTCATGGTAATGGTTTTGCTGACCATTTTTTATGTGTAGTTACAAGTGATAGAAAAAAAGAAAATTCTGAACCAAGAATGGCAAAAGGGTAGTTACAGGTGATAGAAAAAAAGAAAATTCTGAACCAAGAATGAAATAAAGGTGTTTGAGTGGTCATAGGTGTCTTGGAAAAAAAAGTTGCATAATAATGCTTATTTAGCAAAAATTGTCAATGTTAGCAATTTTTAAGACAAATGAAGGTCTTGGTAGTTAAAGAAATGGTTATAGGCATTGGGGGAAGGTTGTTTTGATTTGAAAAATGTATAAAGACTTTTGAAATGGATGAATATCTATTGATAGTTCAGTTGTGGTGAACATTCTTTGAATAAAGCAACACTTTCTCTATTAATTCTATGATTCTCTTGTATTATTTTTGAACTTATGTGTTTTCCTTGCATTGTATAGGCCGTAATTGGGGTGAATGCTCTGAGTTTTTTTGTGTCTCGTTAGAATGGAACTGATAGGGTAGGGTTGGATGGAACACTCACTGTTCCATGCTCTGGGTCTCACCTTTGGCAAACCCCTTTGGTGTCACTCTCCACCTTCTTAAACTATAGGCCCTAATGCTTTTTAGGCACCCTTGGTCCTTCTGGCCAACCCTACTATCATCTACATTTCCCTAACCAAGCCAAACTTGGTGCTTTCTCTACCATTCTCTCCTTAGCCCTTAATCTTCCTAAAGGCTAGCTAAACCTCCAACCTTCACTAACTCAATGTAGGGGTGTGTGATGTCTCCCATGGCTTCAAATCCATCCCTCTAGGGTTCTTGATCCACCACCAATCACCAATTCTCCATCGCTCTCACCAAACCCTATTCTAGGGTTTAAAAAGGGCTACCAACCTTGAGCCCCAATTAGGCCTCCTAACATGAGAAAATAGGCTTAAAATCCTATCTTTCTAAAGAACATCACAAACTTCCTTTTGAGACCCTAGTTCATTTTCCTACCTCTCCAAGATTTTTGAGATTATAGGCCTTCACTATCCGTACATAGGTGTAACCCTAATTTTTGTAAGAATTAGGGCTTTTTAGGCCATTTTCTGACCACATAGTGATCTATCTGCTTCTTTCCACCACTAAATGGACTGGTGAAGCCTCTTCCTTCCTGTCAAACCTTTGTAAGGCCTCCTGCATTCACCACACACCTTGGGTTGCCAGGGAATTGACTCCCCTACAACATTAGTGCTTCTTTTCCTTTGTCTTTCCTAACCGGGCACTGTCAAGCTCGCCTAGGAAAAGACATTCACCATGCTTCCTTGACACCTACAAACTCCTAAACCTAAAATTTTTATAGGCATGGAGCTTAGCCTCATTCCCCACATACTATACATCAAGTATAGTGGAAAATAGAGGTCTAAGACTCCATGATTAATAGCCTACTGGACTGATCAACAATGGAAAGAAACAAAGCTAACCGAGAACAAAGCAAGAAAATGATAAAAGAACCTAACTAATGACCACACAAAGCTTGAAGAAAATTTTTTACACGTGCCACACAGTGCTCAGTGCCTGGAACCCTCCATTAACACTCTAAAAGAACTAAAAACCAGAAAATTACAAAAACTTCATTATTTTTTTCCATATGAATTGCAAACTCCAATGATACCAAACTTATCCAACCTCACTTCCAGTTCAAGGTCCACCTTTTAAAGGTTCATAAGTGGTTGCATCTCCCCTTGGTCGGACATAACCACCACATTAGGCCAAAATTGCACAAATGCAACATTTTGGGCTTTATTTCCAAATCCTAGTGATTCCTAATGGAAACAAGTTGTGAAACTCATCCAATCTACCTTGAACTACTGATCAACCTTCCTTCTAACATATTCTAACACTCTAACTCAAAACTAAATGGTCAACATGACCTTAAAGCATTAAAACACAAAATTTCATCCTAGGCTCACAAATTTTCCTAGTGCAACCTCATGCTTCCTAGGTGCTCCTGCACCAGGAACTAAAATTCTTTTGAAAAATATTCTAAAGGCCTAGCAATCAATTTGGAGAGAGTTCTCATTCATTTTCTATAGTCTGTTTGTGTAAGGCAGTGAGGGCACCATTTGAAGTTCCATTATGTCTTAAGCCATTCCCACTTACTTTTTGGGTCTGTCACTCAGTGGGATGGAATGATATTAGGTTATAATGTGTTTCCTTACATTCTTGAGTGGAAATGAGGTGAGTTGTAGGATGTGGGATGTCACCATAGGGTGCAATGGTGTATTTTCCATGTAAGGATTGGTGGGACAATGATGAGTCTTGATGAATTGTTGATAGTATTGTCTTGGTAATAGTGTGAAATTTCTATACAGACTCTAATAAAGTGGTTTTATGCTTTGATTAGTCTTGGAGAGCCTTGGAAATGTGAATTCAAAGAAACCCTAGGTTTTTACATGAAAATGGAGGGTTTGGCGAAACTACACTCTAGAGGTTAGTTGTCTGAGTTTTGAAGGGTGAATCGGTGGTTTTGCATCACATTATAACTCTGTCCAAGTTAAATTTGTAAATAAAAAGAATTTGAAGGTGCTTTGTTTGTAAAACAGGGCTAATCCTAGTAGCCTTTTAACAAAGCAGTCTATTGAAACTTGGTGTTGGGCCTAATGCACCTTGTAAGATTTTATTGGAATATTGTGTCTAATTCTGTGAGGATGCCAAATTGATGTTTGATTGGCCATAGAATGTACTCTAAAATATGTATCAATTTGTTGTGTTTTGAATGCTAGTAGCCTCTACTATGTCTTAAGAGCAAGTTGGGTGATTGTGAGTTCAAGAGTTGATGATTTGTTGAAATCTGATCAAATTTGAGTCTATTGTAAGTTTCTCCACCTTGATTTGCATCAAATAGGTAGCTTAGAGATCATTCTAGGGTCTATGAATCACTCAGTAGCTCCAATATCTCTTAGAATAGAAATGGTTTAGCCATAGAGCTTACCTGTCAATTATATCAAAAAAGCCTGGTACTCTGCTTTCTTGTTATCCACCATTGCATAAATATTATGTTGCAGGGTATGCTACTAGTTTCCTTCCTTCCATGACCTTGAATTCTAAGGGTAGTTAGATGCATAATGGTCTCTGACACAAGTGTAACATCCGCCATGCAATCCTTTTTGAATTCTAGACTTATCTTCTTTTGAGTTCCCCTGAGTGTTGTTGTAGGCATCATTGCCCTTGTTGGACCTTATATTCCCCCCACCTTGGTTTCCTTCTTCCTTTTCCTGAGGTTCACCTTCCCTTTTGAAATTTCTAAAATCGGGCAGACCATATCACCCATATTTCTATCACCCTTCTAAAACCTTTTATTTCTAGGCCTAGGCTTGGAGTTTGATCCCTTGCAAAGATTTGACAACTGCTGTAACTTTTTCTCTTGCTTAAAGTCCTTCTCAAACTATTTTTCCATTGTAGAAGGATTATGAAAGTCCACTTTAGATCCAATGTGGGGTCTTAATCCCAATATAAAATTTTGAATTCAGATTGCTCATCGGATTGGTACTATGACACATGAGCAAGTTGGTAAACTTCTCCTAGTACTGAACTACTGTCAAGCCACCCTAGGCCAGATTATGAAATTAAGTCATTTTATTGTCAAAGAAAACATGTGGTAGCCACCTCTTCCTAAAATATTGGAGGAAAAAATCCAATGTGATCTCTTCTTGTGAAAGTCTCCCTTCTGCCTTCTCATTGTCCCACCAAGTAGCTGCCTCTCTAAACAATTGATATGCAACCCAAGCAACCTTGGTCTAACTAGACAGGCTGCAAAGCCCAAGGTATTTTTCCATCTCATTGATCTAGGCCTCAACCCCATCTCTGAAGGCCTTTCCATCGAACTTTAGTGGTGCTACCTTCCTAATTTATTTTCCCAATTCTTCCTCATTTTTACCTCAATTGGGATTCCCTTCTCATTGGTTGGGTACCTCATTCTTGAGATTCTAATCTTCCTACACACCTTGGACTTCTTGTTCAAAATGGTCCATTCATAATTCTTACTCGTTCGGGAGTTTCAGGATCTAGTCTAGCCTCTTTCTTGGCCGATTGCCGTGCCTTCTACCATTTGCATCTTGTCTAGTGGTCACCATAGTTACTCACACTTGACTTGGATCACAGTTACGTTTAGCATTCAAGAAAAATATTTTATTCTTATATGCTATTGCATCTATGAAATACAATGCACACAAACTAAAAGCTAATAAAGAAAAGAAAACATACACATTCTTTCTCATCAAGACAAGACTTCAAGCTTCATGTCTTTGATCAACAAAAGACTTTATTTTTCCTTTTTCTGCTCTAAGTAGTTCCCTCATTATTGGAAAGAGGACATTCCTCAGGATGCTCATTTGAATCTACATATTCCCTCTTGGGTGATGCAGGATGTGCATGTAGGAACTCCTCCTCCTTAGTCAAAAGATGTGCATTAGGTCCACATCCTAATGGGTAATCTCTAAATGTGGATGGTTTCTTAGTCTTAGGAGTATGTTTGGTCTCCTCTATATTGTTTCCTCTCTCCAACTTGAGACATGTGCTAGAGTTTCTTCATCAAGAATCCCGGTTTGGTCTTCGGGTTTGGGATTCTCCTCAATAACAATTTTTTTTTTCATAGCCCTATTGGTTTCCCCCTTCTTTCTTCTCAACTTGGACCTTCCCATTTCTTGCAACCAATTTAGATTTGGTCATTCTCTAGGTATCTCAAATCTAGTTAAGGGTCTACTATTCCCTAGTTCATTCATCATGGGCTCATATTCCTAGAGTTGAGCTTTGATCTCTGATACCAAATGTAACATGCTCAACTAGATTTACTTCAGAAAAAAATAATATTGGCATTATGAATATCAAATTTATGAAACAAAGTCCTTAGCTAATTCCATCTAGTAATTTTATGTTCATAAAACATAAATAAATCTAAAATATAAGTATTCATTTCTAAATGTCAATAGTCACATACAAGTTTGACTTGGCATTCAACACCTCAAATTCAATTCTCATAGTCTTCTTTTTGTTACACAATTTCATTCTTTTACATCAATGATACAAATACATAATAGAATGATGATATGATTCCTTTATGACAACTTTCCTCCAGTGGTGGACGAGAACATGATTGAGGTTCTTTTCCACCCAACCATGAAGCAATACTTCCCCAAAATTACCCAATCAATCAAAGAATACTCGACCCTACATGGAACACTTAGCAAGAGATACAATTTGCAAGGTGGAATCTATGTGTGCCTAAATTTATGAATTTCTATTTACTATTAGAATATGCAAGTTCCATGCTAGGTTAATAAATCGACAAAGAGAGAATAAATAATAACACTTTGTTTTGTATATGTATGTATAAAAAAATATTGCAAAGCTTGGCCAAGCTCATTGTTGCATAAAATGCAACTCTAGTTAGATATGGAAAAGGAAATCTACACTCTCTGGCACCCATTCCTGGAAGGAAATCTTATCATATCAAAGGGGTATGCCTTTTAGACCATCTATAAGCATCATAATCTAGTGTGCTACAGTCTACCAATGAATTCATGTATCATTCCATTTCATTGTTTGACCACAATGAAAACATAAAAAAAAGTATAATTGTTCATTTATTCACCATACACTTCTCTTTCTACACATGCAAATATGTATTGTTCTATTTCTATAGTTCATTCCTTTGGAAACAAGTATAAAAATATATATTCAAAGATTAACGAAGATGAATAAGAAGGTATACAACATGTATGTGCATGTGCATCAATGAAGCATTTATGCACATGCACATATATGCATATAGTGAACATAGTTGGAAATAACATACATATACATTATGAATATAAAAATTTAAATCTTCCTCATAATAAGAAATCCACATTAAGAAAAGATACCATCAACTTGTTTAGATTCTCCATTTAGTATTTTAAATGGCATTTAATCTCTAATGAAATTTCAAGGGAAAACTGTTTATTCCAAAGAAATTTGTCTAACATAATTGATCTAAAATATTCACAATGATCATTACCAAAGAAATACAATTTCATTTAGAAAAGAAGAATGTCTTCAATAAATTCAAATCAGATTCTAAGATGTCTTTTTCTGGTCAACTGTCTATCTGTTGTTCAATTTGCAACTTGCCATTATATTATTTTCTTAAAAGAACATCATTATAAAGAAAACAAACATATATGCTATGTCCATTAAGAAGGGTTTTCACAAAAAAGGGGTGATTGATAGACATGATATCATGCTACTATTTTCTCTATGGGCTCAACATTATATACGATGGAAATAGAGCCTTAGTTGTGATTTCAAATAAATGATAGAAACCCACAAGAACACATAAAAGAACAAAGAAATCTCTCACCAACCATGGATTTGGCACTAGAAATGATCGATAGTGATAATAAGTATATGTGTGTATATATATATTTGGGTACATCTATATATACATATACATATATACACATACACCAACATTCACATGAGGAAGCATTGGGTTCTATAACCTTGTGGCCTTAGAAGGCTGTTTATTCCTTCAAATAGTTTATTAACATTTAACATGCATCGATCGATGTTATGATTATTTGAGAGAGAAGGCTTTCACTGAGTGATAACATGACTCAACCAAGGAATCCATAGAATATTAACTAAGACCTTCACATTTTATCATTCAGAGTGTATGATGAATTCCTATGACAAAAGATAGCGACGAGATTACTTAGCCATATATTTTATGTGCTCATTAGGCTATTATCAATTATATGAACCCCTTAGCCATTATTAGCGATATGAATTCACTCGACTATTTGGCTAAGTGCCCACATGGTGACATTGATACAATAAAACAGATACCATAAGGTGTCATGCTACAATGCAATAATTCATAGAGGTTGTTAAAAGAATATGTAAATACTGGCTGGGCCAAATGGCCTCAACCTTTTGAAAATAAAAAGTGGGTAGAACCCATCATGGAAATCTAGCTAATACCCATGCATGCAAGCTTGACATATCACAAGCTAGCCATGGTGGCTTCAACCCCCAACTTCTATATGATTCAACCCAAGTCTATTATCAGAGGAAACACACAAATGCAAGCTCATACTAGAAATGCTTAACATAGCCTCAAAACAACGAAATGAAGAAATTTTTATTCGATTCAAGAAAGTATCATAGAGGGGATTCATATTACCTCACATTTCTACAACATCAAAGATTTTTTAGTTGTGTTTTTGGAAATAATCATTCAATCCCTCTAATTTTTCTCTTTTTTAAATCCTCCTAGATCTTCCCTTTCTTTTTCCTCTCTAAATCTCTTCTTAATTTCTCCCTTTTCATTTTTGATATTTTTTACTAATTTTAGGAGATAGTGGTCTTGAATTCTCGTCTCCATATCCCTTACCTAGCTGCCCACTTCTTCCTCTTTTTGAGTGTTGACTAAAGCTTTTTTTCATGAGAGGGGTCGACTCCTATCCCATTAATGATGGGAGTTACAAATTTTTATCCCACGATTTCATTATTTTCCATGAAAAGTAAAATTTAGACCCGAGGGAAAACATTCATATATATATATATATATGTATGTATATATATTTATATACTCATATGTATGTACGTATATACATACAATTTATCCTCATAAGATTATATACATATATACATATATTCAAAATGTATTTTTTAAAACTTATATGTTTATTTTATCCATTTCATTTCCTTGTTTCAAAATATATTTCAAATTCATCCAAAAGAACAAACAATGCAATTTATTTTCATAAGATAATTGTATTTGATAGGTTGAGTTTCTTTTTTTTTTCAATTTCATTGAATATCAAATTTGAAATAGAAAGGATAAGACAAGAAATCATAAATTCTTTCTTTCCACTAATTATAGTTCTCAAATGAATTTAAATGAAATATATCAAATTTTCAAACATATGCAAATATCATGATCTACTATGGTGTGTGAGATTGCAAATTCCATTCTTGCTTACTAAAGTCATCCGGCTAAGTGTGCCTACCTCAATCAAGTTCTTGTCCTTCAACCTACTCCTGCACACACTTTCTTACACTTTCCCACTTATCAGTAACCTTTAACTGATAATCTTACGAAATAATTTCTTTAAATAAAAAAATTACATAATATCCATTTTCAATTCCGTCATTGCATTTTAACAAATCCATAAATTCAAATGATAAATTCCATTTTTTAGATATTTCAATTTTCTCAATATTTTTACAAGCAAGCAATGAAATTGATATATGACATTCTCTTTCCATCCTATTCAATTTTTTTTTAGTTGAGTTTCATTTCTAACTTCTTTTAACTGATTATTTTCTTGTTTGGCCATGGATGTTAACAATTAGGTATTGCACTAACCCTTTTATGCATCCCATGGTGTTTATGATAAGCTCACTTTGATTAGTCACATATTTTAAAGGAACTCTTTTGAAGATCTTCCCTTTCTATTTACCATCCCCTAGATGCCAAACCCCCTCTCACGAGATTAAGATCTAGTGCATCTACCATAATTGTTATTTTTTATCTTTCTTATAATACATTTCTTAACTTATTTGTTTATTTTGAAAGTTTATTTGGTGCTTTGATTTCCTCTATATTTCCTGACTAGGTTCTTGACAACATAACCAATGTTAGCAACAAAAGTGGGACATAAACTAGAATTGTGAGCCATAGGAGTTCTTAGGAGTTATATTTATACCCCAATGATAACATAATAGAATAATCATATTGATGCCATTGGGATTTGTATGTTGCTAAGTGCTTGACTCAACAATCTAGTGAAACATGGAAAAAATCTAGGGCCTATGGGTTTCCCATGGCTTGGATTGAATCTCTAAAGAGGGTTGGTTCCCTTTGGTACTCGCTTGTTTAAAGATGATGGACCATTTCACGTGTCCAACTTGTATGATTTAAATGTGCAGTTGTTTGGTGATCTCAAATAGATATGAGGACAACCTCCTTTTGCATGTTCTTGTCATTTTCTAACCCAACAACTAGTTGTTCACATCGTTCATTACCTCTTACCAACTTTTTCACTTTGATTTCCATGTCATATTCCATTACTTTGGTTATCCAACCACCTCTCTTGTAATTTTGTTGCAAGTATGAGCAAATTTGGTGGTGTTGTCATTAATGTTGTCATTGATGTCAACACAGTTCAACTTGTTGTAGTTTATGCATGTGTAGTTGAGATACTGTTGAGATGTTGTGAGTACATTGAGCTATCTTTATGATGTTGTAGATGTGCTGAATTGCTGAGTTTCCAAGTTCTTTTGAGAAAATTAATAAAGAAAGAAGTCAAAATTGTGTAAGTGTTCAAAATGTGCTCCGATATGTGCTCCACATTTCTCATGTGTTTGTTAAACAGACATAGGAAAACTAAGAGGGGGGATGAATTAGTTGTCACACAAATTAAAATTTAGAACTTTATCACTTATCAAATATTCAACCACACTTCTATTATTGAATATGAGCATGAAACATAAATAAAAGAAAGTAAATCAACACAGTGAACACCATATTTTTACATAGAAAACCCAATAAGGAAAAAACCATGGTGAGGGTTAACTCACACTATATAGTACATTCAAAAGAGGCTCACTAGCAAAATAAGGACTCACTATCCAAGCACAAAGGATCATTGCCTACAAAAAGGACTCATTGTCCAACAAGGAGGCTCACTTCCTACACAAGATTATACCAAATATAATAAGGCTTTACAAACCAAAAATGAACTAGAAAGATGCACCTATTATGTGCTGATATAGTTCTAGAGATGCTCACAACTATTGCCCTTTTGATCACACCTTCACATTCATTACTCACTCACTATTTCTTCTGTCTCTTTTCTATTATCTACACTAACTTACTGCACTTCCACACACACTTAGAATTGTTTTCCATATATATATATATATATATATATCTGATCTCCATCACAAGCACCAATTAGGTTAGCCTAATTAGATGCAATTCATTTATAAAAGATATCAACTATTGTCCCCACAAAATATTTTCAAAATATAGTTTAACTGTTAGCACATTACATTATGTCGGCTCAGATCAAAAATTAGATTGCACATAAGTTTTCATATCATATCAAAATTATCTTAACAAGTTGGCCAGGAATAATCTTCAATGCAATCAACAAAAAATGTCACTTCATTATACGAGCACAAAAACATGAAATAACCTGATCATGCATGCCTTTATCATTTATTATTAGTTTCCAAAAACAACAACCAGAAATTGTCAACTATGGAGAAATGTGGACTAGAATATTAGAGAGGCACCAAAAGTCCCAGATCAACCACCAGAGAAGATAAGTCAGTTATACACACTAGTTTAGAGTACCAGACCAAACTACCAACATGGTGACATCAATGAAAACATATAGATAACTTAATCATTTTTCCAACAGTATTGATCCTATGCTTGTGTAGATCTGAAGAGTTTTTTTTGATGATCTAATGGTGATATCTAGTGATTTTTAGCTTCTTTTTTGATGAAGTGTGAAAGTTGTGTTCACCAGTGTGTGAACCATTCTAGCAGAGTTAGCTTTTGTGACTAGGAGAAAGGTATCTACTCTGTAGTCCTCCACTATTCTATTTTAGATCTTGCAATTCTGGAATATGTTGTGTAATGGTGTTCTCTTGGTTCTGGAAAAGATGCGTGTGGTTTGGTAATCCAAAAATCAAGTTTCAGAGCTACTGTATGTGTTTGCATAGTCCAAATGGACTGATGGAAGGTGTTTGGTGTTCAAAGATTTTTGTACTTGCTATGGATGTATCTGAAGGAACTTGAGATGTGTTCTCATGCATAATGAAGTATTTTTCATTGTCTGCATGCTATCTTCTTATTGGGAAGTGTGTACATCAATGTTCATTTGTGTTTTCATTAGGTTTGTCCAACTTGGTTTTTACACTTCATTTGAAGAATTAAATCTAATTAAGGAAGCATGTGGTTGATCCAAGATATTATTTTTGGCCTTGATTAAGTATTTTTATTGGTCCACTCTCATTCCTTTCCACCATGGGAATGTTGAGTTTCCAACCTAATTTGAATTTATGAAATGAGGCGTATGTGGCCAACCTTGGAGAAAGTTTCTAAGGTTGAATATGGTATAAAAGCAAGTTGAATTGTGAAGAATTGGATATGATGCAAAGTGACAAAGTAAGCCACAAAATAAAAGAGTAGAAGTGTGGGAAAATGAGTTGAGGTAGTAGTACTTCATTGTGTTAGACTCTTGAAGGTAGTGAGCTAAAGGTTTCTACAATATTTTGATCAAGGCTATGGATGTGTGTTAATTGTTGTGGTGGATCTTTTTTTTTCTTTTGTATTAGTAGGTAGTGAGCCTCCCTGTTAGATAGTGAGTCCTTTCTGTAGGTAGTGATCCTTTGTATCTAGATAGTGAGTCCTCTTTTGGGTAGTGATCCTTAGCAATCCATTTTGCTATCTCTTTTTATTGTGAGTTAATCCTCACTGTGGTTTTTCCCTCATTGGGTTTTCCACATAAAATATGGTGTTCATTGTGTTGATTTTACTTTTTGTTGTCTACATTTCATGTTCATACCTAATAATAGAATAGTGTGGTTGTGAAGCTAATAAGTATTTAAAGTTTTGAATTTGAATTTGGTGACAACTGATTCATCCCCCCCTCTCAGTTGTCCTACACCTTTTAACAATTGGTATCAGAGCTTTGGTTCCTTGGTGTAGAGCTTAACCGCTTAAGGAAGATCCAATGGCACATAAGTTGGTGATCCCTATGTTAGATGGATTTGATTACAGTGACTAGAAAGTGTAGATGAGAAGATATATTATCTCTCTTGGTTATAAGACCTGGAAGGTTGTTGAGATGAAATATGTTGCTCTAGAAAAGGGTCCTACTACTATAAATGAGGTTTCTACTTATGAGGAGAATGAGAAGGTGAGATATGCTATTTTCAGTGCCCTATCTAAAACTAAGTGAACTAAATTCCTTTCTTTGGACTCTACTTATGAAGTTTGGAAGAAGTTGGAAGATATTTATGAAGGAAATGATAGAGTGAAATTGAAAAGGAAGCTAACAACAAAGCACAAATATGAGAATCTAAAAATGGAAGGTGAAGATTTTGCAAGCTATTACTAGAGGGTTGAACTTGCAACAAATGATGTTAGAAATCAAGGGGGTAAATTAATTGATGAAGATATAATTGAGAAGGTCCTAATAACCCTTCCATAATGTTACAGTGATAAGATCTCAGTTATTGAATAAATGTATGATCTTAAGAAATACACTAAGAAGAGCTATTCGACACCTTGACGACATTTGAGATGAAAGTTTGGAAAGGAGGAAAAGAAATAGACAACATTTAAGGCAATGAAGATTAAAGATGATCTAGATAGTGATGGTTCTGATGAGCTAGAAGCAAATTTCACTAGGAAGTTGAAGAAAGGTACCGGTAATTATAAAGGTATGTTTCCCTTTAAATGTTTTAGTTGTGGTAATATTGGTCATTATGCTTCAAGATGTCTAAATAAATTTGTACATAAGAAGAACAAGGATCAAAAAGATAAGGATAGAAAGGATAAGAAATATAAGAAGCTATATTATGTTAAAGAAGAAGTCAAAATATTTGATGATGAATCTGATTATGGGGTGATGATAGTGAATGCTTATTTTTAGCTTTGAGAGTAAATCTATATCTGCTAACCCTAGAAAATGTGAAAGAAAGAATGCTTTGGAAAACAAAAAGGATGAGATAGAAGGTACTTTGGTCACTTCCTATCATGCTAGATAGGATGAAGACTATTGGGTGATTGAAAGTGGATTATCTAATCACATGACTGGTGATAAAAGTAAGTTCACTAAACTTGAAAAGTATGATGGTGGTTTGGTCATGTTTGGTGATGAGTCAAGAGAAAAGATTGTTGGAAAAGGCTCTATTAGCTTTGATGGAATACACAACACTGATAATGTATACTACATAAAGGGTTTGAGGCATAACCTTTTGAGTATTGGACATATGTGTAGCAATGGTTTTAAACTTGTGTTTCAGAATAGTACCTATGAAATCAAAAAAGGATCTGGAGATATGGTTGCTGCTAGAAGGAGAGCTCATGGAAACATCTATTAGCTTAAAGGTGTGGATGGTTAGTGCCTTGTATCTCAATTCAATGAAAGTTTGTTGTGGCATCAGAGAATGGGACATGTAAACTTTGTTAATCAAGTCAGGATCAGTTCAAGAGATGTAGTCCAAGGTCTACCTAGAATCACAAAGCCTGCTAATACTATTTGCGAAAGTTGTCAGTTAGGGAAACAAACAAGATGCAACTTTAAGGGAAAAGAGAAATCTTCTACTGGAATGCTAGATTCAATTCATATTGACCTTTGTGTTCCAACTAGAATAGGAAGCCTAAATGTTGTAGGTATTTCATGCTCCTTATTGATGATTATTCTTGAATGACATGGGTTTCTTTTCTTAGAGAGAAGACTCAGGCTCTAGATAGGCTTAAAGTATTCAAAGCAAGAGTGGAAAATGAAGTGAATTTGAAAATAAAATGTTTGAGATTTGATAGAGGTGGAGAACTCACTTTTGGTGAGTTTAATACATTTTGTGAACATGGCATAAAAAGACAGTTTTCTTTGTCGAGAACCCCTCAGAAGAATAGGGTAGTTGAGAGAAAAAACTAGATGATACAAGAAGCCACAAGAACCATGATGAAATAATCAAATATACCAGATGTGTAGTGGAGAGAGGCAATACACATTGCTATTTATGTTCTTAATAGAGTTCAGATTAGAGGAAACAACACAAAGACTCTTTTTGAGTTATGGACTGGTAAGACTCCTACTGTGAAGTACTTCAAGGTATTTGGAAGCAGATGTTACATTAAAAGAGATGATGAAAGTCTTGGGAAGTTTGATTCTAGATGTGATGAATGAATTTTTCTTGGGTACTTTACTACCAGCAAAGCATGTAGATGCTTCAATAAAAGGTTGAGGAAGATTATTGAAAGTGCTAATGTGAAAGTTGATGAAGAAATCCATAGACCTATTGAGATAATTCAATTTGAACCTGATGATCCTATCTATGGACATGTACCTTAAGAGAATAAGGAGAAGGAAGAAGAAGAGGAAGAATAATAGATGAAGAAGAAGAAGAAGAAAATGAACCAGAACCTATTTCTAAGACTCCTAAGTATGTGCAGAAGAATCATCTGGAGGAACAAATAATTGGAGATAAGAGTGAAGGTGGGAAGAAAAGAAGAAAAGTTGTAGGTGAGGTAAATCTATGTTTACTTTCTAAAATTGAAGCTAAGTCTATGAGTGAAGCATGTGAAGATGAGAATTGGATAAGAGCTATGAAAGAAGAGTTACAACAAATAGAAAAGAATCAAACATGGGAATTCATTCCTAGACTTGTGAATAAGAATGTAATTGGTTCAAAATGGGTGTTCCAAAATAAGTTGAATGAAAATGGTGAAGTTATAAGAAATAAGGCAAGACTTGTATGCAAGGGATACTCACAAGTTTAAGGCATAGAATTTTAAGAAACATTTTCCCCTATGGCTAGAATGGAAGCTATTAGGATGTTTTTGTAATTTTCTTCCCGTGAGGATTTCAAAGTATATCAAATGGATGTCAAGTCAGCACTTCTGAATGGTGAATTGGAGGAAGAAGTGTAAATGGAACAACTTGAAGGATTTTAGTTATTTGACAAACCAAATATGGTTTGTAAGTTGAAGAAGGCATTGTATGGACTGAAGCAAGCTCCCAAAGCTTGGTATGCAAGATTGGATAGATACCTGACAAAGCAAGGATTCAACAAAGGCTCTGTAGACATCAATCTTTACTTCAAAGTGCAAGGTAAAAAAATGTTAATAGTGGTAGTATATGTTGATGATATTATCTTTGGTGGAAATGAAGGCATGTGTTAAAGATTTGTTGAGGAAATGAAAAAATAATTTGAAATGTCCATGATTGGTGAGTTGAAATTTTTTCTTGGTCTTCGAGTAAGTCAAACTGATAAGGGGATATTCATTTCACAATCTAAGTATGTGAAAGAGTTGTTGAATAAGTTTGGAATGGATGATTCTAAACTAGTTAGTAATCCTATGGTGATCAGATGCAACTTGAGTAAAGATGATGAATCTGCTAAAATTGACTAGAGCAAATACAAATCTATGATTGGTGGGTTACTATATCTTACTGCTACCAGATCGGATATTATGCATGTAGTATGTCTAGTTGCAAAATTTCAAGTAGATCGTAAAGAGGTACATGTTACATCTATAAGGAGGATATTTAGATACCTTAAATGTACACTATACTATGGCTTATGGTATCCTAAGGGTGTTGATTTCACCTTGAGTGCTTATACCAATGCAAATTGGGTTGGTTGTGTGGGTGACTAGAAGAGTACCAGTGGAGGTGATTTATTTCTTGGTGAAAGAGTGTCTTTTTGGTTGAGTAAGAAACAAGACTTGGTTTCTTTATCCACTATAGAGGCATAATATATTGCATATTGTTGTAGCATCCTGCTACACACAAGCGTTGTTGATGAAGAAAACTCTGAAAGACATTGGAGTAATATGTGATGAGCCTATTCCTATTTTTTGTGACAACATAAGTGCTATAAAAATTTCAAAGAATTTGGTTATTTATTCAAGAACAAAACACATATCTATTGGATATCATTTCCTGAGAGAAAAAGTGTTGAAGAATGAAGTCAGGTTGGAGTATGTGACAACAAAGGAACAAATTGTAGATATATTTACTAAGGCTCTTTTGAAGGATACTTTTGAGTATCTTAGGGAGAGGTTGGGGTCATTGGCCCTTCAAACTAGGTGCACATGAAGGTGCATTAGTCTAGTGAATTCACAAATTATTCATTTATCTGGACTGATGCATGGGTCTACTTCGCAGGGGGAGTAGAAAAGGTTTTCATTGTTGCAGTATGAGTTGAATGGGTGCACTCCTAAGGGGGAGTGACCAGAGTTTTTGATCTTTGCCATTGATGTCAAAGGGGGAGAGAAAGTTATGTAAAAAATAGTAAGAAAAGGAAGAAAAGGTGTCCTCCCAGAATATTGTGCAGGATGTTGTCTTTGATGGTTTTTCACATCATGTGTTTCCATCAATGAAAAAGGGGTATATTGTTTCAAGTATGAGCAAATTTGGTGGTGTTGTCATTAATGTTGTCATTGATGTCAACACAATTCAACTTGTTGTCATTTGTGCATGTGTAGTTGAGATACTATTGAGATGTTGTGATTACATGGAGTTATCTTTATGATGTTGCAGATGTGCTGAATTGATGAATTTCCAAGTACTTTTGAGAAAATTAATAAAGAAATAAGTCAAAATAATGTAAGTGTTCAGAATGTGCTCTGGTATGTGCTCCATTTATCCTATGTTAATCCTATGCTTGTGCAGATCTAAAGAGTTGTTTTTGATGATCTGATGGTGATATCTACTAATTTGGAGCTTCTAGTTTGATGAAGTGTGAAAGGAGTGTTCACCGGTGTGTGAACCATTCTGACAGAGTTAGGTTTCTGTGATTGGGAGAAAGGTATCTGCTCCGTAGTCCTCCACTATTCTATTTCAAATCTTGCAGATCTGGAATATGTTGTGTAATGGTGTTCTCTTGGTTTTGGAAAATATGTGTGTGGTTTGGTGATCTGAAAGTCAAGTTTCAAAGCTACTGTATGTGTTTGCATAGTCCAGATGGATTGATGGAAGGTGTTCAGTGTTTGAAGATTATTGCACTTGCTGCGGATGTATCTGAAGGAACCTGAGATGTGTTGTCATGCATAATGAATTGTTTTTCATCATTTGTGTGTTATCTTCTTGTTGGGAAGCATGTACATCAATGTTCATTTATTTTTTCATTAGGTTTTCTGACTTGGTGTTTACACTTCATTTGAAGAATTAAATCTAATTAAGGAAGTGTGTGGTTGATCTGAGACACTATTTTTGGTCTTGATTAAGTATTTTTATTGGTACAATCTCATTCCTTTCCATCGCAGGAATGTTGAGTTTCTGACCTAATTTGAATAAATGAAATGATGCCTATGTGGCTAACCTTGGAGAAAGTTTCTAAGGTTGAAGATGGTATAAATACAAGTCTAATTGTGAATAATTGGATTTGATGCAAAGTGATGAAGTAAGCCACAAATTAAAAGAGAAGAAGTGTGTGAAAGTAAGTTGAGGCATTAGTACTTCATTATGTTAGACTCCTAAAGGTAGTGAGATAAAGGTTTCTACAATCTGTTGATCAAGGTTGTGGATATGTGTTAATGGATGTGGTGGATCTTTTGTTTTCTTTTGTATCAGTAGGCAATGAGCCTCCCTATTGGACGATAAATCCTTTCTATAGGTAGTGAGCCTTTGTATCTGGACAGTGAGCCTTAGTAATTAGTTTTTCTATCTCTTTATATTGTGAGTTAATCCTCACCATGGTTTTTCCCTCATTGGGTTTTCCACATAAAATTTGGTGCTCATTATGTTGATTTTAATTTCTGTTATCTGTATTTCATGTTCATACCTAATAACAGACTAGTGTGTTTGTGAAGCTAATAAGTATTTAAAGTTTTGAATTTGAATTTGGTGACAATTGATTCATCCCACCTCTCAACTATCCTGCACCTTTTAACACATTTGTCTCTACTCAACAAAAGCTCTTTTATACTTGGTTGAGCAACCATAAAATGAATTCTATTATTTAAAATAAAATTTCTAAACTTTTTAATGCTCCTCATCACAAGTACATGTTTTTCAGCAAATGTAAACCTTTCTTCGTAGCCCTCCAAGCCTTGACCAAAGAAGGATATTGGCTATTCTAAACCATGTTTATTATGTTTTATTGACATAGTTGATATAGTGTCCAAGCTTCCAAAAGCATATTGTATGACATACTTAGAAAAAATAGGATTTACAATAGTAGGTGCTATTGCTATAGCATTCTTAATGGATTCAAAACTATCTTTTCCTTCCCTTGTCTAGCTAAAACTCACATTATTTTTCAACATAGCAATTAGTGGCTTCAAAAGGTTTGTTATATTAGGTATAAAAATTATTACAAAATTTATTCTTCCAAGGAAACTTTGCAAGCATTTCTGATGACTTGGCAATGACAAAGAAAGAATGTCACTTACCCTCTCAGAATCAATAGTTATTCCATGTTTTGACTACATGACCAAGGATCTTACCTTCATCTATAATAAATATATACTTTTTTGGATTGAGCAATATAAGATATTCTCTACACTTATCAAAATTTTTCTTGAGGTGAGAAAAGTGTTCTTTAGCATCCTTTCAAAAAATAATGATATGATCAAGATATACAAGCAAAACAAATTATACATTAACTACTAGAAAGCCATGTCCATGGCTCTTGGAAATGCTTCCCCAGTATTGGAAAAACCAAAAGGAATTTTCTTGTATTCCATTGTTCCCCATTTTGCAGTAAAGGCTATCGTTCACTAGCCTTATTCTTTCATCGAAATCTAATTAGATCTTGAATATCCATCAAGCAATGAAAGCCTGTCAGAACCTGATACAACCTATAAATTTTTCTCCATAGAAAGCAATGGTTAGTGGTATTTGAGTGAGGCTCTACTTAGGTATTTGAAATCTACACATCACCTTATTTCTTCATTCTTCTTCCTAACAAGAACTAGATTAGATATCCATGTGTGTTTTATTAGGAAAATGATTCTACACTCAATCAAAATTTTCAACTCTTTTTTCATGAGTGGCTCAAGCTTGGGGTTAAATGGTATTTATTTTTGTCTCATTATTTTGACATCGGATTCAAGATCAATGGTGTGTTGGAAAATTTTATGGTCAAAACATTTCAAATAAGAATATTCCCACGAAAAAATATCATTTAATTATTGACAAAGAAAAATTAAAGCTTCCTTTTCTTCCTTGGTATATACCTTCCCCAACATGAGAATCTTACCTTTGAATATTTCAACCTCTTCATAGTGTTCTTTGAGGTGCATGCTGATTTTTCTCTTTTCTACCTAATCATCAAAACTAAAAATAAATTCCAAAGTGACCAATCCTTTGGGAAGCTTATTAGACTTCAACTGTATTATTTGTTCACCATACTTATGCTATAATATCTTGATTACAAGTTGAAAAATCATCCTCTTCTCTCAAGTAATTAAAAAATTATTGATCACTATTAAAAACTTTCCAATGAATGGTGTTATCAAGTATATAAGGTCTTTCTACAACTTTTACATACTTTTGTACCTTTTCATTGATGATGTCACTTGGTATGTCATATTGTGGTCCTATCGCAACCAACCTATCAACACATTTTTTGTTAATTATAGGCACAAACCACACATTAAAAGCATCAAACTATTCAATAACATCCCATACTTGATGTTTGTAAGAATTCAACATATCATTTTTAGTGACATGAAGACCTCTTACCTGGTTTACAATGAGCTCACTATCACCAAATACTTATATACAATTTGTTTTCCTCTTCTTTTCCTATTCTAGACCATGAATTAAGGATTTGTACTTAGCTTTATTATTTGTAGAACTAAAATAAAAGCGAAAGGAAGAATATTATTTCTCACCTTTGGGATATATGAGCATCACACCTCCATATACACCATTTTTTATCCTTGATCCATCAAAATAAATCTTCCACACTTCATTTGATTGTGGTTCACACTATTGTTTGTCACTTTTAACAAGGTTAGGCATCACCAAATCAACATTAGGCATTAAGTAGAAACCTAAGCTAACTTATTCTACTTGTTGATATAAACTATCTACATTGTTTTCAGCTACCCACTCATCTAGTAGTATGCTAGGAATGCTATCAATTATTGTATTATATTCATGGACATCAAGGTGTTCTTCTTGATTAGTGATGGTTAAGTTTACATTAACAACACTAGGGACATACATGCTTCTATGTGGTCTTCAGCTATTGGTTTCAATTTTATGGTTACCTTGGTACCATATCTTGTTCTAAACAACATATGGGACCAATATGAAGATAAATAGTAACCTATTTTTGTAATAAATTCCCTAGAAAGGCATAAGGAAAAGTAGGGTGGTAGGTCTATGACATAGATATATTGAGCCATGACAAAGTTTGGAAAAGAATGCAAGGTGAGACTACAACTTTTGATAACTCCTAAAATATTGATGGTTGTTCCATATAACTACACAACCCCTTTTACAAGTGGATCATACTGAATATCCAACCTATCTATAATCTATTTTGGCATAACTGGACTAATATCACCCGATTCTATCATGCAATTATGGACTAGATTCTTTCCAATGATCAAATAAATATAAAAATGTGGTGGATTTACCTATTTGGATTTTTTTTAATGCTTTTTTTGGGGTACTTGGGGTGTATTAGTGAGCAAAAATTTGTGTTGATCCTTAGAAAGCTCATGTGACACATTCAATTTCGATAAGGTGGCTTGCAGGAGATCCTTTTTCCAAGAATGGACAATCAATCCCACATTGACATACTAATATTTTCCTTCCTCATATGCTCTAAAATATTGAATGGAACTACACTATCCTTTTATGTTCTTTAGGAACAAAATTGTATCCTTTTTCTCTTGGTTGCTCCTTGTTGGCTATAATTTAATTTCTTGGAAAAATATGCACATTTGACCCATTAGATGTACCATCAAATCCTTTGCTCACTCGGGGAGCTTGAATAAAATAGTTTTTATCTTGTTGTCTCAAATATACAATAATTTTACTTTACCTTGCTTTGGTTGCAATAGATAAATAAGGCTAATTCATCCCTTATATTTCTTCTCCTTTCCAATTCATCAAGGTTGATTCATTTTCTACTTGCTCTTGTGATTCACCTTGCTGCATTGGTACTTCTAAAACTGCATTTGAATGCACATTCAAAGTTTTTTGCACCATTAGAGATTGGTTTATCACTCCATTCAAACATTCGTTTTGATTATTGGGTTGGTTACTTTGAAAACACCACCAGGGAAAACTTTATGGTGAATCTTCGTCAATTGGAAAATTCTAGGAATCAGCCAAGTTGAAATTGGTGAATTTCTTGCACCCAATAGAGTGTCCAAATCACTCAGATTTTACGAACTATAGGTCCAATGCATGTCCATTCGCCAATGAGTTTTTTTATGAGGAATATTTCAGCAACAAATTTGCCATTTCTAGACTACGCATTTCAATTGGACTGACTATTATTTTCACTTGGAATCCTGAAAGCATTTAATAAAACACCTACATATTTGCCAATACTATTAAAACAACAATGTATCAAGACCTATTTCACCAATTAAAATTTACAAATAGTTTCTTGTGAAGACCCATTTTTCCAATTAAAATTTATAAATAGTTGCTTATGAGGACCTATTTCGCCAATAACATTAAAAAATAATTACATTTGAGGACACATTTCACCTTGAAAATTACAACGTATCATTGTATAAGCACGCGAGATTCACCAAATATTTAATATACCATTTAAATATCCCACATAATTCGCCAAATATGGAATCATGGATTGATATAAATACAATCGAAAGTGTCATTTATTCTTACACATTTTGTTCGGTTTTGAGGTTCTACTTCTCGATTCGGAAGTCAGAGAAAATCGAAAACATAGACTTAAAAGGTGAGTGATCATTTCTTCATAGTGTTATTAGTTATAATAATAAGTTTTCTTTATCTCTTTTCCATTCTTGCTTCAACAAAGTGAACCTTTGAACCAAACTCAAAAGTTTTGAAGTTTTCAAAACCTCTGACCCATTGAGTAGAAAGATGACCAAGAAAGACTTGCAACTCAACAAAGTGAACCATCAACCAAGCCCAGGAATCACAAAGTTATGAAATTTTAGAACTCCGTGACAAGGTTATAAAACTTTGAGGAATAGCAAAAAAGTTTAGGAAAAGCCAATTTTTTTTATATTTTATTCTATGGTATTGAATTTGATATGTGATTTTGCATCATTTTTAAAGAACAATACTTATCACACTACTTATAAATTCCTATTGCATTTCCACTCACACAATCTTTGATAAATAACTGAAAGGAATATTAGTAATCCATTCCTTGAATAGAAATAAATACAATCAAAAGTTTCATTTATTCTTACACATTTTTTTCGGTTATGAGGAGTGAGGTTCTACTTTTCGATTTGGAAGTCGACAAAAGCTAGAAATGTATAAAGGTGAGTGATCAATTCTTCATAGTGTTATTAGTTATAATAATAAGTTTTCTTTATCTCTTTTCCATTATTGCTTCAGTCTTAAAGATGATATTGAGTAGGGAATGGGATCTATATTATTTTTCTTTGTCCTTAAACAAAAAGACATTTTTTCTAGTTTTTATTCAAAGTGAGATGAATATGTCGAGCGAATCAGAGATCAATATGTCCAATGACTAGAGCAGCAAGGATAAGGATCCTACTGCTCCTTAAGGTGGTGAAGAAAATCCTACCACTCCTCAGACTCCTTCCACTCCTTAGGGTGGTAAGGCTCCTGCCGCTCCTTAGGGTGGTAAAGAGACTCTTTCCGCTCCTCAGGGTGGTAAAGAGACTCTTTCCACTCCTCAAGGTGGTGAAGAGACTCTGACCGTTGCCGCTCCTCATGGTGGTGAAGAGACTACTATTGCTCCTCAGGGTCGTGAAGAGATTGGGAGGCCATCAGAATGCCAAAAAACTTAGACATACCATACAGTCTTACTTTGGAATTGCTAAAGATTCTAGTTCTGATCCATCAGGTCAAGATGGAGCTACACCATCAACTCTTCCACCAAATATTGGTAGCATTCACAATGCCTCACCGCCACCAGAAGGTCAAGTTAATATTATCATTGATTTAAATCAAAATGTATCAAATCAAGATGGAAATATAATAGAAGATGTTCCAAGGGATACCCTGGGCCTGGTTAGCTAGAATGAGATAATTGAATTGGATGAGGATGATGTTGTTGGTAGCAAGAAAAGGAAAAATAAACCAAAAAGGGGGCGCGAGTGGGAAATGACAAGGAATTTTCAACTTGGTTGGTTGTCAAAGTAACCATTCATTGAACAAGTGGGGAAACCAAATGATATTGAAAATACAAAATTGGGCAGATGTATGATTTGTACTTGGAAATGTGGAAGAGACAAGACATTGCAGCAAAAGATTGACACTATAGAAAAGCATATAGGTAAAGTTTATGAAAAAAAAATCATAGACAAAAAGGAACAATTAGTCATATGATGGAAATCAAAGGAAGAATGTCTTCATGTTAGGTATGCTATGGATTATGAAGCACATCACCAAAAAATGTTGAAGCTTGGTGCATGTAAAGGTACACTTGAGGCTCAATTGGGAAAGTAGTGGAAGCAACAAATCTATTAAAAAAAATTCAGATGACTGTTGTTTTTCATATTTTTTCAAGAGGGCATCCTATGATAGACTACCTAGAATATTCTAGTTTATTATCTTATTTGAATGTTCCTCACTATCCCTACTCACATTGGTTAGTAAACACTAGATGAGAATGGGAAAACTGTCTTGCTGCAGTGGAAAAGGAAGATTTAAAGGTTAAAGTAAAAGAGTCAAATTTCATTGCATTATCTTTAGATGAAGTTACTGTAGTAGAAAATACTTCTTGGGTCTATATGCATTTGTATACTATACAAAAACATGTTCGCCAAGCTCATCTTATTTGTGTTCATAAAAGGAAGGACAGTTCAACATAACAAAATATGTTTGAACTAGTCAGTAAATCTTTGAATGAAATTGTAGGTATGGATGAGTTGACAATTGCCAAAAAGTTGGTGTGTGTAGGATTTGATGGAGTTGCAGTGATGCAAGGTCAAAGGACTTGTGTTTGCACAAAGTTACAAACTACTTGTGCACCATACATGCTTGGCATTCACTGCATGGCCCACAAAATTAATTTAGCATTTAAAATTATAAGCAAGTTTCCTATAGTATCAAAAGTCAAAAATCTAGTCTGTGAGATCCACACATACTTCTTCCGAAGTCCTAAACATTTCATAGAATTTTAAAATTTTACTGAGGGAATAACACCAGGAAACAAGCTTCTCAAGGATGTCAATACTAGATGGATCTCCCTACATGGACCAACACAACGAGTTCTTTCAAAATATCAATCCTTGATTGGAGTGATGTACGAGCATCACAACACAGTAGAGAAAGTTCCAAACTTCTTACATAGGTTAAGCGATATAGAGACACTCTTGACTTTAACTAGTCTTCTCCCCATGCTGGATGTGATGAACGATCTTGTGAAGAAAGCCCAAGATAGAACTATGTATATTAATGAATATGCTAATCTATAAACCCACATGCTTGGCCCTCGATCATCTATATCTAGATCTAACACAAGATGGCTCAAATTATTTCATGTGGTAGAAAATTACTGAATTGAATGATCTTGATAATTATTTATAGTTTAATGCAAGTAGAAACTTATGCATCTTTGTACGTGGATATGAGATACAAATGTACCAATGTAAGATAGCCAGGTGCTCTAGCAGAGAAGTAGGCATTGTTAAATCTGTTGGTGATAATTTGAAGGAAATTGCAAAATCTCTTTCCTCAGAGATTCATGAAAGATTCCCTCAACATGAAATACTTGAAGCCATGAGTATTGTGTATCCTCAATTTTGGGAAAACCGAGGTAACCCAACATATTTTCATGCTTAGGTAAAAATATTGATCAAATAATTTTTGAAAACTATAACATACAATGAGCAGAAAATAGAAGGAATTTTAGATGAATCTAAGCTTAGAAAATAATGTAGGAATTTTGCAACAGCTATGAAGGACTAGTATAAATCCATGGGAAAGGGCAAGGCCTTTGAAATGGGATCAATAAAAAAGGTTTGGACAAACTTAGGTCAGAGTGAAATATTGTGTGGTTCAATATTAGAATATTTCAAAATTGTTGATTTATGTCAAACAATGATATTGGGGTCAGTGGAGGATGAGAGAGTTTTCAGTACATTGGGGTTTTTGAAATCAAAGTTAAGAAACAAACTAGACAAGAATTTGGAAAATTGCTTGAGGATGAAAGGAACTGTGTATAATGTCAGAAATTTTCGTTTTGAAAGGGAATTTGCAATCTAGAGGTCCACATGTGAAAGAAGACGGATCAGGTTGTGCAACAATCCAATTCCAAAGGTTGGTACTGGTGGCACTGGCAGTGGTAATGGGACTCAAACATATGACATTGACAAAAATGACACAATGAATGTTGAATTTGAGACACAATCCAAAGAAAATGAAGAGCGGACTTGGAATCAAATTCAAGATGACTATTTTACTTTATCTAATGATGAATGTCAGTTTGAGGACCCTGACACTATTTGGGAAATGGAAGAGAATTAGAAGCTTTTAGGTATTTATATTGCACTTCATGGATCAGTTTCCATTGTTCCATAATGTAGTTGATGATATTTTATATTGTATTTAATGAAATTGTGAATCATTACACTTCATGATATTTTATTTTATATTGAACTTCATGAATCATATTCCAAAGTCAAACCGTAGTTGATGATATTTTATGTTGTATTCCATGAAATTGTGATATTTTATATTTTATATTAGTTTCTACATAGCATTTAATGACGTGTTAGATGACGACGCCTTTGAAAGGAAAGATAAGTCAATAATGTTGTGTGGTCACTAAAACTTGGAACCTTAGAACCAAAGTCTGAAGTTTCAAAGTTTTTAAAACCTCTGATCTAGTGACCCACCAACTAGAAAGATGACCAAGAAAGACTTGTAACTCAACAAAGTGAACCGTCAACAAAGTCAGGGAATTAGGAAGTTATGACAATTTAGAAATCTGTGACAAGGTTATAAAACTCTAAGGACTAGCGACTAAGCTTGTTTTGCTCCTTCATTTTGAGTCTATCATCTCTCCAGCTGTAACATTTTACATGAATTATCAATGAATTATGATCAATGATCTTTCATTAATCTTCTTTGTCATTAATATTATGCAATATGCATTGATGTATGTTTTAATTCTGGCTTTGGTTTAATGAACTAGTTAAAGTACCTTGATTAAATCATTAAAGCATGAATTCATATAAATGTTTAGTGGATTTGCTAAGTAGTCATGGCTATTGAGTATTGATGTGTGAATAGTATTAGTAGCATATACAACAATGAACATCAACAATCATTTAAAGTGTATCTAGAAGTTGAAACCACTACCAAACTTTTTCTTCAAATGATATAATAAATAATATAGATAATTGAACATCAACACATTATAGAAGTCTGAATTTGAGCTTTCAAATTGATTATCACATGAAGGAATTTACATAGAGGCATTGGAAATGAAAACATTTCTCAAAGAAAACTCTACACAAAGCTGAGTTGGAACTTGGAAACTCATATTATCAAAAATTAAATCATTGCATCACCTTTTCTAGCAAATTCCACTCTTCAGGTGTTGGAATTGTCATTTGTTCTAGCTAATGTTGTTTTACTTGAAGATTTGTTAAAAATTCATGATTCAAATTGGAACTTGTCTTGGATTCTTCAGTCAATTTTGCATTCAGGGTTAACAATGGTTTGATGGAATCCAAATAGGTCACCACATCTGGGTTCTGAGGAAACTGGTCCAAATAAATCTTCCTTGCATCCTCAATCTTCTTTCTAAAATCATTCTTTCCAACGAATCGCTCATTTGTGTCAAAAGTATTTGGCAAACCAAGCTTTGTGAAGTTCCTTACCTTTTTATCCACCTTCATCTTGTCTGTAGCTAAATGCAAATATTTCTCTATTTCATGCATTCTCAAACACTTTTCAATGACAGATGACAAGGTCATTGACGTAGCAAGCCGATTAGTAATCCCTATTGATTTCAAAACATTGCCACTAGCTTTGTAGACTGTTTGTTGAATTTGATTTGCTGATTTCTCTAATGCCAACACATTTTTGTTCTCCATTAAATATTTGTTGAGCTTATTATGATGTTGTCTAATAGCATCAATCAATTGAAACATGTCACACAAATGATCAATCCCTTGCATTATTTCATCCCATATCTTTTGTTTCATATGCCTCATTGTTTCTCTACAAGATGCAAATAAATTATTTTGACTAGACTTAATTTCATTTTTTGCTTCCATCAGCTCTGCCTCCAATCTTTCATTTCTTTTTCTCTCCTCCAATTTTTGTTCCCAATGTGCATTTCCATTTGCAATGCTTAGTCTTAATTTTTCTGAAGTAGATTTTTCCTCATCATATTTCTTGTTGCTCTCATCTAGCCTTTGCTTCAGTTCATTCAGTGCAGTCTCATTCTACTTATCCTCTTTGCGTGTTAGTGTAGAGGCAAAAATTTTAATTCTTTTTTCTAATCCATTGCTCTTGTTATCTGTTGCTTTCCTCTTTGCTTTCTCATTTGCTAGGTCTACCTGTAACTTTTCAATTTGAGTTTGCAACCTTTTTTTCTCTCTACCTTGCTTTAGGAATGATGTGTACACCAATTCATTTCTCTTCTTTGATACATTAATTTTGTCAGTATTTATGATTCTAGAAAAATCCAATTGAAAATTGTTCACCTCGAATTCAGATGGAGCCATCTAATTTGCTGGTTTGTTTTAAACTATGGGAACAAGAATTGTGTACTCCATGATTTCTTGTGTCAAATGTGGGTAATACCATGGTTTTTGCAGGCTTTGAAGTTAGAGAATACACACTCTCCATCAATTGCTTCTTTTCTTTTTTATTCAATTCTGATTTCTTTTTAAACTCTTCAATGTAATCAAAACCCAAGGAATTAGGAAAAATGCAATGCTTGAATGGTGAAGAAATAGGAGTACTTGCAGTTGCTAATGATGTTGCAACTAGAATAAATAGCTTTGGGGGAGTTCTTGGAAATAAATCCTTTATGGTGGATCCACTGGTAGTGTGACTTGGAGTTGGACCTGTCAAAATCCTTTGCCTCTTTTGTATGCCTTGATCACTTGGTGTTTCTATGGTATATTGTGTTGTTGTCCTCTTGTGTGTAATTTTCTGTTGTAACACATGTTGACCACTACTAATACTACTACCCATAACATCAACACTAGAGGAAGTGCCAGTTGCACTAAGCCCTCCACCATGGGCATGTCCTAGTTGTGATCGTGTCTGACCATGAGGATGAGGATTTGAAGCTCCAACAAATTGACCTATATGCCATAGGTCTACTTTTTCACCTCCAACCCCAAGGCCAAATTTATCAACTGGTTTTCTATGCTCTACATCTGTTACCATCCAAGGGCCTTGTCTTTGGGTTCCCAAAGGACCACCTTCATAACCCCTTTTTTCAGCTATGGCTACTCCTGTAGTAAATGATTCTTTTGTAGCCTCACTTAAACAAAGTTTTAAATTGACATGGCTTTCTTATTGCCTCTCATAATCACTTTCTTCATCTTCTCATTCATTTGGATGCTCTATATTCCATAATTTGTAAAACTCAAGATCTTCTTTGTTATCTCCATACTTTGCAAGAACTCTTGGATCACCTAGCTCCTTCCTCATAGATCAAAAGGCAATAATTTTTGATTGTGACCAATTTTTTTTTGTAACTTCCTTCTCTATAGAATCTAACATTTTTACTCTAATACATGGTTTATGAATTTTTTGATAAAAATTGTTGTACCTCCTAATTTTCTTACTATGTAATGCCATAATTTCTACTAACAATTGTTCAAAAGAAATACCATTCTCAGTAGCACTTTTCTCCATTGCTACTTTGACCTCATCCCAAGAATCCTTATATCTCAAGTTTTGAAGCAAGTGTTTACTTTGATGTTGAATTCTACTTCCGACATTTTTATTGAGCACAATCATTGATTTAATGGTGTCACATGGATCATACTGCTAGTGACAAATAGCATCAAAATCAAAAAAATTCAAAAGATAATGAGCCACACTAAATGATTTTCTCTTGAATGTGATCCCTCCACATGAAAAAGGTAAAGAAGGAAATAAGGACTTCTTCCCGTAACTACTAAAGTGTCTTTCATTAGTACTCTACATCTGCCTTACATATTCCAAAGCAAAAACCCTTTCTGTCACATGTATTAGAAGTTTGTATGGTTGTACTTCCAATCCATAAAATCTTAGCACAATATATTCTTCCATTAAGTACCAATCAACCAATTGTATTTATTTTCCTAGTTGAATGTAGTTTCTACATGACATAGACAATCTAGGAATTGGAGTATTTTTAATTGCTTGATGCAATGGAGCCAAAAAGTAGTCTACAAAATGACTGTAGTTCCTTCAAGAATTATGCAACCTTATAACAGTGTTCCATTCATATACTGCAGTCATTTTCTTTTGCTTAGGATTACTATTAAAATAGGGTTGAATTTGAAGCTTGTTGGTTTGAAACATTCCTTTGAATTCAAATAGAAAAAAGATAGCACAAGTAGGTTGTGAACCTAAATGTCTTGGTGGAACCTCCTTTAATCATTAAAAATTATTTATTCATGGATTCTACAATGTTCTCAATAAAATTATATTTGGCATGTGGAACACCATAATGGATATTATACACCATTTCAAGAAGGCATGCACCCACTTCCAAATTGCTATCTAGTCTGAGGCAAAATGCTAGCATGGAAATAGTATCCTGAACCCATGGTTTAAAAAAATACAAATCATAAGGAGGCTTATGATCACCTTTCAATTTGTTTCTATCCTAAACTAATCTATTTAAGAAATATTTTTTCTCCATTTCATCCACTACTTCGTAATCACTAGTAAGCTTTTCTAGGTTAATGTGGACATTTCCAAATTCTTTTGTTGTAAACCCCAAGGCCAATTTTTTTTCAAGTTCTTCTACATTAATGGATAACAATTCTTCTTTGCTATCTTTATTAACAATTTCTCTTCTGTTATCATCATAATTTAGGGCACAAACCATGATAAATTCTGGGCAAGGGAAAACCTCATGTAACATCATGTGCCCTAATCCAGTTACCCACGGTGCATTGATACTATTAACTTGCAATTGCATTTTCTTTGCAACCTTATTATTAGATGAAAATATAAGTTCTCAGGTACACCTACCATAGGTTTCAGGATCATAAATATCATGGTATTCATCAGTGAAACCTGGGGTTTGAAGCAATTTTGCATAATGTATTTTTTTATCTGACTTTGCTCTAGTGGTATTGGTGGTAGACATGCTGATACAATCAACAATACAAAATTTGTGAATTTCCTATTAGTCCTTAATTTTTCTTAATTATTAAGCCTCTTAACCCTAAACCTAAACTTCAAAGTTTGACAAAATAAGATTTTAAGAAACATCAAGCGATGAGACGTAGCCACATGAATTCTTTAACTTACCCAAATTTTGAATTTTGATTCTTGAAGTTCAAACTGTGATGAAGCTTGAAACTAGGTTACTGTAATGGCTTTGTTGGAAGTGGAACTGTGGAACCTAGAATAGGGTGGTGCACTACAATGAGCAAACTGAATGCCACTGAAATGTCTACTTGTTACTTACGGACTACATAGTACAAAATTAGGTAGTACAATGTACATGGATGACAACATTTAAAACAAGCCATTAAAAACAATGATTTACTCCTACATTGAAAACAAATTCTAAACCATTGATCTCTATTAATCTAACGATTATAGGGTATTCTAGAGGTTTAAGTACGCAAGCATAGCACTTTGCGTATTTCATTCTGAAATGCAGCTGCAACCATACATCAAATGTTCATCGAACGGTTGAGTAATTTATGATATAAATAATAAACATAAAACATGTGTTTTAAATTTTCTTTAAAGTTTAATGCGCTAGGATTGACATCAATGCCAAGGGACCAGAAACTTAACATTTCAAAGGCCTTAATAAAATGAATTGCAATGTCACATTAATAGCACATTGCACAACCATTAATAGTACTTAAATTGCAAAGGAATTAATAAAATGAATTACAATGTCACATTAATGGCACAACCATTTATTTTATTACAACTAAATTACAATGTCACATTATTACATAGTACAAATAAAAATGTAAGCACAAGTGCCAAGCTTTTGTTGGACCATTGGTGAAAATTTGAAAATGTAAATGTGATACATGTATCTCTGAAAATAAATGGAACTTTCTGGGTCAACCATGAGTTTTGAAACAAAACACATGGGACTTGTTGAGTCAGCCATGGGCTCTAAAAATAAATGCATGGGGAAAGGGGGCTCGATCAAACTAGGGAAATGGGAGCCATGAAGATACAAAATTTACTTAGCCCGTTTCAAAACCAGACTGGTGTAGAAGATGAGGGATTGTAAAATTGCTCCCATGCAGAAGATGAGCACTAAAATTAAATGCATGGGAATTGTCTGGGCAACCATGCAGATGATGAGGGGTAGTAAAACTGCTCCCATCTTCTACTTGTAGCTTCCATGCACTAGGATAGCACTTTATCCATCATAGCTCCTCATCCTAGTTCAAAACCTATATGAGAAGTCAGGTAAACCAAATCAACTTCTTTCCAATTCCACCCATTCTGAGCTTGAATGAAATTGGTCTTTTTCCTTGTAACTACATAACTGGAGGAAGGAGAATTTAGAGCATCCCCAATAATACCACATCATCTTCTTCTTGAATCCTTATTAAGTTATTAACCCTACAAAATGAAAACCCTTATGATAATTAAAAAAATGATTTTAGTTGTGCTCACTATCCTTATTTATGGGCCAAAAGTGCTGCCAACAGTGCCACTACCAGCCTGGTCCCTTGTACACCTCACACATGTCACGTGTGAGGTTGTGTATAGTTACTACTGACTAGTAATAATTGTGATTCACACAACCAAAAATCCAACTTAATCATTACCTCAAGCTAGCTACATGCAAAGTTGCAAATTGCACCTCATGCTAACAAGCTGTCAATTGTCAAAATTGATAGTGCCACACAAGCTGTCAATTGTCAAAATCGACAGTGCAACACAAGCTGTTGATTGTCAAAATCACTAGATTATTGACATCATCATCTATGATTCTATAGTAAGTCATGCAATTTTCAATATAAAGCTATCCAATCAATCAGTATGGCTATTCATATGACATTAATTTGCGCTGCCGCCCAGTTCCATAGCCAAATTGAGAATTTCAATAGAATAAATGAAAGGTAGAGTACTTCGATGCATTGAAAATAGAGAATTAAATGTCTCATTTTACCTTAATCATTATCAATGTCCTAATAAGTCACAATAAATTTCACTCACTTATGATCAAAACTATATGTTGATTTCTGAAACCAATAACTAACAAAATCTCAACCATTGATTTCTGAAAACCTAACGGTTCTAGTGTTATTCCAAAGGTTTCAGTTTGAAAATCTAGTGCTTCAAAGATTTACTTCTGGAATACATCTATAGCCATCCATAAAAAAATCATCGAAGGGACCCTCTTTTAAAACAAACTTTATGCACGTCAATAATTTCAAATGGGGACATCACTAGGTTGACGAGACTCGACCCTCATGATTAAAGAGTTAAGATTTAAGGCTTTATCATAAAATATTTTGGTCTAACTTAGGCAATATTAAATGGTAAACAAGAGCACCAATATTTAAATGGTAAAATATTTAACCGTTCTAGTGTAATTTCAGAGGTTTGAATTCACAAATCTAGTGCTTGAGAGATATACTTCCAGAATGCAACTACAACTATCCATCAAAAATTCATCGAACAGTTGTGGTCCATAATGTCGCATGGTCACTAAAATTTGGAGCCTTAGAACCAAAGTCTGAAATTTTGAAGTTTTTGAAACCTCCAAACCATCAACTACAAACTATAAAGATGACCAAGAAAGACTTGCAACTAAGGTTAGGAAAAGCACCAAAACCCCAAATTTGGTGAATTAAGATAGGAAAGGTGGCAACTATGGTTAGGAAAAGCACCGAAACCCTGACTTTGGTGAATTAATGTAGGAAAGGTGGCAAGGATGGTGCATTTATGAACTGAAGATCATTGGAAAATTTTAGCAAGTGGATATGACTGGAGGATCGATGGGTAATTAAGATCGGTATGTGAAGAGTTTGGAAAATTATTACCTCTTGGCCCTCGATTAGTCAAGTTAATAATAGAGTTTGGCATGGACAAGCAGGAACACATAAATTTTGAAAGAGTGGTGATGGTGGCGGTGTAGCTGCAATAGTTTTCAAATGGAGGCCAACTTCACTCTGCGTTCAAGGAGAAAATTAAACCTGTTTTATGGTGAAGCTTCTGACAAAAGATTAATGGGTATGTTTTTATTCAGTGATGGGAGGTTGGTACAAAGTGTGTGGATGATTTTTGGGAAATCCTTTGGAAATCTAAGTCATAGATACAACACTAACATGGATGTATACTCCTTGATTATAGCATGGGGTTTGGACTTGGGGGAATTGACAAGCACAGTGAGAAGTTATGGAGATGATTGTGCATAGAGATTCCTTGGAAGGATTAGAATCAATACTTGAATGGGTAGTTCTAGGTGAAGGTTTCAACATCCAGGAAGGCTTTGAAAATGTGGAATTGGAAGGGGCAGAAGGATGCATTCCTTTTGTGCATTGGTTAGAGGATGAAATTAAAAATCAATGCAAGGAAGAAGCAAGGATAGGTTGGGAAGCATTGAATCTCTTTATAGAGATGATGAAGGTGGAAGGACAAGAGAAAATGAAGGAAAAGTGTATGAATGAAAAAGGACAAAATGTGAGGAAGCGAAAGATGAATTAACACAATTTTTGTAGAATTTGTAGTTTTTTGTAGGGCTTTTGTAGAATTAATGCAAGACTAGTACTAAATTTTTGGCTTGTTGAAATATGTAAGGTAGATACAGATAGTTGTGGAACTGGTTTTAGTTGGGCACCATTGCTTTTTCTATTATGAAGCATGTTAAGATGCTTTTTTGAAAAAACTGTTATAGCTGTAGGTGATTTTTGGATGGTTGATGAAAACAATGAGGCAAATAATCTTTGTTTTCATGCATTTTTTTATTAGTTTGATATTATGTTTAATTTGCCAATTTTTTTTTCTTAATCATTTGAAAATAGATTTAATTCACCAATTATTTTTATTTTTTAGTTTGCAAAAAGGTTTTAATCACCAATACAATTATTTTTTTTGGTTTGAAAATAGGATTAATTTGCCAATCGAAATATTTTATTTTTTTGAAAATATATTTTAATCGCCAATGGAAAAATTTTAGTGGTTTTAAAAAAATTGCATTTTTCCAGGATTTTCCACAAACTTCTAGCAATTAGAAAAGATTCACCAATGGACATTTTTTTTTTATGAAAAATAAAAAAATTCACCACTAAAATTAATATTTTTATCGGGAAGTATAAAATATTTGCTAGGATTTTACACCTTCGCCGAGGGGGGGGGTTTCTTAAAGTTTTCATCTTGTGCGATATTTTTTTGTACATGTACAATTTATCTTGAAGAGTCAGTAGCATTAGGATTATATGCTTGATAAGGCCTTGGATTAAGAGCTTGTCTTTGGACCTTGTTATTAGGATGATATGGAGGCCTACTTGACTAATTTGGATAATATTGAGCTTAGTAAGAGGATTGATAAGGTTTATAATTTTGATTTTTCTACCTCTTTAGGTTCATAATTTCATTTCAAAAAGTTTGGAGAAGGCCTAAATTTACCTCTTGGAATTCAAATGATGGTGCTGGGATGACCTTTTATAAAGAAAATGACTAATTATTTGTTGTTGGTATAGTAGGTACACTGACTATGGGGGGTTTTTGCATAGACATGGTTGGCCGTATTTTAGGGAAAACATGCATAGGAGGTTATAATGAGGCTTTTTATGCTCTTATTGTTGTGTCAAAATCACAAGGAATTATCCCCCCCACCCATAGATTATATCATGATTGAAACATTACTATTTAGAGCTATCAAATAATATAAGAATGCATGCTCAAGAGATCATCTTACCATTTGTGTGATTCTATCTTGTCATTTGGAAACAGTTGTTGAAATCAATCATTTATTCATGGGGAGCCCTCTTGATTGTAGTAAGATGCTTCACTAATGAAAAATGGCCAGGTTTATCTTCAAAATTCTTGCATAAAAATTCACCTAGTTGGTCCAAAGTGTTGATTGAGTTCACTCCTAACCATTTGAACCATTGTAAAGCCTTTCCTTTCAAAGATTTTTATAGTAGTCTAACTGAAACACTTTCTTCATTGATATGATGGAATTCACAAAGTGTAGCAACATATTTTATGTGCTCATTAAATGTATTTTGGTTTTCACTAGTATAAAATTGAATACATTTCAAGGTTATCATGCTACTACAAGTTGAGTGGGCTATTGAATGGAACAAAACCATGATTCCTAGGTGTAGCCATATAAACCAAAGGTGATTGATTTATAAAAAAATGTGAAAAGTCCTACTAGGAGGGGGTGTAGAAAGCACTCTCACTGCTATTCTTGCACCTTTCTAACTACTCTACTTCTTATAAGTGGAAAGAGCTACAAGTAGGAGAATGGTTTTGAACTCCCTCTAGTTTGTATCCTTCTTCTTCACTGTTGTATTGATTCCTTCAAAGATAGATCCCTTAATTCGTTTGGTATGTATTGTGATACCTCTTAAAGGCTAGAAACACTTTTGTAAATACTAGAAAAATACTGTAATGACTATTATATCTAACTGAAAAATAAATTTCATTCCTACCGGGTGTGCCAAAAATTATTATCAGTAGGACTTGTACCCTATCAAGTATTTGACTCAACAATCTAGTGAAACATGGAAACACTCCAGGACCTATGGGTTGCCAATGGCTTGGAGTGAATATCTATAGAGGGTTGGTTCCCTTTAGTACTCACCTATTCTACTTATGATACTATTGATACTAAATAAAAGAGACATAGAATGACATGAAATGAACATTCGACTATGAGGGTGATGCACCAATTGTTTATTTTGATTTATGTTGCTATTTTTTTACATACAAATATTCAATAATTCAATTTAGAAAAGGGCATAGCTCTAGTTTTTTTGCAAACTAATGTATGGGTGTTTTGTAGAAAGGTCTAAGTTTTTTCAATTTGTTGAAGGAAAAGAGCATGCATGTTTCATAATCAGTGACTATCTTCACACTAACACAAACTACACACTACATCAAATATGCATTTTTTTCAAATTATGCTAAAAATGAGACATATATTTGAGTATCCATGTTGTGGAAATCACATAAATAAACTTCAAACATTGAATTACATAGAATAGAGCATAATTTTAAAGGCTAAAGTGTTGAGACATTGATAAAAAGATGTTTTTTAGATGTACATAGTCCATAATCTACTTTGAAATTGCTTAAAAATTGTGAAATACATTGAGTTACAATAAAAAAACTGACTATGAATGAGTTAAAAAACTATTTTTCACATATAAGAACTTGCTATATCCACATTTAACTATTTTTCAAAAAAGTAAGAACTCTAGCTAAGCTGAACATAAGATTTTTTTTTATCTATCCAATGTTGGAGAGAAAGTAAAGATTTTGTAAATAATTATTTAATGACTTCTAGTTGCTTGAGTTGACCACTTCATCTCTACCTAGGTGTTGGAAAATTTCTTCTGCTTTGCTTGAGTTAAAGGCCTTGAACCTTTGAAATTTTCAACCTACTTTGGAATATGATAAGAAGACTCCTATATTCTTCCTTCCACTCCTAGATATTTTCAAACTTCTTTCTTG